>JAZKJV010011278.1:600000-1159346 GCA_037367405.1 Ottelia alismoides
AATAAAATAAAAAGATATTTGTGTATATAAAAGTATTTTATAATTTTATAAAATAAGAAACAAAAATAATCAAATCAAAATACACAAAATAAAAATTAAATAATAAAATATATAGGTAATATACCTATAAAAGGCATAATAGGCAACTTGTAAAAATATACCTCATAAAAATAATTAAAAATTACCATAAAGTAATTTATAAAATAATAAACATTTTTCATTTGATAATCAAAATTTAGTTAATTCATTTGCTATTTTTAATTTATTTTACAAGGATTTTTGCCACGGAATTTTCTGGTTGGTCCACGTGGACCAACCAGAGGGCTCCGCTGGTTGACCTCGGTCAACTCTCTGACCGAGGTCTGAACCTTGTCAGACTGTGGTTTTTGGCCAACTTTACCCTTTTTCGAGGTCACCTCTTTCATCAAAACATGAAACACTCTTCAGGACTTTTGTAGCCCTTCCATCAAGGATGCCTGCCCAAGCTTCATCTTGGGTTGTGGATCATCGACGCACCTGTGGTGCCTCGTTCTTTGAGCCCGTACACCATCTTTCAAAACAATCCCCCAGTCTTCCCCTTCCTCTTTGAACCGCCTTTGGCCTGAGCCAAAAACCTCCGAGGGCTTGTTGCTGTATCCCCTGTGACAGGGGGTTGATCCCCGACCTTATCGAGGTGCAGCGGAGGGCCGAGGCGCGTTCCAAAGCCACCTCCGGCCATTTGGCCGTCGAGGTTCTTCATTGGGCTCCCCAGCCCTCGAGGTCGTAGTTTTCCTATTTTCTTAGTTGTTTAGCTCGCTATGACTATTAGAGTTTATTTATTGTTTTCATTTAGTAGTTAACTCGATCATTCGCTATCATTAACCCCCTCGCTGGAGCATGCTCCGGCGAGCAACTATTCACGCCAAACTCCACCCCACGCACCATCATTTGCCCTTGGACCTCCTGCTGTGACCACGTGCTTTGCTTTGCAGGTCTCAAGGGCAAAAGACCCCCTCCTGGGGTCGATTGTTGGCCGAGGACGTGCTACCTGGAGCCACACATTCCCCTTGACCTCGCGACAGAGCATCAGGGCTTCTCCGCCCATTTTGTCTTCGTCGTTGGGTCAGGAAACATTCCAGGAGCGAGGAGGGACCGCCGGCGGGCTTGAAGGAGGCCGGAGGAACACGTACCATCAGATCCAAACTCGCCCTGGTCGAGTTCATCAGCCGTTCTTCCAGCCCTCTCGAGAGCCGTCGATTTTGCAGCCGTTCTTCCAGCGTAGCAGTACCCGTTGGATTTGGAGGGCCCAGGACTGTCCATCCCGTTCTGATCATCTAATCAGGGCCGTTATAATCGAAGGGGTACGGGGCCACGGATCGTTGCCACGTGTCACGCACACCCTCATCCGCCGTCTGTGCAGCCTAAGTTGGGTATTTTGCGCAGTAGACCTAAGTTATTATTGGTATTTATTAAATAACCTAGAAACATTCACCTGCTATTAATACTTTTTGTAATATTTTCATAACAGCCCCTCGATATTTGGTTAATTGCTAATCCGCCCTCACCAGGCGCACGTGCTCGTCACGTGCGTCTTGGACATTTTGCAGCATTAGATCGGGAATCATTGATATTTGTATTCAATCCATGAACATTTTTATTAGGTTATAAGTTTCTGGAAATTTTACATGTAGGCCCGTGGAATTTTCAATATTTACATATCTACCCCTGCTAGGCTGTGAACTTTTTGCGAACTTGTCTGATTTATTCAAGGCATCATTTTGATTCGAAAAATTCTCAAAAAATCACATTAAGATCCTGTGTGCTTGTACTTCCATGCCATATTTTTAGTTTTTGATTTTATTGCACTTTCTTATTTTTTAAAAATTAAAAAACTTGCCATTTCAGCACTGTATAGCTTAGAAAATACCAAAAAATATTAAAATACCTTGAAAAATTCCAAAAACATTACCTACTGTCTATTTTAACCTATTTTAGTGTCAGTCCAAAAATCACTAAAAATCTCAAAAGAAAACCTTAAAAATTCAAAAATACACAAAAACCTCAAAAAATATATAAAATCATAGAAAACTCAGAAAAATGGAAACTCAGGTTCTGTAGGTTCTATATTTTGTTATCTTTATTTTAAAAATAGTTGGGAAAAATTTTGTGGTTGTTTGTTGTTTTTATTTCCCATTTTACCCCCAACCAATAGTTGATTCCCTATTTTGTTCTATTTTGCTATTTAAAAATACCAAAAACACTTTGAAAAATACCCAAAAATCAAAAAAAATATTAAAAAGTTATAAAAATCCCAAAAGGATTTTATTTCTGAATTATTGACTATTTTTGCATATTTTTATAAATATTCTATCTTCTCTTTTATTACATAGTCTATATATTCCAATATTGAAAAAAAGAAAAAAATACAAAATATAAAAATTAAAAAAACCAGAAAATTAAAAATCAAAATACAAAATTAAAAATAAAAAAAATTCAAAATTAAAACCCACAAAAATATTTGCTAGCATAGTGTAGACAACACTTCACAATCACACACACACATTAGTTTGATCTACCTTGTTTGCTCCCTGTGTTTGAACTCTCTACGTACTTGCTTGCTATACATCATTTATGTAGAGTTAAAAATAAATTTTAACTTTACATTGCTTGTCATTGCTTGATATCTATAGTGTGGGTTAATTGTTGATTAATTACAACTTATTGTCGGTCGCCACAACGACGTAGTAGCCCCGCCTTGTGTGGACTATTTAGACCCTCGATAAATTGTGGTTATCAAATGGCGCCGTTGCCGGGGAGCAACAACGCGTAGATCTTATTTTTGTTGGGTTGTGATCATCTGTCTGCATTTCGTGGCTTTTATTTCTATTTGTATTATTTTTGATATATCTGTTGAATTGTCTAACCACTCTCCTTGTTTGAATTCCGTGCGAGGTACGTGGATTGAGGGAGGAGCCCCTCTTGGAGCACCTTCGCACCCACGTGAAGCGGCTTTAGCCTAGCACGAAGAAGGACTTGGAGGATTTTGCATGACAACTTCTTAGCATTCATTTTCTTGTTTTGTACTTATTTTGTAATTTGTGCGGGAGAGAGACCTATTTTTGTAATAATACAGGTACCCCCGGACACTCTTGAGCCTAATTTCCAGGTGTTTGTACACCTGGGGGCTCACCGTGCTTTTTCATGTTTTCTTCGCATTTTTTTACTTTGTTTTCCGATTTTTTATTTTATTTATTTTGTGTGATTGAGCCCCTAGTTTTAGGATTGCTTGTGATAGATTAAGGCCAAACACTTAATATTTTGCATGCACCTATAGTCTCGTTTGGACTTAGTCAAATTTTAAACAGTTGATCATCACCTTCAATCCGTCGCACCGCGAGCTCTCCATGCCAAGTGCTTCTACTGAACTCGATTTGTCGAGAGGAGGAGGGGTGAGCCTAAACCGGACTCTAGGATTGAGGATTGGTGGTCAACTTGTGGTTTTTCCCGTTAATAGCAATTTCTGAAACTTAGGGCGATTTCATCGGCTTTTGCATTTGCATATAGATAGGTTTCAATTCTGTTGAGCATCCTAGCATGTAGAGTGCTGGAGGCAAGGTGAGCATTTCTCTTTAGCATGCATCATTGATTTGATGCTTGCATTGCTTTTCCGACTCTCCCTCTGATTTTGTCAACCTAGGTGCTTAAAGGAATAGACTCCTCGTTAGGCGCGTTCATTTCTCATTAAAAATCCAAAAAAGTGATAACCTATAAAATTGGGACTGCTAATATTACTTGACCCTAAAATCCATCAAAAAGAAAAATATTGTATTGAGGGCGAGTAATCCCCTCATTGTCTTCGTTTTACACTGCTCGCGCACACACTAAGGCTAGAGCCCAAATCCTATTTTCAGCCCCCTAACTGTTTGTGCAATTCTTTGACTTCTCACCTAACTCTAAAACAGACAGGATAAAAAGACCGCTCTTTACGGTCTCTACCAAGTTGAGTAGGTGAATTGAGGGTTTGATTTATTTCACTTTTTGTTTGTGTGTGTCCTAGATCGCCTCTGCGCGTCTACGCCTTCTTCTTCACTCTCTTGACTTGACCGACGTGCTCCCTTGAATCATTTCCTTTTGTTTTCGAGATGGACCCATGGAGCGCTTTTTATCCAGACTTTGCGGATCCCTCGCTCTCCCAGCTGGTCCACCTTCCTTTTATCAGGAGGATCCTCCTCCTACTTTTTCTGAATTATATACATACCCGCCTCAGCCACAATATCACGACTCAGGCTTTTACCCACCTCCACCCCCACCTGTATATTATCCACCTCCACCTTCACATCCACCCGAGTCTGACCTGATGGAGTCAACTCCCTCGATCTCTATGAGTGATATCTTGAATCGGATGACAAAGCGCATTGATTTGATGAATGATGATCTTGCTTTCTTGAGGAATAATCAGATTAATGCTCCTTTCATCGGGGATACTGCTTCACTTATGGGTGATCATGGGAGCTTGCAATTGCCAAAAATACAAAAAAATGAGAAAAGTTTAAAAACCCAAAAAGAGTTCGGGAGACAGTTGGTCGATTCATACCGTGAGGAGAGGGTCCACTTGCTAGAACCTTTGACCACACATCCGTTCAAACCTAGTCCCACCTTTGACCCCGAGGATGCCGCTGTACAGACTGCTCTTGGCACGCCTCGTGTATATGCTGATTCCGACTTCCTCTCTTGTATGGAGGAAGTCCAAAAAATAAAAAAAAATGCCGACTGAACCCGAAGCGGTGGCTACTATTCATGAGATTATCCATGCCTCACTTCAGCAGGCCATGACCCAGTTATCTGCTCCTCTTCCCAAGAAGAGAAAGCGGAGGAGCAGATCTGAGCGTCATATTCTGACCATGGCCACTGCCATCGCCATCACATACCGTCCCATTCCCAAAAGGAAGAACACAGCTACACCTTTCATCACTTGCACCATCTCTGATCATACATGTGATCGTACTCTCCTGGACGGCGGTGCATCTATTAGTATTTTACCCTTCTCGCTGGTACAGTCTCTTCACTTAGGGCCTCTCAAGAAAACCATGATGATCGTTCAATTTGTTGATGGATCTATCAAGAGGCTGAAGGGTATCCTTGAAAACGCCGTCATTTCTATTCAGGGCACGAGCCACCATGTTGATTTTGTCGTGTTGCCCATGGAGAGCTCCACAGGGGAGCCGTCTCCAATCATCCTGGGATGACCATTCCTCGCCTCTACGAGGGTCGTTATTGACTATGGATCAGGAGAGGTTCGCTTCCGTCCTATGGACGAGAGCAAAGTGTCGATCACCGCACCCACAGTTGACCAGAGACCTGCACCTGATGCACCGTCATCAACTGTAGCTGACTCTAAGGCCTGTGACCGATCTGATGCTATTAGAGATGTTTGCTTAACGACCCCTAATGAGACCCGAAGGATCCCTCGAAAGGGGAGGAAATCGGAAAGCATAGACCTCGCAGTTACTCCTCCTGGTGTGTGGCGATGTGTTGATGAAATCCAGAGCATTTACGTGATTGATCCCATTGAGCAGCGGGCAGATAGCAAGACTAGACAGGACGGACCTGGTTTGACTACTTCCACTAATAAGTCCGTGCCTGGTCCTTCACAAGTAAAGATGATTGAGGTCGGTTATGATGTTGCCATTTTTTTGATAGATTTTGGCCTATTGATGGAAATGATTCAGGTGAAACTCTTGAGGACGATCTGAGTTCGTATACTTCCACCGATGATTTCGTTCCTTTTGATTTTGACCTGGACGAGCCCTCGCAGGACAACTCCGATTACACTTCTTCCGAGGATGATGAGTTTGTCTCATTTCACTTTGATATTTGCGAGACCTCTAAGGTCAGACCTGACCACACTTCTTACACTCGACCGTCTACACCTTCACACCATAGGACCACCAAGGGAGAACCTAGACATACTGCTTCCATTGATCAGTTCGTCCCTTTCCGTTTTGATTCCACTAAGGGCCTTCACCGTGTCGACCCTGATCAGCTTCCGTCCACTGTAGACCCCGATGTCGACATACACCATATCAGATCTATCCCTCAGCGATCCCGCAAGAAGGTTTGCTTTCCACCTTCTTATGATCATCCATTTATGTTGTAGATTCTCTCCTTTTGCTCACCTCTGTCTCCCCCGTATTACTCGTCCATCCATTCTCGTGTTGGCCTTACGGAGGACGCACTTTGTCCTACGTATAGGAGGGATGGATGAGCCGAGTGCTCTTTCGTCGTTCTGTGTCATCACTCCTGTCGTTCCCTATACTTAGGGCTTCTTTTACCCTAAGTATAGGGGGAGTGGTATGTACATCCTCGGATCTCTCCTTCCATCTTCAGATCTCTTTTCTTCTTTTCTTCTTTTCATTTTCTATCTTCTTTATCTATGAAAAAGGTGTCGCCCTTGTAGACAGTTTTCCATACTTAGGACGTACTTTTTCCTAAGTATAGGGGGTGTGCACCCCGAGTTTTTCATTTATTTCGATCCTCTCCATTGTCTCCTCTTCTTGTCTATACTTAAGGTTATTTTATCCTACGTATAGGGGGAGACAATCTGAGTACAATCTGTTCATTCCCACCCTTGACCCTCCCTGCGTTGTGTACAGTCTGCTATACTTAGGATTATTTGATCCTAGGTATAGGGGGGACAGTCAACTTCTCATTGGTTCATTCATTTATTCTTTAGACTTGTCTATACTTAGTACGAGTTATGTCTTCTCTTTTCTCTCTGATCTATGAGGACATAGCTCAAGCTAAGTATAGGGGGGTCGTATATACTGTGTATATACTTTATCCATAACTCGTACTTTTGTATTTTCTTAATAATATGGCTAATAATTCTTTAAAATTCATTAAAATCCCTAATAAATAGGTGTTTTGTTCCTCAAAATCTTTTTGTATATACTGATTAATAAATCAGGTGAAAATGTTTTTTGAAAAATGTTTGAAAAATAGTTTGAAAATCTTTGTGAACATTTATTGAAAACTATTTTGAAAATATTTAGTTACATGTTTTCAACCTGTGTAAAAATTTGTGGTTTGTAAAAACTTATTTTCTTTGTGTGAAATAAATGTTTGAAAAATGATTTGCAAATGGTTTGAAAAATAGTTGCAAAAATATTTTGAGAAATCTATATATACTATTTTTGAAAACCTTTGCAAAATGATTTTCAAATGTGTGTACATGTTTGCAAAAATGTTTGTAAAAATTTATTTTGGACTATAGTTTTCAAAAATTGTGTGGAAAGCTTGTGTCAAATAAGTTTGAGGAATACATACATCTCACCAAAAACCCACTGTATATATACTTATAAAATTGAGCACTTACCCTTGTAAAAACTTAAAATCCACTTCTTGTATATATAAGAAGCACACCCGTGTACATATTTTTAACCTTGTTTTCAGCCAAAATCCTTTTGTTTTCAAAATTCCTAAAAACATTTGCAAAATTAAAATTTAGAAACATGTGAAAAATCTTTTTGAAAAAAATGCATCTGCATATGCATCATCATCATCATCATCTTTTCAAAAATCCATAAAAAGTTCAAAATCTTTGAAAATTGCATCACAAAAATATTTTCTGCATTGCATTGCATAGCATTCGCATTTTTCGGATTGAGTTTGATAGTTGAATAAGTCTAAGTAAAATCCAAAGATTGGAGCTTGATTGGACCTTAAAAATCTACCTAATAATAGGAACCTTATAGGAACTGGGTTTGAGGTACTTCAGGTCTAGTTGACTTAATTCTTTGAGGATCACGAGACTTGGTTCAATGAATTCTTGACTGCATAAGTAGAGTATTTCAGAGCACACGCACGACTCTTGTTGATAATGACCTAACTTGGACACCTGCATCTTTCACATGGCTCAACTCAGTAGGAGTGGTGAGGGGATTGGATTTGCCTGTATGAGATGCACACAAGTGGAAACATTTGTCCTCCTCTAGGGAGGGAAGTGCACCCCAACCCGCCCAGTGATAAGGAAGTCTAAAGACAGGAGGTTGTGGGTTGCAATAAAGCTTCAAAAGAGGGATAGTCTATGGCTCAAGAGGAAAAACTCCTTATGTAAATGTTGTTGTATATAGTATTCAAAAAAATGTTCAGGCATGTACAAAAATAAAAAGCCTACAAAGTATGTACAAATGTTGTAAAGCCAATAAGCAAGCTTGAGTTCCAAAGTCATATCATGTGAGCCTGCAGCAAGATGACTTGACAACACTGGTCTTGCATCCCAGGATAGGTAGCTACACTGGCTACCGTCCATTCTTCTCTTCACCCCCTCCTCTTGAGCTGGTTGCCACTTGAACTTAGAAGGGAATACCCCGCTCCTCGAGGATGGAGTCATTGGATTGGGGAATCATTGGGTTGTCGTACTGAAGAAGTCAGTTTCTTTGCCATTGTAGTTGGGGAGAGCCACCATCACTTACACTGTACGAGTCAGATTCATAGTCGTAAGGGTTTGCTTATGAATTGAGATATTTCTGACCTGGCTATTGAGGAGACTTGAGCATAGTTTTGGGATTCTCAAGGACTGTTGGATTTCAAATTCGGTTCTCATTAAGGTTCCGCCCGCACTAAAATTCCAAAGGTCCTACTTAAGCTCCAAACTTTGATTTTGTGAAGACAAGTTTGATAATTAAACTAAATCCAAGATCTTCTTTTTCTTTTCTTTCTTATTCTTTTTGCACTTATTGCATAAGTGTTTGCTAGGGACTAGTAAAGGTAAAGTATAGGGGGATGATGAATCCACATTTCATCATCTTTATTCTATCATTTTGGCATCAAAAACCCTAGCAAATGCCTGTAAATAGCATTAAATACAGATATTAGCATTCAATGTTTGTAATTAGTGTATAAAATATTGTAATTAAAGCCAAATTATAGAATAAATAAAAGAAAAGAAAAAGAATAAAATATTGTAAATATTTTATGACCCAAACCCCCGAGACCTAGGCATCTTGATGAATAGGTCGACAAGGAATAAAGTAGGGGGAGATAATGGTTAAATGCCTGTTCATTTTATCCATTCTTTATTCATTTTGGGACCTATTTTTGGTTCCAATTTTTATACATTAAATAAAGAAACTTTGTACATGAAAGTTGTAGATAATTAAATAAAGAAAAATATAAAATTGATTTCACTCAAAAATAATGTACAGATAAAAAGTTATGGTCTGAATAAAATTCCAGAATCCCAATTTCCCAGACCCGTATCTCACAAATGACAACTCCAAATGCATCAAACTCACCTTTAATTGTATATAGAATAAAATAAGCTATTTAAAATGGCGGTGGTTTCCCATTTGGCGGAGCTACGGTTTCAAAGTTGAGTTTTGGACCCTCATTGTATACTTGTACAGATTAAAATATTCAATTTATTATTTGTTAATTATTTTTATATTTTTATAATTATCTAAATATTACTTATGATAATTATGTACATTAAGATCAGAATAAAAACCTCAATAAAATACAAAATAAAATTATATGTATATAGAATACATATGTATTATACCTATATACATACCTATACAATAGCTACTTATATTTTATTTAATGTACAAAACACATCAGAAAGATAAAAAAAAGATATTTATGTATATAAAAGTATTTTATAATTTTATAAAATAAGAAACAAAAATAATCAAATCAAAATACACAAAATAAAAATTAAATAATAAAAAATATAGGTAATATACTTATAAAAGGCATAATAGGCAACTTGTAAAAATATACCTCATAAAAATAATTAAAAATTACCATAAAATAATTTATAAAATAATAAACATTTTTTCATTTAATAATCAAAATTTAATTAATTCATTTGCTATTTTTAATTTATTTTACAAGGATTTCTGCCACGGAATTTTCTGGTTGGTCCACGTGGACCAACCAGAGGGCTCTGCTGGTTGACCTCGGTCAACTCTCTGACCGAGGTCTGAACCTTGTCAGACTGTGGTTTTTGGCCAAGTTCACCCTTTTTTCGAGGTCACCTCTTTCATCAAAACATGAAACACTCTTCACGACTTTTGTAGCCCTTCCATCAAGGATGCCCGCCCAAGCTTCATCTTGGGTTGCGGATCATCGACGCATCTGTGGTGCCTCGTTCTTTGAGCTCGTTCACCATCTTTTAAAACAACCCCCCAGTCTTCCCCTTCCTCTTTGAACCGCCTTTGGCCAGAACCAAAAACCTCCGAGGGCTTGTTGCTGGATCCCCTGTGACAGGGGGTTGATCCCCGACCTTGTCGAGGTGCAGCGGAGGGCCGAGGCGCGTTCCATAGCCACCTCCGGCCATTTGGCCGTCGAGGTTCTTCCTTGGGCTCCCTAGCCCTCGAGGTCGTAGTTTTCCTATTTTCTTAGTTGTTTAGCTCGCTGTGACTATTAGAGTTTATTTCTTGTTTTCATTTAGTAGTTTACTCGATCATTCGTTATCATCAACCCCCTCGCCGGAGCATGCTCCGGAGAGCTACTATTCACTCCAAACTCCACCCCACGCACCATCGTTTGCCCTTGGACCTCTTGCTGTGACCGCGTGCATTGCTTTTTTGGTCTCAAGGGCAAAAGACCCCCTCCTGGGGTCGATTGTTGGCCGAGGACGTGCTACCTGGAGCCACACTTTCCCCTTGACCTCGCGGCGGAGCATCAGGGCTTCTCCGCCCATTTTGTATTCACCGTTGGGTCAGGGAACCTTCCAGGTACAAGGAGGGACCGCTGGCGGGCTTGAAGGAGGCCGGAGGAACACGTACCATCAGATCCAAACTCGCCCTGGGCGAGTTCATCAGTTCTTCCAGCCCTCTCGAGAGCCGTCGATTTTGCAACCGTTCTTCCAGCATAGCAGTACCCGTTGGATTTGGAGGGCCCAGGACCGTCCATCCCGTTCTGATCATCTAATCAGGGCCGTTATAATCGAAGGGGTACGGGGCCACGGATCGTTGCCACGTGTCACGCACACCCTCATCCGCCATCCGTGCAGCCTAAGTTGGGTATTTTGCGCAGTAGTCCTAACTTATTTTTGGTATTTATTAAATAACCTAGAAACATTCATATGCCATTAATACTTTTTGTAATATTTTCATAACAGCCCCTCGATATTTGGTTAATTGCTAATCCGTCCTCACCAGGCACACGTGCTCGTTACGTGCGTCTTGGACATTTTGCAGCATTAGATCGGGAATCATTGATATTTGTATTCAGTCCGTGAACAATTTTATTAGGATATAAGTTTCTGGAAATTTTACGTGTAGGCCCCTGGAATTTTCAATATTTGCATATCTACCCCTACTAGGCTGTGAACTTTTTGCGAACTTGTCTGATTTATTCAAGGCATCATTTTGATTCGAAAAATTCTCAAAAAATCATATTAAGCTCCTGTATGCTTGTTCTTCCACGCCATATTTTTAGTTTTTGATTTTATTGCATTTTCTTATTTTTTAGAAATCAAAAACTTGCCATTTCAGCACTGTCTAGCTTAGAAAATACCAAAAAAATATTAAAATACCTCGAAAAATTCCAAAAATATTATCTACTGTATATTTTAACCAATTTTAGTGTCAATCCAAAAATCACTAAAAATCTCAAAAGAAAAACCTTAAAAATTCAAAATACACAAAAACCTCAAAAAAATATATAAAATCATAGAAAACTCAAAAAAATGGAAACTCAAGTTTTGTAGGTTCTATATTTTATTATCTTTATTTTAAAAATAGTTGGGAAAAATTTTGTGGTTGTTTGTTATTTTTAATTCCCATTTTACCCCCAACCAGTAGCTAACCCTATTTTGCTCTATTTTACTATTTAAAAATACCAAAAACACTTTGAAAAATTTCCAAAATCACAAAATTAGTAAAAAATCATAAAAATCCCAAAAAGATTTTATTTCTGAATTTTTGACTATTTTTGCATATTTTTATAAATATTATATCTTCCCTTTTATTACATAGTCTATATATTCCAATATTGAAAAAAAGAAAAAAAATACAAAATATAAAAATTAAAAAAATCAGAAAATTAAAAATCAAAATACAAAATTAAAAAAAAATCAAAATTAAAACCAACAAAAATATTTGCTAGCATAGTGTAGGTAACACTTCACATTCACACACACACACATTAGTTTGATCTACCTTGTTTGCTCCCTGCGTTCGAACTCTCTACGTACTTGCTTGCTATACATCATTTATGTAGAGTTAAAAATAAATTTTAACTTCACATTGCTTGCCATTGCTTGATATCTATAGTGTGGGTTAATTGTTGATTAATTACAGTTTATTGTGTGTCGCCACAGCGACGTAGTAGTCCCGCCTTGTGTGGACTATTTAGACCCTCGATAAATTGTGGTTATCACCTCTCCTCGTCTTGATCAGGTGCTTGTGGTGATCTATCGCTCCTAAGGCAAATGAAGTTAGATAAGAAGTTGTGAAAAGAGATCGTACATGTCGTGTTGTCTACCTAATCTGGGTGCCTTCTCTTGTTATTCGGGTTCATCTGAGGCTGGCCTAAGAGAGTGGTCTTGGGTGTGGTTAACTCATCCAGACGATGGTTAACCCACTCCATCTTGGTCTTGTATGCAGTTTGAAGCGTGCTCATCATATCCATGATTCGGTTCAGTGCAAGGGCTTGTGAAGATATCTCAGGCTCAGTGTGGTAACCCTGGCCGTCTATTCTCTCCTGCCTCGGAGTGTGCAGCTGCGGAGCGTACGGCTGAGGAGATATCTGAGGTGTGTATGAAGGCTGTTGCTACTGTTGATAATGATATGCCTGTGAATACGAAGCAGGATGGTGAAAAGAATGTGATCTCCGATATGTGTGTTGGTGAGACTGTTGCTGCGTGTAATTCTGATGGTGCTAAAAATGCGGGTGTCCATGCTGCAGATGGTTGTAGTGTTGCGTCTACTGTTGGTGTACGCTTTGAGGGGTAGAATGTGATGACCGCTGAATTGGAGCGTACCATATCCCGTTGATCTCAAGAGTGGCTTGAGACTCAACATCAGCGTCTCCAGTGTTGGTGATCTGGCTCGAGTCAGCATATGACGGGTCCTCATGCCAATGAATCTGCAGAGTCTCTATAGGCTGAATCGGCTCTCTCTGGGCAAAGTGAATCTGACGGGTAGGAGGAGCAGGTAAGGATCTCCGAACAGGTTGAGAAGTCAAAGAAGCGTGAGACTGCTACTACTGAAGCTTCACGTCTATCACCTTCTTCGTCAGATCGCTCAACTGCTAAGGAAGTGATGAGAGTTTCTCCAACTCTCGTAGTAGATGCAGATCCTGAACTTTTTTCTGAATTACATCTACCAACTAATGTATCCCATGTTGGTATTTGATTCAGAATCCGAAATATTTGCCACCTTGTGATGCTCTCGATGATGTGGTGGCTGTGGGGCCTTCTAAAATGCCTGAGTAGAGTCGACAACTCTTGAGTTCTCTACCATCCCCTCAAATATGGACCAGATAGACTCGGCATCCCGATTTCAATAACTGTCGCCACATGGGGCGCTCACAAGGCCCTGGACATCTGACCGGAGTCCTCATAAATAATTTTGCACTAGCACCTTCAAAGGTATCTTATGATGAGGGCATCTCTCAGTAAGGTCCTTGAATCTATCCCATGCCTCATGGAATGATTCATGCGATAACTGTGCGAAATTAGAGATCTGTCTCCTCATCATATTCGTCCATCCTAGAGGAAAATATTTATGCAAGAACACAGACTTCAGGTCATCCCATGTTGAGATCACCCTCCCCAAATGACTGAGCTAGTAGAGCACCTTATCTATTAAAGCAAAGGGGAAGTCTTTGAGGCGAATGGCCTCATGCATAACACATGGATAGTTAGACGTATCGTATATCATTTTGAACTATTGTAGAAAGGTAATCAACTTCTCTGTGGCATTCCTGTAGAACTTGGGAAGCAAAGATATGAAGGACGGTCATAACTCGTATGGCCCTTGATTCGGTGGTAACCGAATCCAATGATGTAATGTCCTGGCTCCAGGTTTATACTCGTATCATAGTGTCAAGGGAACCATGGCAAGCGGTGGTGGATTCCCGGATCCTGCTCTCAACACGGTGATCTCGGCTCGCATCTCGTTCTGGACTCTAAATTGATCTCTGATATGTGGGTTCATCTGTTGTAGTATGTCTAGAATCACTATGGTGATGTTTGCGGCCGGATATGGTATTCCATCTATATGCTGCTCCCCAGTCACGCGGTCCTCAGCTGGTTGGTCCTCGACAGGTCCCTTCCCTCTAGCCATATTCTTCGAATCTTCTAGGAAGGAAAAAGCCTCATAAGAGCTCAGTAAAAAATGTGTAGGAGAAACAAACGACAATTTGAGGCGGGGGTCTGCCTCAAAACAAGGGATGGGAGGTGAGGGAGTCTGGGTCTGACTCTCCTCGTTATTATATAGGATCAAGTCGGGAAGAGGGTCATCCCGAGTCTATGAAGAAATACAACGGACGGTCGATCACGATATCAAATCAAGAGAATGAGGGTGAAGGTGTAAAAGATGTGGTAAAATGCACACCTTGCAAGAAAACACAACCACAATTTTACCAACTCAACCCTAAGATGATCGTAAAAGTTTGGTCGTTTATCTTATCGGTTTTAGGGTTATTTAGCAAATAGGTATTATCACAGATAATCGCAAGCTATTAGGTGCTCGATATTTCCGCTCAATACTGTCCTGAGTCCTTGCAGGAAACCACTTATTCTCAGCCAGTATGGGAGTAAGTACGGACCGTTTCTAGCTACCCTTGTTACTTGAGGACTGTGCTATTACGGTGTCCTCTAAATCCTCCACCCTGCTAAGGAAATCCAGACCATTTCCAGCTGCCCAAGAATCCCCACTGAAGAATAGTGATTAAGTGCATGGACTAAGTAGTATCTCGAAAGAGATTCAGACTCTGGTTCTAGCCTTAAGAGTCATTCCTCACTCACAAATCTGGAAAGAGTACTTGAAATCTATGTGTTGGGGGTTGCTCTCCTAAAACAAATTATCCTTACAATTGATTATATGTCAAATATTTAAGCAGTCCTAATTTTATTTTCTATATCTCGTTTTTGGTATTTTTAAAGCATGTCTAATGATTTTTTTATCCTAGATATGCATAAACCTAGGTCGCGAGACCTAGAACTAGCTACGAAGGCACAAGCAGAGAAAAAAATCGAAAAACTCCTAAACAAGCACCTACCCTCGAAAAAGCTATGGAAAAATAAACAATGCGAGAAAAGCCGTGGTGGGTTCCCTGCTCCACCAAGTACACGACACTCGTTGAAACAGACCCCAAGAAAGAAAAGGAGGGATGTACAAGTCGGGGTGCCCTTATGGGGCTCCTTTCTACAAATACAAAAACACGGGGAAATACCCTTAGTTTTATTATATACAAAAAGGTTTAGAAAAAATGCTAACTAATTTTGCTCCTCTACAACCAACTCGTTAGAGAAGGAGTCAGTCTCTACACTTTCAAGTGAATCAGCTTCTGAAGAAGACGGTTGGTCCTACAGGTCCTGCAAAATTTGTTAACAAACACACAAAAAGCCGTAGCGAAAACCGTAAAAACAAATCAAAGAAACTCGATAAAAACCATAAAAGCCAAAGAAAATCGATAAAAACCGTAAAGACAATTTAAACAAAAATCAAACAAACTCAGAAAAATCGATAAGATCAAAAATCTCGAAATGAAGGCAAAAACTGTACTAAAGCTAACGCCCCCCGGTGCCATTTTGATAATGTGACTTTTGCTAGCAGTTAAGGAATGTTGGTTGTAGAGAACCGCTAAATAAAAGTTGATTGATCAAACAAAATCGAGATAAAATAGGAGAGATTAAATATTGAAGTAAAAAGAATCAGTTTCTCTCCTATTTTAATCCTTAAATTAAATTTATCCATGTAAGTTCCCCTTGGTTGAACTCGAGGTTTTCACTCCTATTTAATTCCTTAAACTATTTTATCCAGGGAAGTTCCCCTACGTCGGACTTGAGGAGGTTGAATAACCATATTGCAACTTTCGAGGAAAGTAAGAATTTCAGGATTTTATTCTCTTCTTGAAAAATACAACAAAAAAACAAGAAAGTACTCAAAACTAATACAACTTTATGAAAATCAAATCAAGAAAAATATACAATAAAAATCTATGAAAATAACAAGAGACGTTGTTAGGGTAGTTGTGTAACTCTAGAAAATAAAAAATACAACCAAAATAAGGTCCAAATATTACCCTATAG
Source organism: Ottelia alismoides (assembly GCA_037367405.1). Lineage (NCBI taxonomy): Eukaryota > Viridiplantae > Streptophyta > Magnoliopsida > Alismatales > Hydrocharitaceae > Ottelia > Ottelia alismoides. The sequence continues at coordinate 616,250 of JAZKJV010011278.1, forward strand.
TTTAGGGGTAGAAGTGCAAGGAAAGAAACATAATTATGTTACAAAATGGTCCCTGTAGGGATTGAAATGGAAGAAAAACTAAAAGATTTGCATTTAAATCCTTACATGGGGACCTAAATGCAAATACTGGAAAACTCTAGAGCGTGGTTTATATTCTGGAACTTTGGAGAGTTTAGTACGTTATCTTTTCACCCCTTCGCAGTTGACGGTCAAGATTAGAAGGTGGCATGCGATCCAAGCCATCCAATGGGGACACGTGGCGCAAAACTGTGCGCCTGGAGTGTTCTCTGAGTTCTTCCCTCTTCTAGCAGGTGCAACAACGTCGTCTCTGTCTCCGACTTCTTACCAACGATTAGATGGGTACTTCAGCCTCCTGCAGGTCCAGAGGTTGTCTCCTACACTCATCGAGCTCCCTGCAGGTGAGTGGCTCTGAAGTGTATAGATGTGGCGGTGAGGCGTCTCGAAGGTGGTGGTTCAGCTGCGACAGTCAGCTGGAAGGATGAAGTGATTGATTGATGATCTTTTCGAAGGAGAAGCTCCAGATAATGGCATTAATAGCTCCTTATGTGATTAAAACCAGCAAGAAACATTGTGTTGCTCGATTCTACCTTGAATTAGCCCAAGAATTAAGGATTTGCAGCGGCAAGTTAGAATGAGATCATTCGAATTTGGATAATGAATTGAGTGTGCATTTAATAGGGAGATTAATTGTATCTAATGATGCATTTAATGATGCTAATCACAGCAACAAAATTGAAAATTTAAGTGGCAAAGATGGATACTTGACCTGTGTTTGCAAAATATAGGACTCTGCAGTCTTTGCTCGACAAGGCGGTTTTCTCAGAGCTGGATGCGCACGGCAGCGGCAATGTAAGGTGGTTGGACACCCTAGAACTCTCCTTCGACGGTCCACATTACTCAAAGGAGCGGCCTTGGGTGATGTCACCACCAACGTTGGCTGGAATCACAAGAGGAAGTCCGTGTCTCGGTCAGGTGTTATGAAACTGGAGTTAGTTCAGGAAGAGTTAGTTGGAGATGGAGAAGTTCATGGGTTTTTATAGAGAGATCTGAGGGAGATAGTTATGGATGAAGGGCTGGCATGATGGTGGCAGCTAGGAGAAGGTGGTGGAGGGTGTGGATCGAAGTCAGGAGGAAGAAGGAGCTCGGAAGAATTTGTTGAAGTCGGGCTGTTAGAACATATTCAACAACCTGGCTTCTTGAAGAAGGCACCAGGTGTTGACACGTGTTAACACCTGGTTGGTCAGAATTAAGAAATAAGTTAATAAATGGATAATAATTAGTAACTAAGGTTATTTTAAATAGGTATAAAAATGAAAAGTATAGATAATTAAATATATAAATTATGGTATAATTAGTTTTAATAAATAATAAATAAGTTATGAAATTTAGATATTCTATTAATAAATAATACTTGATAAATAGGTTTTGGATTTTAATTTAATAATTTAATAAATATCATACCATTTTATATTTTAATAAATATGGATATAAGTTATGTAGTTAAAATTTACCTGTAAATTAGGATTTTTATTTATTTAAAATAATAAATAGGCTCCAAAAGTTATGAAATAAATTAGTATTAAAATACAAGACCAAGAAAATAATAAGAAATTATAAAATTATGAAAACCACAAATAATATGTTCTAGATAAAATAAATAGGCCAGAAACCCAGTTGTGATTAGATCCCAAAATCGACTTTTTTGCAAACAGACTCTGATTTTAGTGAAATCACTCTGTTAATTAAATAATATTATTTTAGGAACTTTAAAGGTGAGTAGAGTTAAATTGGAGTTCGTATGAGAACTTTATGATGTTCGGAAGTTGAGATTTTGAAAATTTACAAGTTGGATTTCTTGGCATATATATAAGATAATATTTTTAACTTATTTTTGAATTTTTCTATATATTTTTAAAAATAATTAGGAAAAGAGTTTGGTTAAAAATAAGTTCATATGAATTAATTAAAAATCAATGAATTTTTGGAAAATATTAGATAATTAATGAAGAGTGTGTATAATGTGAAATTATTTCTATTTGTTTTATTTCCCTATCTCCCCCTACTTATTTATTTATCGACTAATCCATGCTGACTTGGTCTCGGGATTAGGTTATATCTTTCAGCTATATTTATTTTATAAGTCACATTGTACATATATACATATCTATAATTTGCCTTCTTTTTATTTTCTTTATTTTTATTCTTATTTACTTACATGATTTTAATGTAGAGAAGTGGATTTTTATTCATGAGTAGAGTTTTGTTAAAATATGGGAATGTAAATTATTGGATATTTACATGTGTTTGTTAAGGGTTTTAAGACAAAATGCAGAAAGAATATTAATGAATTACGGATTCATCAACACTAGCACAAGTCATCGTCAGCTGTTGAAAATCTCTTACTACTAAATAGCCTTGCAATATTAGGTTTTAAGGAAAAGTAATTTGTTGATATCATCGCCTCAAAGTGATTTAGGCTATGGGTGGGGTTGTATGAGTTCGCAGATGGTGACTGAAGCTCAAAATGAATTAAACATATATTTTTCATCTAATAAAAAATAAATAACATTATGGTTTTAGATTTAGAGAATATTAATTTGTTAATATCATCGCCCCCTAAAGTGTGATTAGGAGATGCATAAGCCAGACACAAGGAAACTTAGCTAATGAATTCGACACATGCATAACCTAGTTGCCCTCGTACACTGATGCACTTAAATCTTTGGAGATATTTAGAGATCATTATCTACAATAACAACAATATTGTTGGCAGTGTGAAAAATGTTTCTCTGAAAAAAATTGTGCATAAAAATCTGATCAAATCTAAGATGCATAAACCCTACTGTAAAGCTTTGAACTTGGCATATCGGACCCTATATAATAAGGTCCGGCTCGTCAAGAGAAAACCAAGAAATTTGTTTCGTGTGAATCGGACTTCGTTTTGAATTGTTATGATTTTCCGAAGAAAGAGAAGTAAGGAAGGCTAAGATGTCATTAATCCATAATGATTGCCATTAAGACTAATTAAACATGATTAAAGAAATTAATGATGATTGGATGCCACTAATGATCATTATTAAATACTAATCAATAGTTAACAAAAGATAAGCGTAAGCTGCGAAAGTTAAATCGCGATTAGTGAAAGTTAATCACGATTAGTGTTAATTAAGCGTCATTAGCAAATATAGAATCCCCTATAATGTTCTAACTTAAGCCCCAAGTTTGGGAATAAGTTTTGGCTAAAACCATGGGCCAAAACCATGGGCCGCTAAACCATGGTTAAGGTCTAAACCATGGTTTTCTAACCATGGTTAGTGGTTTTCTGGGGCCTATAAATGACCCCCCTACCCATTCATTCTCTACGACTTCCACTACCACCACCACCCCAAGGGCTAGGGTCGAGAGGTCAGGAGGAGGAGTGGGAGGCGAGGGAGGAGCGCTAGCGAAGCACTGCCGGAAGAACGAGGAGAAGAAAGGTATGATCCTCTCTTAGTTTGCTTCGTAAGCTAGGCTTTCAGTTCATCCTTTAGTTCTTCCAAATTTTGTTCTTGATTCATCTTTCTTTCTGATTCGTTTTCATGTTTTAGTTCGAGGAGAAATCTGTGTAACACCCTACTTAGGTGAGGGCGGCTATGCACGTCAGTGACCCTGTGATTCGTCACACGTTCACTCATTTAAGATGCGTGGTGTCTACCGATTCTCCATCATTTATGTTTCTATTCTTTCTATTATGCTTTTATAGTTATTTTGATGGAGAAATCTGTGTAATACCCTACTTAGGTGCGGGCAGCTATGCACGTCAGTGACCCTGTGATTCGTCACACGTTCACTCATCTAAGACGCGTGGTGTCTACTGATTCTCCATCGTTTATGTTTCTATTTTTCTATTATGATTTTATAATTATATTGATGGAGAAATCTGTGTAATACCCTACTTAGGTGTGGGCGGCTATGTACGTCAGTGATCCTGTGATTCGTCACACGTTCACTCACCTAAGATGTGTGATGTCTACCGATTCTTCACCTCTTGTTGTTTGAGTATATTCTTTCAGTATCGTTGTTATTTTCCTCTCGATTGATTCTATAGAGGAAATTCTTTCTGTTTTTATTTTGAAATATGTCCCGATATAAGGGAAACTCTGCCGAAATTTTAAGAGAAAATATGTTCTTGACGTCATTCGTGTTCTTCATGTTCTTCGCATTCTTCGTTCATTCTTCGCGTTCTTGACATGTTCTTAGCGTTTTGATATGAAAATTAAATTCGATCCTTTCAGGAGCCTTAAAATATCTTTTCTAAAAACGAAACTCGATAAAGCCTTGCATACACGAGAGAGAGCTCGATTAGGTAATGAAATCCTTCCTTTTTTCCATTGGATTTTCATACGAAATTATTAAAATTCTTGATTTTGTGTTCTTTGCTACGAAGAACCCTAATTCTGACTATTTTTGAAAAAGTCTAAATAATTGCTTTGTGATTCCCACTAAAATAAGGTTTATGCATCAAATTGATGCGTTGGCTCTGAAAGTTAGGGTTTGGGAGTTAAAACAGGCATAAATACAAATATATATATATGGTTATGAATAATATATATGTGAGTATAGACTAAGTATTATTGATTATGCAAATCGAAGACTTAATGAAAGAATTGCATCGTGGATGTGGGTTGAGTTATATCCTGAAAAGGATCGTGTGTCACATTAAGGATGACTGGGAGTAGAACTACAGGTCGGGCATGCAACCTGTAGGTTTGTCGGAAGGAACCCGTATTAGTGTTTCCCTACCTAGGTGGTACACGGTTGCCCTGTTATGATAAGTGCGCATGAAATGAATGTTTTGCAACGCGTGGTACCGGGAGCCAGTATCGTCGGGTTGAACGACAGAAGATGTGGCCGTGCCATGTGGAGGCACAGGTGGTTCAATAGCGGCTGGGTCACGATAACATGTATTTAAAGCCGCTAGGTTATATGATTAAATGTTAGCCTGAGGTTTTAAGCAACCGAGTCCTCGAGGATGGTGTACTCATTTGATTTTCTAGGCTGAGGGTTGAGACCCTGTTTAATAAAAGAAAAGGAAATTGTCAGGGTAGTATTGGAGGATTGATTGAGGCGACGTGCGGCAGCATAAGCTTACCAAGATCAACACAATCTCCAATCCCGAAGTATCCACAGCTTCGGAGTCCAAGAATGGTGGGGTTCCCCTGGACTAATCCCTGATGTGGAATAGAAAGGAATAGGACTTAAATTAATGAGAAAGAATCAAATTTTTTTGTGATATCAAGTTTTGAAAAATTACACAATTTATTTGCTTTTCTCTTCTTCGTTACTTAGCATTCGTTATTTTTTATCCTATTATTTATGAAAAACCCAACAAGTATCGATGAGCTATCGCAAGGACTTTAAAAATTCATCCAGCTTGCATACTAGAATCCAGCCAGTCACAGTAGCTTTACTTTTTAAGGTAGTTAGTAATCTTTTGTATATTTTCCTTTCAAGCTGATGTACATGTAAATGATTATAGTGGGACAGTGTATCATCTGAACTTTATTTTGTAAATGGAAAAGTATTGAAATACTTTCTTCTGAATATTTTTATTTGCAGTCTATTTCTGAATGTTAGTTGTGATTGCTGAATAAATTATTGCTCAGTAACCAGATCCGGATATAGGAGGATCCGACGGCCCGGGAAACGGGTCGCGACAGATTGGTATCAGAGCTTGGTTAATCCAGTAATTTCTTTATTAATTAACAACTATGAGCGGTATTTAGAAAACTAAGGTTGTATTAAGATCCTTTGATCTTAATAAATGAGTGTAGTACCATTCACAAGTCATTGTCCCTTATGTATATCATGCTAAGACATATAGGATCTGACCTTTGACCTTAACTCATCCCAGGATCATGGCAGACCAAGACGTGTTTAGACAATTAGCGGCTATGATGGCAATGCTCCAAGACATGGGGCAAAGGCAACAAGCATTAGAGAAGAGGCTCAATGTACAGGCTGAGAGACCCGAGGCATCTAAGCATGAAGATGCCAGGATTGAAGGTTCTGTACATCTTTCTGAGGAAGAATCTAGTTACCATCCTTCAACTGAGTCTGCTCCAACCCCGGTTGAAGGAGCAATGGTGAAGGCCCTTCTTAGACACCAAACAATACTAGATAATTGCCGAAAGGGAAAAATTCCTCGATTCAAAGGTGTAGAGACACTTGCCGAGGCTGAATTATGGCTTCATGACGTCAGTATGATGTTGAGAATAATACACGCACCAGCAGATACTTGGGTGCACTTTGCTGATTACTCCTTAGCAGACTATGCCATACGATGGTGGAGAGCCATTTTCAAGAAATTAGCAGATCATGTTCCATAGGATGTTTTTGAAGATAGGTTCCGAGCCCACTTCTGTCCCTCCCATTGGGAAGAATTGAAGAGGAGGGAGTTAGCTTCTTTGACCCAAGGATCCAAGAATGTACGAGATTATCATATTCTCTTTACGGAGCTACTACGTTACTCCCCAGCTTTAGAAGCTTCACCACAAGAGTGTCTTACAAAATTTGTTAGCGGTCTTCAGGGGGATTTGAGAGAGCAGCTTGTAGGTTTTAGAACCACCACTATAGATGAAGCCACAGACATCGCCTCTCGTATTGAGATGGAGAGGGATGGAAATCGCCAAAGAAGAAGCTTTCACTTTGCTGGTGGACCATCCAAACGTAAGGCGAATTATAACCAAAAAGACAATCGTTATTATCCAGTCGGTTCCAATATAAGCTCACCACAGATTTTGAGTCAGGAATTATCAGGAAGAAGGGGTTTCTCTAGACCTCCACTATATCCTCGTGACTCAGCATCAGGAGCTAGCACCTATGTGCCGGGATCTTCAACTCAAACGGGAGCACGTGTGTGTTTTTACTATCATCAAGAAGGCCACATCAAGAAAGATTGTCCGAAGTTGAGAAGTTCAAGGTTTAAATCAACCCCAATTAATAGTATAACATCCACCTCGAGCAATGGAGCAACACACATAGGAAGACATGGTAGAGGTCGGGTCTTACAAGAAACGTCTCCTACACAACAACCACCACAAAGTGTTGCGGGTTCTAGCTTGCCTATTCCTGATGGCCAGCTCAATGCAATTATTGAAGAACAAGCCTACAATTCAGGCACAGTCGTACGAGGTACCATTACTATTCATGGCTTTTCAATACATGCCTTATTTGATTCTGGTGCTTCACATTCATTTATTGCTCGACGGTTAGTATCCACTTTGGGTAAGATACCAGTAGAAGTACAACAGTCCTATCTGATCAAGGGACCAGGAGGATAAGTATTTATAATCCGAGAAATCCTAGATAATTGCATAGTAGTGATAGCGGGACATCAATTACCTGTTTCACTATTAATGATATAAATGGAGGACTTTGATCTTATCCTAAGGATGAATTGGTTAGAAAGACATCATGCATGTCTTGACTGTTTTCAGAAGACAGTAACGTTTCACCTTCCAAACTCGATAGAGTTCTAGTTCATTGAAAAGACATCCAATAATAATGTCGAATATATCTTTACTTTGAAGGCACAACAATAGTTAGAGAAAGGGTGCCAAGGTTATTTAGCTTATGTAACCACTACATCAGGGTCAGACAGAATGATGGAAGATATACCTATAGTGTGCGACTTTCCTGATGTATTTCCAGAGGAACTACCTGTATTACCACCTGAGCGAGAGATTGAATTTGAAATCTCTCTCATACATGATACTCAGCCTATCTCTATCCATCCGTATAGGATGGCACCAGTTGAGTTACGAGAGTTAAAGGTACAATTGCAAGAACTGTTAGATAAGGGATTCATTCGTCCTAGTACTTCACCATGGGGTGCACCTGTCTTATTTGTTAGGAAAAATGATGGGTCGATGCAGTTGTGCATTGACTATAGACAACTAAATAAGAAGACCGTAAAGAACAAGTATCCTCTGCCAAGAATATATGATCTCTTTGATCAGTTACAAGGTTCAACTGTGTATTCCAAGATTGATTTAAGATCTGGATACCATCAGTTGAAAATTAAAGATACAAATATTCCCAAGACAGCTTTTCGAACTAGATACAAGCATTATGAATTCTTAATTATGCCTTTTGGACTAACAAATGCCCCAGCAACCTTCATGGATCTCATGAATAGAGTATTTAAGGAGTTTAGATCACATTTTAGTAGTCTTTATTGATGATGTGCTTATTTACTCGAAGGATAAGTATATGCATGAACATCATCTCAGGAAGGTACTTGAAACTCTAAGGAAGAACAAACTATATGCTAAATATAGCAAATGTGACTTCTGGCTATCTGAAGTATCTTTTGTAGGCCATGTTATTTCTGGTGAAGGTATATCAGTTGATGCTACAAAGGTTAGTGCGGTGATGAATTGGGAACGCCCGAAGACTGTCACAGAAATACGATCTTTTCTGGGATTAGCTGGATATTATAGAAGATTTATGAATGACTTTTCACGAATGGCATTACCAATGACTAGGTTGACCCAGAAGGAAGTTCCATTCATATGGTCAGATGCATACAAAATAAGTTTTCAAACACTGAAAGAATGCCTAACATCTACACCCATCATTACTCTACCCTCCAGGAGTGAAGGGTTTACAGTGTACACTGACGCATCTAAAGAAGGACTTGGAGCGGTTCTTATGCAACATAGTAAGGTAGTTGCGTATGCATCACGACAGCTCAGGACACATGAGAAGAACTACCCAACAAATGACCTTGAATTAGTTGCCGTAGTTTTTGCTTTAAAGATATAGAAACACTACCTGTATGGTATTACTTTTGAAATCTTCACCGATCATAAAAGATTTAAATATTTGTTTGATCAAAAGGAGCTCAATATGAGACAGAGACGGTGGCTAGAGTTGTTGAAAGATTATGATTACACTATCTCCTACCACCCTGGTAAGGGGAACGTCGTAGCAGATGCCCTTAGCAGAAGAACTTATTCACGTGGGTTAGTTAGTGCTATCCACTTCTAGGGTTTACTATCAACGTTAAGTGAATGGAAACCATTTAATAGTAGTGATGATATTATAACTATTCCTCATTGATACAAACCAGAGATATGGGATAAAATAAAAAAAGGACAGGAGGATGATCTAGTCCTTAAAGACTTGAAACAACAACTTGAGAAGAATGAGATAGAGGGATTCCAGATACAAGATGGGTTACTATATAACCATCACAGAGCTCGTGTACCAGACATACCTGAATTAAGGAAAGACATTTTACGTGTAGCTCATTGTTCTAGATTATCTATTCATCAAGGAATTACGAAAATGTATAAGGATCTTAATTCATACTTTTGTTGGATGGGAATGAAGAAAGATGTTGCTAAGTTTGTAAATTCATTTTTCACTTACCAGCAGGTAAAGACTTCACACCAAAAGCCACCGAGATTATTGCAACCCCTCCCTATACCTGAATGGAAATGGGAAAGCATTTCCATGGATTTCATTACTGGCTTACCTCAGATGACTGGTAGTAAAGATAGTATTTGAGTTATAATAGATCTTCTGACAAAGGTAGCACACTTCATTCCGATAAGCTTATCTTTCACTTCAGACCAGCTTGCTGAGTTATATATTACACATGTGATTCGCCTCCACGGTATCTCAAAGGAAGTAGTTTCCGATCGAGATTCATGATTCACCTCACACTATTGGTAGAACTTCATGAAAGCCTTAGCTACACAGTTATACTTAAGCACAACATATCATCCACAAACAGACGGTCGGTCAGAACGTACGATTCAGACACTAGAGGATATGCTATGAGTATGTACCTTAGAATGGAAGGGATCGTGGATTAAATATTTGCCTTTTGCAAAATTCACCTACAATAATAGTTACTATACAAGTATTGGCATGGCACCATTTGAAGCACTATATGTACGAGAGTGTACTACTCCTTTGTGTTGGCAAGAGGTCGGAATAAAGAACCTTTATGATTCAGATAGACTTCAGGAGACATGGGAAGCTGTAGAACTTGCTAGAAAAAGACTATTAACTTCTCAGAGTCGCCAGAAAAGTTATAGTGACACCAGGCGAAGAGACCTTAAATTTGAGGTAGGTGACTTTGTATTTCTCAAAGTATCTCCTATGAAGGGTGTTCAGAGGTTTGGGTTGCGTGGGAAGTAAGCACCCAGGTTCGTGGGTCCCTTTGAAATTATTCAACGGACTTGAAAAGTTGCCTATAGACTTGCACTTCCTCCACTTCTTTCGGCAATACATGATGTATTTCATGTATCAAATCTGAGAAAGTATATTAGGGATCCAGAATACAAGATAAGTTATGATGATTTACATGTTGATTCAGACTTTACATACCAAGAGATACATGTGCAAATACTTGAAAGGGATATCAAGAAGTTGAGAAACAAAGAGGCACCTCTATTTAAAGTATTGTGACGGAACCAAGAGTTTCAAGAAACCACATGGGAACCTGAGGAAGAAATGAGAGAGAAATACCCGTACTTGTTTGAATGATAACACTATGTATTATGTATATGTTCATTTTAAATGAAAGGATGTTCATTCTCTTTAAGGTTGTTATGTTTTCAATCCTCTTTAAGGTTGTTATGCCTGCATTTCTAGTCTCGAGAATGAGACTTTCTTCAAGGTTGTTATAATTGTAAAGCTTTAAACTTGGCATATCGGATCCTATATAATAAGATCCGGCTCGTTAAGAGAAAACCAATGAAATTTGTTTCGTATGAATCATATTTCGTTTCGAATTGTTATAATTTTCCGAAGAAAGAGAAGTAAGGAAGGATAAGATGTCATTAATCCATAATGACTGTAATTAAGACTAATTAAACATGATTAGAGAAATTAATGACGATTGAAAGCCACTAATGATCATTAGTAAACACTAATAAATAGTTAACAAAGGATAAGCGTAAGCCGCAAAAGTTAAATCGCGATTAGTGAAAGTTAATCACGATTAGTTTACTTAAGCGTCATTAGCGAATCTAGAATCCTCTATAATGTTCTAACTTAAGCCCCAAGTTTGAGATAACTTTTGGCTAAAACCATGGGCCAAAACTATGGGCCGCTAAACCATGGTTAAGGTCTAAACCATGGTTTTCTAACCATGGTTAGTGGTTTTCTGGGGCATATAAATAGACCCCCTACCCATTCATTCTCTACGACTTCAACTACCACCACCACCCCAAGGGCTAGGGTCGAAAGGTCGGGAGGAGGAGTGGGAGGCAAGGGAGGAGCAATAGCTAAGCGCTGTCGGGAGAACGAGGAGGAGAAAGGTTTGATCCTCTCTTAGTTTGCTTCGTAAGCTAGGCTTTCAGTTCATCCTTTAGTTCTTCCAAGTTTTGTTCTTGATTCATCTTTCTTTCCGATTCGTTTTCCTATTGTGGTTCGAGGAGAAATTTATGTAAAACCCTACTTAGGTGCGGGCAGCTATACACGTCAGTGACCCTGTGATTCGTCACACGTTCACTCATCTAAGACGCGTGGTGTCTACCGATTCTCCATCGTTTATGTTTCTATTCTTTCTATTATGCTTTTATAGTTATTTTGATGGAGAAATCTGTATAATACCCTACTTAGGTACGGACGGCTATGCACGTCAGTGACCATGTGATTCGTCATACGTTCACTCATCTAAGACGTGTGGTGTCTACCGATTCTTCATCGTTTATATTTCTGTTTTTCTATTATGCTTTTATAATTATGTTGATGGAGAAATCTGTGTAATACCCTACTTAGGTGCAGGTGGCTATGCACGTCAGTAACCCTATGATTCGTCACATGTTCACTCACCTAAGATGTGTGGTGTCTACCGATTCTTCATCTCTTGTTGTTTGAGTATATTCTTTCAGTTTCGTTATTATTTTTTCTCGATTGATTTTATAGAGGAAACTCTTTCCATTTTTATTTTGAAATATGTCCCGATATAAGGGGAAACTCTGCCGAAATTTTAAGAGAAAATATGTTCTTGACGTCCTTCGTGTTCTTCGCGTTCTTCGCGTTCTTCGTTCGTTCTTCGCGTTCTTGACATGTTCTTAGCGTTTTGATACGAAAATGAAATTCGATCTTTTCAGGAGCTTTAAAATAGCCTTTCTAAAAATGAAACTCGATAAAGCCTTGCATACACGAGAAAGAGCTCGATTAGGTAATGAAATCCTTCCTTTTGTTGTTGGGTTTTCATATAAAATTATTAAAATTGTTGATTTTGTGTTCTTTGCTACGAAGAACCCTAATTTTGGCTATTTTTGAAAAAGTCTGAAGAATTGCTTTGTGACTCCCACTAAAATAAGGTTTACGCATCAAATTTATGCATTGGCTCTGAAAGTTAGGGTTTGGGAGTTAAAACAAGCATAAATACATATATATATATATATATGGTTATGAATAATATATATGTGAGTATATAATAAGTATTGTTGATTATGCAAATCGAAGACTTAACGAAAGAATTGCATCATAGATGTGGTTTGAGTTAGATCCTGAAAAGGATCATGTGTCACATTAAGGATGACTGGGAGTAGAACTAAAGGTCGGGCATGCAACCTGTATGTTTGTCGGAAGGAACCCGTATTGGTGTTTCTCTACCTAGGTGGTAAACGGTTGCCCTGTTATGATAAGTGCGCACGAAATGAATGTTTTGCAACGCGTGGTACTGGGAGCCAATATCGTTGGGTTGAACGACGAAAGATGTGGTCGTGCCATGTGGACGCACATGTGGTTCAGTAGCGGCTGGGTCACGATAACATGTATTTAAAGCCGCTAGGTTATATGATTAAATGTTAGCCTGAGGTTTTAAGCAATCGAGTCCTCGAGGACGGTGTGCTCATTTGATTTTCCAAGATGAGGGTTGAGACCTTGTTTAATAAAAGAAAAGGAAATTGTCAAGGTAGTATTGGAGAATTGGTTGAGGCGAAATGTGGTGACGTAAGCTTACCAAGATAAACACAATCTCCAATCCCGAAGTGTCCACAACTTCGGAGTCCAAGAATGGTGGGGTTCTTCTGGACTAATCCCTGATGTGGAATAGAAAGGAATAGGACTTAAATTAATGAGAATGAATTAAATTTTTTTGTGATATCAAGTTTTGAAAAATTACACAATTTTTTTACTTTTCTCTTCTTCGTTACTTAGCATTCGCTAATCTTTTATCCTATTATTTATGGAAAACCCAACAGGTATCGGTGAGCCATGGTAAGGACTTTAAAAATTCATCCAGCTTACATACTAGACATCCAGCCAGTCACAGTAGCTTTACTTTTTGAGGTAGTTAGTAATCTTTTGTATATTTTCCTTTCAAGTTGATGTACATGTAAATGGTTATAGTGGGACAGTGTATCATCTGAACTTTATTTTGTGAATGGAAAAGTATTGAAATACTTTCTTCTGAGCATTTTTATTTGCAGTCTATTTCTATATGTTAGTTGTGATTCCTGAATAAATTATTACTGAGTAATCAGATCCGGATATGGGAGGATCTGACGGCTCGAGAAATGGGGTCGCGACACCTACCCACAACCACTACCCATAACCCCCTCCCACTGCTACCCACGTCCCATACAACCCCACCGCCCATACAAACATACTCAGCTCATGCAACCTCACCCACAACCACTACAACACCCCACAACCCGACCACCACTCGCAGCCACTACAACCCTACCCACAACTAGCACCTACAACCCATAGCCACCACAAACAACCCCATACTACCACCCACAGCTCACACATGTGTTTTACTAAGGATTTTAGTGAAAATGAAATAATAAATGAGATGAATCATGTATTCGTCAACAACCAATACAACCTTACCCACAACTTCTACCCTACAGCCAGACACCACCAACATCTCATAGCCACCACTCACATCCCAACCCATAGTCGCCACCCACAACCACCGCACACAAACCTACTCACTGCCACATGCAGTCCCAACATACCCACCCCCTCCACCACCACAACCGATTGATTGAATATCAAACTAACCTAACTACAAGCAGGAAGTATCATTGTGTCGGTTGATTTGATCAATACAAATATTAATTTTGTTTTATGAATCCTCCTAAACTAGTGTGTCGCATTAGAGGTACTAATCAAATCGAATGCATTCGAATCCACTAAGATTCTAATTCAATTCATTATAAAGGTGTCGAATCCGAGAATCAAAATTTAAACAAATTTGCTATCTTAAACTCAGATTCGATTCATTTTGAGTTTCATATATTCAAATTCGATTCATTTAATTTCGAATTTGAAATATTAAATGATATTTTAGAGCTCTTATAAATAATATTATATGAAAAATAACATAGTATAAAGATTTTATTGTATAATTCTAAATTTGAATATCTATTACAAAAATAAGTTGAAAAACTATAATTTTTAGACCATGTTGAAAAAACTACATAATCGAGGAAAATATCAAACTAATAAAGTACAAAGGATTAAAGTATCTATAATTATAATGTGTCTTTTACAATCTAAATATACTCTTTTTCTAAGCACAATGTAATTATATGCGTCTATCAAAGAGATAGAATATTAATGATGAAAAGTTAAACACATCAGAATTACCATCGCATGTTAAAGCAAGACAAGATCAAACTTATATAGAAAGTTGATAAAAATTAATATTATTTGAAATAATGGGAATAGTAGAATATAAAATATCCAGATAGAACCCCTTCATTAGACATGTGGATCTTCAATATCGAAAAATTGAGCCATGAAAATGATAATAATGAATTTTGATGTACAAATGAACAACTTACAATAGTGTGAGAAGAACTTGTATATTGCTTATGTGATGATAAATATCATCTTGACAATAGTAATAATCATGTTGTTCCATGTAAAGAAAATCAAAATGAAAAAAGTAGAGGAGAGATATCTAGATAAATTTCAAACCATGACAAATTAAGTAAGAACTCTAAGTAGCAAAAATATCATTTTCACATGCTAGGAGAAAGGTCATTATAATCTACTATGGGTTTGTGGGATCTTTGATAGACAATGAAAAGGGAATCAGAAAGGCAGTGTAATGAATGTGGAAACATATAAATAAATGTATGGGTGAGTGATAAATCCATAATTCATCACCTTTATTATTTTATTTTAGCCAAATTCATTAGCAAAACATCTGTAAATATATGTTAAAATCAATAAATTGGCATGCATCATTGATTTGTTGATAATGTACATGCATCATTGATTTGTTGATAATGTATATTTAACATTCTTTTTAATCAAAATAAAAGAATAAAGAAGAAAATAAAAAAAGAAATAAAAGAAAGCTGTAATTATGTAATAAATATCGACTGACCTGAACCCCAAGAGAAGGTCAAGTATTGACCAGATCGATAAGGAATAAAGTAGGGAGAGATAGGGTCATTATTTATTCAAACACAAAGTTTCAAAAAATATTCAATGTGTATATCATCCACTATTTATCCTATATATATACCATCAATAAAAAGATCTCAAATTGATTTATTTCCTTAATAAAGCTTGTAAATAAAAATGTGTTTTAAATAATAAAAATGTACAAATTGTGTAGAGTTGTAAAATACCTATACATATATCTATTTATTTATTTTGTGTATAAATTATATGTATATCGTATTTTAAAACAATTGTATATATTTATAATAATGAAATAAAATTAAAATAAAATTCATAAATTACAAAATAAAATTAAGATAAAACCTACTCTTCATTGTACAATAGAATTGACGAACCTGTAGTTACCCTACCTAATTCAATCGGATTAATGATCGAACTAAATGTGTCGTTCATTGTAGTTGGGTAAATCGAGGCTTATCAAAAACCACTTTGATTAATATTCAATTAAATAGAAGCAGCAGATTTTTATTTTATTTGAAGGTCGAACTCAGGGAGGCAGCTTTCTCCTTAGGGTAATTTTAAGTTAATTTCGATGTTAGATTTTTAGAAGAATATTTTTTGGCCTTTTTATAATTTTTTATGCAATTAAAAGAAAGACAATGCAATTTCAAGCCAAATTTTAAGTTAAATCACAAATGATAGTCAAATGAAATTCAAAATTAATGACACTTGGCCAGAATGTGAAATGTGATGAAACTAAGCTACTGCAATTTTTAGGAATTTTTAGACTCTAAATGAATTAAATATGAATTTAATATGGATACAGGGTAGTTTTTGCAAAATTAATTCTAATAATTCCCAAAGCACATTATTTCTAGATACAAAAATTATCCTAGAAATTTCTATGTGAAAGAAATCCATGAAAATTAACAAACCTAAAAATTAATGTAAATTGGACCTATTAAAAATCAATTTAACAAAAGACTAATTAATTTATTTAGGCCTCGTAATGCGTGCAAATGATTTGATTTTTGGATTTAATTTTTATTTAATTCCCAAAGCACAAATGTTTTTATTTGATTTTTCTAATTTTTATTTTCTAATTAGAAATATATAGACTGAGGTAAAAAAATTATTTAATTTTATTTTGTCAAAAATAAGCATTTATACATATAGTTAATTTATACAACACAAAGTATGCTCTATATCTCTACTTATTTTATTTGGCAATCAGGTCAAGGCTTGACCTTCCCTTGGGGTTCGGGTCACTCAGTATGTATTCTATATACCTCCTTCTTTTTTACTTTCCTTTATTCTTTTATTTTGCACAAATACATGCTAATTATGAAATTTTAACAGATGCATGCTAAATGTTATATTAATGTATTAATAGGTATTTACATGTTGTTTTGCCAAGATAAATTGCTAAAATAAATGAATAAAGAGTGAGGATTAGGGATTCATCACTTGCCCCTGATTATTTCTCTCATCTCCTACCGGAACCGGTCCATCTCTCGCTAGAAGGTAGCTTGTTTTTCTGTTAACATACGTGCGAGATCATCAAGGTTTGGATTCTCATATGAGTGAGCATGAGAACCAGATGGGTAGCCTCACTAGACATGAGTTTGAGTCTGCTACTGCTAATATGAATGAGGGGGAGGCTAGAAGTACTGTTGATGAGGTTGTTGTCGCCTCCATTGTTGGCCCTGATATAGGGGACGAGGGTCGTGTTGCTGCTGTTGAGAATACTGGGGCTACTGCTGATGTGCCATACCTATGTTGGAGGTTATTGTTGGGATGAAGCTCCTCTAGCGGACCATCGGAAGCCTGGGTGGTCACGATGGATCCCAGGATGTTGTCGGTATGGGAGTACCAAATCCCGTTAACTTCCATCAACGGCTCTTGCTAATCGTGGACTGGCGGGGGAAGGGATGCCAAGTGTTGATCCGGATGATACACCACCAACTGAGTGTCTGATGAAGGTGGTGGTGGCAACTGGTAATGCGGGAGTGGCTGAAATTATTCTGCATGAATGTGGTGAACCTGGCGATATGAGGTGGAAGGCTGAGAAGAAATGCTCCCTGGAGTAGTTCATGACATGGAATGGAGCTAAGAAGTCGTCTGTGCCTCTTAGAGACACATGATCTAGGTCTTCATATCACTAAATGTTTGGGCCAACTCATCAATCTTGTTGAGCTTGTCAAGGCCCTAGCATGCCTTTTTCTTAATGATCTCAATCCGATCCAACTTATGGTTGATGATGCCCATGTCGGCAACGGAAGACTATGCTAATACTACTTTCATAGAAGAGGTAGAAGGACTGGCCTCAATGCGTGCTATCTTCTATAAAACTGCCCATGGAAGAGGCTTCCTTGAGTATAAACACGGGTCTAGGACATCATTGTATAGTTTCCAACAATCTCCTCATAGATGGCCCAGACCTAGTCTTCGTCTTTGGCGAAGTAGGAAGCTCCACACAAGGCATTAACTAGACCCTCCAGCTCAGGTGTCAGCCCACATAAGAAGCTCTGGACGAGGTTGGGCTTGCTTATTTCATGGTGGTGGCACATGTCGATGAGCTCTCTAAAATGATCCCAGGCTTCATGGTACTGTTCATTAGATATCATGGTGAAATTGTTGAACATGGCTCTAGATGCATTGGTCCGGTGGAATGGATAGTACTTGTTTAAGTACTCAATCCGGAGCTGCTCTCAGGTGGTGATAAACTTCTCCAGGTGCTTCATCTAGTAGGCTGCTTTTTCAACCAAGGAGAATGGGAAGGTGATTAAGTTGATGGTATCCTCATCCACAAATGTCGTAGACGGTGCTGCAGATCATCTTTAACTCCTACAGATGGAGATGGGGCTCTTTGGTGGCAAGCACATGGAAGTTGGCCAGTAACTGAATGGTCTATGGACGAAGCTCAAAATCGACCAAGATAGCAAGCGGTTGGATCCATCGGTGTGTGAGGGTTGCACCAGGGTTGTGCAACTACCTCATGGTTTGGGCTGGTCTGGTTGGGTCCTACGACTCGTCCTGGTTTCTATCTTTGCCCTCAGCTCTTGGTATTTTTCCACCGGTAGCCTATCTGTCTGGCTCTTCTCATCTGGCTCAAATCTGTGTGAGTTCCATCCTCACTTATACCATGAATACTCCCTGATCTAATATGAATGACGATGTCTATGGCTGCTCAACAGTTCTCCCTTCACTACTGGCCATCTCACCAGTCTCTGCAAAGGCAAAGGACCCTAGCTTAGGTGTTGTCGAATGAATGTATAGCTGTGCTAGCATGTCTGGTATTACCTCGGGAACTGGAGAAGGGTGGTCATGGGGGACAAGGTGGAGGCGAATTCAAGTTCAGAGAGTGTTACAACCCCAATTCTGGGCTATCAGATCCTCCCATATCATCTGGTTACTCGGCAATAATTTATTCAACAGTCACAAGTAACATTCAGAAACAAACTGCAAATAAAAACACTCAAAAGGAAGTATTTCAACACTTTTTCATTAACAAAATAAAGTTTGCATGATACAATATCTCTCTATAACCATTTACATGCACATTAACTGTAAAGGAAATATACAAAAGATTACCAACTATCTTAAAGAGTAAAGCTGTTATGGCTGGCTGGATGGCTAAGATCTTGCAATGGCTCATAGATACCTGTTGGGTTTTTCATAAATCATATGATAACAATTAGTGAATGTTAAGTAACGAAGAAGAGAAAAGCAAAAAATGGTTTAATTTTATAAAACATGTTTTCACAAAAAGTTTCATTCTTTCTCATTAGTTTAAGTCTTATTCCTTCTATTCCACATCAGGGATTAGTCTAGGGGAACCCCACCATTCATGACTCTGAAGCTATGGATACTTCGGGATTGGAGATTGTGTTGATTTGGTGAGCTTATGCCGCAACACGTCACTTCAACCAATCCACAAATAATACCCTGACAATTTCCTTTTCTTTTATTATCCAGGGTTATAAACCCTCAGCTTGGAAACAAAGAAGCACACCATCCTCGAGGATTCGATTGCTTAAAACCTCATGCTAACCATTAATCACATAACCTAGCAACTTTAAATACATGTTATCTTGACCCAGCCACTATTGAACCACCCATGACTCCACATGACACGAGCACATCTTTCGTCGTTCAACCCAAATATATTAGCACCTGGTACCACGCGTTGCAAATCATTCATTCGTGTGCACTTATCATAATAAGAAAACTGTGTACCACTTAGGTACGGCAACACCAATATGGGTTCCTTCCGACAAACCTACAGGTTGCATGTCCAACCTGTAGTTCTACTCCCAATCATTCTTAATGTAAGACGTGATCCTTTTCAAGATCGAATTCAATGCAAATCAATTCCCATGATGTAATTCTTTCATTAAGTCTTCGGTTTGTCTAATCATCAACGTTGAAGTAGTCGCACATATATATTTATTCATGTGTATATATATACACTCATATTTATGTATATTTTAACATCTGAACCCTAAAAATTCCAAGCCACTGCACCTATTCGATGCTTAGACATTATGTTAGTGGGAATTATAAAGCAACTTCCCATACTTTCTCAAGAATAGTCAAATTACATTTCTTTGTAGAGAAGAACATAAAATCAAAAATTTCAACAATCTCTGAAAAGCTAACAGCAAAAGGAAGGATTTAGTTACCTAATTAAGATCTCTCTTGCGTATGCAATTCTTTATCATGATTCGTTTTCAGAAAGGATGATTTACGGCTCCTAAAATGATAGAATTTTATTTTTTATATAAAAAATGCTAAGAATGTGTCAAGAACAAATAAAGAACACGAAGAACGAGAAGAACACATGAAGAACACAAAGAATGTGAAGAACATACTTTTCTCTTAAAAGTTCAGTAGAGCTTCCCCTTATATAGGGTGATATTTCTAGGAAAATTTCAACAGAGTTTCCCCTTATACTGGGACATATTTCTATGAAAAATTTGGTAAAGTTTCCCTTCATATCGGTAGATATTTTAAAGGAAAAACAAAAAGATTTTCTTGTATAAAATCACCGAGAGGAAAACAACAACGAAATTGAAAAAATATAATCAAACAGCAAGAGATGGAGAATCGGTAGACACCACGCATGTTAGGTGAGTGAAAGTGTGATGAATCACATTGTTCAATGATGTACATAGCCGCTCGCACCTAAGTAGGGTGTTAGACAGATTTCTCCTCAAACCACAATAGAAAATGAATCAGATCAGGAAGATGAATCGAAAACCCTAGCTCAAGTTCGAGTATACTTACAAAACCACATAGAAGATGATCATAAATTCCTCCTCGTTCTCCTAGCAGTGCTTCGTTAGTGCTTCTTCTCTGCCTCCTACTCCTCCTTCTGACCTATCAACCCTAGCCCTTGGGGTGGTGGTGGTAGTGGAAATCATAGAGAATGAATGAGTAGGGGTATTTATAGGCTCCAAAAAACCACTAATCATGCTTAGTAAACCATGGTTTAGACCTTAACCGTGGTTAGCAACCTATGGTTTTGGCCAAATCTTATCTGAAACTTAGGGCTTAAGTTAGAACTAATCAGAAGATTCTATATTCGTTATTGATGCTTAATTAGAGCTAATCATGATTAACTTTTACTAATCGTGATTTAACCTTTGCAGTTTACGCTGAACTTTTTGCAAACCATTGATTAGTGTTAGTTAATGGTCATTAACGATCCTCAATCCATCATTATTTTATTTGATCATGTTTAATTAGTCTTAATTATGGTCATTAAGAGTTAATGATATCTTAAAACTCCTTATCTTTCTTCCAAAAATCATAACAATTCCAAAATGAAGTTCGATTCATATGAAATAAATTCCATTGGTTTCCTCTTGACGAGCCGGATCTTATGATATAGGCTTTGAGAGAGACCAAGTTCAAGTCTTTATAGAGAGAGAGAGTCTGAGCTCTCTAAATACACCCTAGATGAACATGCAAGAGTGCTAGAAATCGGTGCTGCCATAGGAAGCCTAAGAGACCTTCTGCCCATCATCGTGATGTGAGGATTTATGAAGATTAGATCCGAGATGCAAGTAGGATGAGAAAACAAACTCTGGGTTCACCTACTCAACACAATATGATGACCGTAAAAGCTCGGTCGTTTATCTTATCAACTTTTATTAGGTGGCAATCCAATCTTTCAGAGAGGGTTAACGAGTTGTTAGGTGTTGTACCTTTCTCCAGCACTCTACATGTAAGGTGATTTGTGCATAAACTTAAAGACTAAATTAAAAGTAATCTATATGATGCACGAGTAAATCATCCCTAAGATGAGTAACTTCTATTAGTGGGAAGAGCGGGTAGTTAATTAATCAGAGGAGAGACTTGAGTCCGGTCTTGGAAGTCACTCAGTGCCTGCCACAACGGGTTCTGCTAGCATTGTATGCGACCTCTCTCGGCGTGTGGTCTCTTAACCAATTATTTTTTTCTTTATTTGACTAAGTCCAAATACGATCTATAGGAGCAGGTAGTCTATTAGGGTGTTTGGATCTTATATATGTATCGAGCTCGTAATAAAAGTCCTAAATCTAGGGGTTAAATCCTCAGGAATCAAATAGAAAATAAATACGAAAAATCATGAGAAAATTCGATAAGGTCCCCTGAGTACATTAGTACTCAACGAAACAGATCCCGAATAATGTTCAAGTCCAAGTGTGCCCAAATGTCTAAGTTATTACAATAATGTGTGTAAAAATGAAACTAAGTCTAATTTCTATCTAGTATAACTGGTCCTCCTTCTCCTCTACTCCTCCTCATGTGTCGGTCCCTCCAACTAAACTGACTCATCCACCAAGCGATACCTCACACGAAAAGAAAAACATAAGATTGGTTGGAAATGGTTATAAAAGATAGAAGTAAGAACAGACAGAAAATTGATGAAATCTAACTACCTAATCATGCTCCCCAATAATAATGCCATTCTGATGACCGACCGATCAACTAGAATTAGGTTAATTAATTATGCAAATGTCAGTGTGACCCTAATCAATAAGGTAATCAATCGAGAAAATAAACCACTAATGAATCAAATAATGAATGTAAGTGGTTTGCTAATTTTACTTACCCGATATAGCAACCAGGGTCGAACACAAGAAGCACAATTAAGAGAAAAGTAACTGATTTCAACAGTTTCTTTGTTATTTTTAGTGGTTTTTAATTTTATTTTTTTAAATTTTCAAGGTGAAAGAAATATGCACAAGTAATAAAAACACATACCAACACTCTTTTTGTATTTGTCTAAAAGGGAAATTTTCTCAGAAAATTATAATAAAAAATTCAACTTTATATGTTTTATAATTTTTTGATAATGTTTATATAATTTTTAGAATATTTTTGTAATTTTCTAAAAATCATACAGTAATAAAATAGACAAACAGTGCACAAGCAAGAGTAATTTGCAAATTAAAAATAAATAAAATGCTCAAAAACTAAAAGTCATTTTAATGATACAATATAAGCAAATATCTACAAGCTGGGGTTGGGATCAGAATTTTTGAATTTTTCTATGATTTTATAAATTTTATGATTTTTCAAATATTTTTCAATTGTTTAAGTTTTTATGAAATATTTTTGAACAAAATCGATACTGGAGCTTAAGGATAATAAAAGACAACTAATCTAGCTTTTATAGAATTTTTGGATACATTTTTGAATTTTTATGAATATTTAAAGGCAAACAGGATACTTTTTAGGGGTTTTTTAAATTTTTAATAATAGAAAAATTCAAAGAAATTAACCAGTAAAATTACCACAAATAAAGCATGTGAATAGAAGTCACATTATTTTTGGATAATTTTTAGGGTTAATTAGCTATTTATTTCACTAAATAAAAGATATGTAATTAAAAACAGTGCAGAGGGACCTTTTGGTAATTATTTTAAGTTTATGGGACCCTGGAATAACAAGATCAAAAACTATAGGGGGTCATTATACTATTTATCCAAAAACATCCGCATCACACGTGAATGAAGCAAGCAGAGGTACATATGTGATGTCCAAAATTAAAGATTCATTCCATAATACAAACAAAGTTCAAGATAGAAAGTATAAATAACCCAGAAAAGCATGTGGATGCGCGCGTGACTCTAGCTCAAATGGATTGAAGTGCAAATATGAAAACTACATGGGTCTAACTACTAGTGTTTTTAACCACACATTATATTATTGAACTAAAACTAAATAACAGAAAAGACAAGGCATAAAATGTGTTATACCCTTGCAATACACGTGGCAAACACGTGATAAACTTCTGACATACGATGATGATGTGCTTCTGCAAAAGATCCGACGGTCGGAAGCATAGAGTAGGTCTACGGTTAGATCTGACACTCTCAGTCTGATATAATGGTACGTAGAAGGAATCTGTCAGGCAACGCAGATGAGGAACCACCCTTGATCAGATGGCTAAGAGTTGGGCATCCTCAGACGGTCCGAATCAAGTTTGGAGCTCCCTCTTCCGATCGAATCGCAAAGGGGGCGCTGGAAGAACTCTACTCAGGTAACTTTCAACCGGTGGTGGAAAGAGATCCACGAGCTCGATGAGGTTGCTAAAGGGTCAAGTGTTGTCGTGAAGTCTCTCCGCATCGACCAAGGGGCTCGGATGAAGAAGTGAGCGGTCGGATGGTTTGTACGGTGACGCTCCACCTAGAGTTGCTCCGCCACCTGAAGTGAAGCTCGCATCAGGCCTACTCGCATGCATGAAAACCTGCAAAGGAAAGAAGGACTCGGAGGCTTTGCTCTGGTCACGTTATTGCATGATGATGTGATGGGAAGCGAGGTGGAGTGGGTGTTCGACCTCAAGTAAAAATGGAAAAGGGAGATCTTACCCTAATCTAACTCTGATGAGTTGGTCTAAGGATGGTCGGGATGTTTTGGAGGATGAATGGTGTAATGACGTGTCGATTTGTGCAGACGGAAGTGGAATATCGGTCATCGATGCTTGGTCGAAGCAAAGATGGTGGATGGTGGCCGATGATCTAAATCGAGGTGAAGGGTGGAAATAAAGGGAAATGGGGTGTAATTGGATATACTATTGTGATCGACAAAGCGAGGCAGAATGGATGGCCAGGTCGTGGCCTCGATTTTGCGGCGTGAAGCAGAAGAGGCTAGTCACGATGGAGCTCCAGCCACGAAGTGAGCAATAGTCAAGTCCTGCACTAATCAAAGCATTCAAAGGCTCCTTGAGAACCCTGTCATTGTTCTAGAGGTACGAGTAGAGGAAAGAAGGCACGACGGACGAGCTACTGTGCTCGGGGGGCGGAAGAGATCTTTTATAGGGGTGCCTAGGGTTCCAGAAAGATTGGAGCGGTGCTCGAAACCTTAGTACGATCCGGATGCGCCTAGGGATCCGCGAGGATCACGAATATTCAGGCACAAAAGTAAGGTGAATGGAGGTCGGACCTGATTGGGAAATTTTGGAGGAATCGGGTCCAGTGATGGGTTTGCCGGGTCGGGTTAGCTGGGGGAGAAGGTTGACCGTGGTCAACATTCCAGAGTGGACCAATCGGAAATTAAGGATTTACAAATTGAATAAAAAATAACAAATTATTTAAAATAAAAAATGAATAAAATGAAAATTGTTTATTATTTTTCAAACTATTTTTCTGTGATTTTTAATTATTTTTATGAAGAATATCGGATAGGGTATATACGGTATAATGTAATATGTATAGGTATATTATACTTGTATAGTATATACATGTATTTTTATAATTTTTGCAAAATATGATTTATTTTTATTTTATTTATTTATAACATAATTTAAAGAGTGTTAAAAAATTATTTGATTTTTATAGAATAAAAAATACATTAATTAAATTGATGTTTTATATAATATATGTGTGTGTTTTTGTACAAAGCACTTTCGAATTTATTTTTGATCTATTTTATATTTCCTTATTTTTATTTTATATTATTTTATTATTAATGGTATGTACAAATATTTAACAATATAATATTCACAGGGTATAAATATTTATTTGTAAAGGTATTATACAATATACCATATCTCCCTCTACTTATTCTTTGTCGATCAGGTCTTGACCTTCACTTGGAGTTTGGACCAATATGTATTTATTTCATAATTACGTCATTCTTTCTTTATCTTTCCTCTTTATTCTTTTATTTTGGAAAATATGTGTTAATTATACAATATTAACATGGACATGTAAAACGTTAATTTGTTATATTGACATATATTTATAGTTGTTTCTGTTAAAAGATAAAGAGAAAAAAATAAAAAATGAGAATCAGATATTCATCATATATTGGGCACTCATAGTTCACTAATTTTCCTAATTGCTTGACCATGCTGCTAATATATGAGTATAACGATGGTACAACATGAGGCATCAAATATTGGTCACCCGGGATGCAGATATCTTCTCTACCCTCTTGGCATCGAAGGATGGTGGCCATTTATAATACCAAATCCATGAGTTGTTAATGGCTTGAATGGAGGTCTGGGCGAGATCCTGGTTCGTTTGGTTGCAGGGTTGGGCAGGGTTGGGTCGGCCCAACCCGGGGTACCCTTCCTTCCAATTCTCCCAATCCTCCTCACAGTTTACTATTCGCAGGGTAGGGTGCGTTTGGTTCGTGGGTTATCCAGGGGTGGATAACCCGGTTTTGTGTTTGTGTGTTTGGTTGGTGGGTTAAGGGTTGGAAGGGTTTGTGTGATGTGATTGTATTGGAATTTGAAAAAGTTGGTACTTATTATGATATGATTGTATTGAAATTTGAAAAAATGGGTGGTTGTTGTGATGTGATTGTACTGAAGTTTGGAATAGTGAGTAGAAGTTGAGTATTTTATGATTTTTAGATGATATGATGGTATAATATATAATTTTTTTGATGGGAAAAGAGTGGACCCACTAGTGGGTTGGGAATATGGATTTTGGGGGGTAACCCACCCAAAGTGGAGGGTAACCCCCAACAAAACACCCCCTAAGGGCTGGAAGTTTGAGATTTTCCATGATTTCTCGAGGCATTTTTTGGACATTTCGAGTGACAGTAACTCTCTAGCTTTCTCCAGTGTTAAGATCCCAACTTGACAATCAGATAACTCTGGAAGGCCGTGCGCAGCTCTTTCTTTTCAGCTGAAATATTAGATTTCCAAAATGCTATGATTGTCTTTCCCTGTATATCCACTCGATGCGACGTTGACCGCTGGTAAGGGCTGGGCAAGCCACCGAATAAGGGACGCGCGAGAAATTTTTAGTCAGAAATAGATAACCTGGAAATATTTTTCAGAATAGAGGTATATCAGTATACGGTTTGGGGTGTTCATTAGACCGACGGAACGGAGAGGGAGTCGAAATTCCATATTTTTATCATTGATATAGATTTTGATCATCCACGTGACGTGGCACGATAAAGAATTTATTACATGCAGAACACGAAACAATAAATGATTTGATTTGCGGATATATATGTATATATTCATTGTGGGAATTATTTTTTGAAGTTATCCCCATTTTAAGGATTTTTTATAAAAGTTCCCAATTTTGAGGATTATATCTTTTCAAGTTGACGACCTTAGAACTTGTTTGGGTATGAGGTTATCCCCATTTTTGAGAGATTTCTCCATAAAATCATATTTCCTCTCTCTTGTGTAGCACATAAGCACTCTTATTTAATATATTAAATAATTTATTCTCTTTTATCTATTATAATAAAAACAATTTATTATACAATCTTATCATAAAAAATTATAAAATATTTAACTTGTACTTTCATTTTAAAATTTAATACAATTACATCACAACAACTATTCTTTTTTTCAAACTTTAATTCAATCACATCACAACAAATTAACACTGTCCAAACATTAAACGGCAAAAATAGATTACACTCTTCCATATTGCCCCGTACATCTTTGGAGCTTGAAGAGTTTGTCACAACTCCCCTTGATGCAGTTGCCAATGGTTGGGGGTTCAAGGTCCTGCTTGAGTCCTTACGATATCCCGAATTTGGAGGGCATCTGGAGTTGGAAGTTTCAATGTTTTGTTGTGTTGTATTTGTTCTACGGGTTTGTGTCTTGGATAGAACTGAATGGCAATCTAAAGATTATGTCCCAGGCGTTTAGAATTAGAATAGAGGGAAGCGATTTCCCCTGGGGACGCGCGCACAACGTGAAGCAGCGGAAGTATCAGTATCCAAAGATATGACCAGGAAGTGACCGAGGGATAATGTGCCGCCCTGCTGTTGTGTTGGAATATGGTATATTCATATCAGAAATGTGATGTGATTGCCTTGATCGTGTTTCAGAGGTTCGTTGTTTCCCGAGGCATGAAGTGGGGCTTTCTTGTATGGCAAGTTATGATGATAAGGTTTTGGCTTATTCCGAAGATAAGATATATGGCTCCTCACCCTAGTTAGCGGAATCTCTTCCCAAGAAGGGCTGAGCTATGGACAGTGGAAAGATTCTCTTTTTTTATGGGAAACATGCGTGAAGTTGCACGGAGGTGTTAGTTTGGTTACGTGGAAGATTGAATTACAGCTTTCCTGGAGCTTCATGCAAGGTATCCCTGCTGATGAAAATGGTACATTGTATGATAACTATTGTTCTTCACTAGCTATTGTTGCAATTAATCCCATCCCAAAACACTAATAACTTGTTACCACATGCAACCTGCAGATACATTCTTTGCAAACTTTTATTGATACCCAATCGTGACATATTGGGCATTACATGTATCCATGCACATTTTCCCCCTAGCACTCACAACTTTAAGCAAAATCATAGAATATACTCGGATCATTCGTAATTTCACAACTGCGACTTTAGCTCGCAATCTCACGGTTTGGATGAGTTTTTAAATTTTCTCTTAATAGATATACAAAATATCTCAACCAATATTAACACCGGTAAATTCGATTTGATCCCTTAAAGGAACCCCAATAAATCTAGAAAAGTTACAGGTAAACTCTTGAATCTTGCAGAAAGTTATATAGTACAGGACTCGAAGAACAGTATTAACTCAATTTGATGACAGCAGTGAACATAAGTGTACCTTTATGCATTTTCGAATTAGAGATAACCAAATTACCAATCAATCGAATACTTACTACAAAATTTGTGATAAAACCATCAACATAAGGATACTGGACATTGGCCGACGATCCGCAAAACAAGGATACGAAAATTGAGGCATACATGGAGGATAAGATCATCCACTGTCATTACTGACAGCCTATCACTTAGATGTGAAGAGACGGGCGAGGTAACTTGCTGACGAAGTCACGGGGAAGGGGATAGGAATGGGCAACGTGTGCTGAGAGAGATTTTTTCCTGATCAAGGCAAGAATTATCGGTTAGAGCGAACCCACATTTGCATCTTCTATATTGGATTCTTGCCCTATTATATATTTTCCGTCGCTTAATTCACTTGTGAGATATTCAAAAAGCTCTTTAATTTTATATTTTAATAAATAATATATAATAATATTTAGAATTGAGATTTGCTGATTCTTAATTATAAATAATATTATATATTATTTTTATAATATAAAATTGTAAAATATCTGAAATATTATTAATCGACAAACGATTTATCGATCAGAGAACCGTTTCAATATTTTCGTGATTGAAATACCTAATCAAGGAAAAAACTCCAGACTTGGGACCATCATGTTAGTCGTCATCAGGACAAGATAGACATTAGAAAATACGTAAAGGTATGGGGGCGTGAAACAAATGCCGAAGGAACAGTGTCATCCACGGTAACGCCCTGGGCGTATAAATATACTAGTTAGATTATGTATTAATTCAACCGACTCGTTGTGCCTTTTGCGGTTCATTTGATTAGCACTGGGTCGACCGAGCTAAATCGAATCTGACTATGGGACATGATTTCTGGTACAACGGACACCTCCATTCTTTTGTCCGTCAGGATCGAATCTGATGGAATTGTTGGATTATTCGCGAATCTTGAATGTGACGGATGGACTAGGTGTTGCTGAATGATCGGCAGTTATCGTTTCTGAGATTGATTCTTATGATAGATCCATGGTTTTTTACTAGTGGTGTCCTTTTCCTTAGTAAAGATGGAAGTTTGTGAGTTGGGAGCGCCAAATTCAGTTTCTTGCGCCTCGTTTTGTAACGTGAGATCTCTTGAATCTATCTAATGATCTGATAGTAGTAGAAGTAGCTCTCATTTCAAAAGGATTAGAGTCTCGGTCATCCTAACCCTCATTCTACCAATAAAACAATGTGAGATCGCTTGTAGAGAGAACATTGTTTTTTCAAGCCTTGCTCGAATGAAGATGGTTCTTGGGGTCCAAAATCTTGCTCAAATTAATACGTAATAATATACATGTAATATATGTAATAAATATATATATAAGAAGTAAATATATGTAAAAGCAATCCTTTTTATTTTTTTAAAGTTCTAAATTATATTTAAGGTATTTATAATAGTAGTATTAATAATAGTTATGTATACAGGTATATATACGTATAAGTACAAAGAAAGTGCAAAGTAAAATGTTCTTATTTTTTGAATATTTTTTTATGTTTTTGTGATTTTTGGCAATTTTTGATTATTTTATGTATTTTTAAAGTCTGAAATCGTCTAAAATAGGAAATAAATAAATAGACCAAATATTTTGTGAGTTAAAAAATTAAAATAAAGTCAAATTTTCTCAAATTTATGTTTAATATGTTGCACTATGTATACATAAAAATATAAGATTTATATTTTTGAAAATTTTGGTATTTTTTCATATATTTTTAGGGTTAGAGAGGATTTTCAATTTTTTAAGGTTTTTTATATTTTGTTTTGTGATTTTCGATTTGGAGTGATAAAATAGAGTAATTTCTTAGAACTTTTAATGCAGGTTTTATAATTTTTATATTCTTTTATCTAAATAGGGAATGGAAATGATCCTTCTGATTTTTAGTAAATGGAAACTGTGAATAATATGCTAAATAAAGTACATTGGTTGAATAAGCATAAAATCAGACATTTTCCCTTATTTTTTTCATAATTTTTGGAGCAAAAGAACTATTTATACATAAATAAAATGAAATTAAATAAATACACAAGTTAGTAGGGTTATTTTTGCAATATAAATAAAAGGTGAGGATGCACATGAAAAAATACCAAAGGTTTTTGAGCTGAATGCAAATTTTTATACTAAGTGAACTTGAATGTAATTTTCAATACGTACAGGAGTTCTTTTGCAATTTTTCTATAAAACTTAACACAGTTAATATTTACAGTATTCTTTAATACTATAAAAAGGTGGAAGGAGTCTTTAGTAATTTACTCAAAATGTGCATGTTATCATGCACTGTTGCGCGATCTACATGTCCCCACTTAAGGTGATCCGACGGCTCGGCCAGGTGACACTTCATTTTGTCTTCAATAACCCAGATTAGATTTGGGACGTGTTCTTCATCTAATGGCAGTGGAGGTCTTTGGAAGAATGTCATTACCTTAATTTCGTGTTGTCATATCCTCCACATATGGATATGGTTAGTCAACAATAATTTATTCAGCAATCATAACCAACATTCAGAAAAAGACTACAAATAAAATACCCAAAAAGAAGTATCTAATACTTTTCCATTCACAAAATGAAGTTTTCATGATACATTGTCCTACTACAACCGTTTACATGTACATCTGTTGGAAGGAAATACACAAAAAGATTACTAACTACCATACAAAGTAAAGCCAAAGTTTTAAAATCCGGACCGGGCGATTCAACCGCGAACTGATGAACTTCCGTTTCGTCCAGCTGGTTCTGACCTTTAAACTAAAAAAATTAAACCGCATTTAAACCGGTTCACCCGGGCCCGTTTGACCAAAATAGACCGGACCGAAAAGACCGGATTTTTCAATTTTCTAAGGACCCCGAAACGTCGCTCTTGTACGATACAAGCTGTACCTTTCATTCGTCTTCACTGATTACTTTTCCCCAGCAAAATCACATTCATGTGACTCCAAATCTCTCGTCTCCAATTTCCACCTATTAATCTCGAAAGATTCCCTATTCCCTTTGGAGAAGACCTCGCATCCGGTGACGATGGCCTCTTCTTCGGCAACGACCTGCTAGTTGATGATATATCTACTGGCATCGCTCTCACCAATCAACCCGCAAGGCTGGTCGGTGATTGAGAGAGCAACGCACACTACGGACCGACGACACCACCCTCTTCGATACCTTTGACATTGCAACTTGTAAGTGCACGTCTCATAAATTTATTAGAGGGTCACTCGTCCCTCTCCATTTATCTGGTCTCAGGGAGGAAGAGGAAGCAACTATATTGTATTACTGTCCCTCTCCATTTCTTCAGTCAGTCTCAGTAAGAAGAGGAAGCAACTAGTTACTATATTATATTATTCTTTGCAGATGGAGCTAAGTAATTCTAGAAGGCTAATGGCCCCCTCAAATTGTAAAAGTTGTTGCATTTTTCTCATGTCACAAATCTCAAATTCTCAATGATAATAACGTGGAAGCTAAACATGCCTGATTTATTTGAAAAACGCCTCCTCATTGCATAATGTGACCATGATGTTTTGTTTAAAAATAATGTAAACAAGTCAATCAATCCACAGTAATCACACTGTAATTATTATACTATGAAGAAATATACACAAATGTGTGAAAGATCTGTCAACCATTACAAATATCACTGATTCTCAATGGAGATGATGGGAGTTGTAGTGCAACCATGAAATTTTATATATGTCGTATTATATGTAAAAATTAAGGGTCGTCTTAACTACTTTTTCATTTCATTGGCTTGGTTATATTTTTTATTTTGATCAAACATTTATTATTGATCAACAATGCACAACATGCAAGACTATCTAATATTGTTTTGTAGATGGAAGAATCACAAAATATACAAATACCTTGTGAAGCAAATGTTCCACCAAACACATTAGACGATGCTATTACGAATGTTAGACAAAAAACTGATATTGTGTGACAATATGTGACCTTGACAGAGGATGGGAGGAAGAAATGTATGTATTGTTCTAAATTGTTTTTAGGTGGTGGGATACAATGGGTGAAGAGCATTTAGCTAAGAAGAGAGGTTCTGTTGCACCTTGTAAAAAAGTGACAAATTACATTCAATTTCAAATGAAGGCAAATCTAGATGAATATAAAGTAGAGAAAAGGAAGAGAAATTTCACATCTTCTAATGATTCATTCGGTATAAGAAATTAATGAAAATAATCCTATGACAGAGGGATTGTTAAAGACAAACTTAACAGGAGAATCTTCTTCAAAGATAAAGTCCTTATTTTTTTCCACAAAGCACCACACATGGTACTCAACCTGGAATTAAAATCGGTACTTCAAAGAAAAGAGGAAATTGAAAAGGTTGATATGTTGATTGTTGGTTGGTTGTATGATGCAGGAATAGCTTTTAATGCTATCTCTCTTCCCAATTTTCAAATGATGGTTGATGGAATTGCATCCGTCGGATTTGGTTACGAGGCACTGATGAATACCCATTCATCACTCTTTATTCTTATATTTTAGCTACAAAAACCTATGCAAATGCATGTAGATATGTGTAAATAGGAAAAGTTAGCAAAAGCATGCATTTTTGTAAATATAGATAATTAGCATGTTTTTGTGCAAAAATAAAAGAATAAAGATGAAAAAGAAAAAGAGGGAAATATTTAGAATAAATATTGAGCAACCTAACCCAAGGGAGGGCTCAGCATGGGCCTGACCGCATAAAAGCCAAGTAGAGGGAGATAGGGGCTCACATGTGTACATATTTTATGTAAATAAATAAATAATATTTTCCTCATCCAAAAATATGTTTGTATATATTTATACACTATTAAAAACAAAACAAAAATCTAAAAAAATCAAAAATGCAAAAATACCCCTTCACCATGTACATAAGACCATCATCCTCATCTATTTAACCTTATAAATAAATAAAATTATTTTCCACAACTTTTTGTAAATATTCTATTGTATATTTTGTAAATAAAATAAATAAAAAGAATTAAAACAAAAATCAAATAAAAATTACAAAATTAAAAATGCAAAAACATATTGTACATATGCCATGTATATAGTGTAAATAACTAGTTATTTCACCTATGTATATAATTAATAAAAATAAGATAAAAATAGCCTTTTATTCCTCATTTTATCCTATAAGTAAATAAAATATAAAATAGGAATAAAAATGTATAAAAATAACTAATTAAAAATCAAAAATCAAAAATCATATATTATATATATACCTATGTATAGACCTATATTGTAAATACCTTATTTTTATTTCCAAAAATTAATTAAAAATCACAAAAAAATAGAAAAAAAATAAAATAAAAATATTTTGTGTTTTAAGTTTTTGAAAATTCGGCCATTTAAAGGCCCAAAAAATTCAAATAAAAACTCAATAATTGGCGACTCCTGATTGGTCCACGGGGGATGTTGACCCCCGGTCAACTCCCCCCGCGGACCTTCCCCTTTCGCGGATCGGGCTGTCGACCCGATTTCCTTGATTTTTCCCAGCTCGATCCGCCTGCCAATCGCGTAAACCCCGGGTCCTAATCCTTCTGCGTACATCCGAGATCCTCGCCCGGAGGTTTGCATGGGGATCCGCGCTCCGAGCTTCACGCCCGACTCTGATCTAGCCGGACCCCTAGCACTATATAGCCTGAGCTCCGCCGCACTCCACTCGCATCTTTGGCTCGCCACTCCCATTCCCGTGACCTCCAGAGCATTCATCGAGGTGACAGCTCGCGATTGCACCTGTTGCAGAGAGGAGAGGGTGCCCGACCATCGATCCGGCTGCTTCACGCCGCCGTGCTCCGCCACCCGACCGGAGCTCGAGCCTCAGGCCTTGACGTCCTTCGAGGCGACGACCAGGAGCTAGCCAAGCTCCAGCACAGTCTCCCGCATCATCCAGGTAGCCGATTAGCCCTTCCATTTAGCTTAATTTTTCATTTCGCCCAAATCGCATCTCCGATGAGTTCCCCTGATTCCGGCCATATCGCGCACTTTATCGATCATCGGAACCCACACACACCTTCGCCATCCTCCGACGCACGTTCTTCGCTCTTTCACTCAACCCAGCTCGCCCCGGAGCTGGGAGTCGAGCTCCACCATCCTCCGCTCGCCGGAGCTCATCCGCCCCGACCCACAGTCCACGTTCACTTCGCTTCTTCGGGTCGAGGCACTTTGCCCTCGACCCGCGAAGCTTCTGGTGCCTTTTGCAGGTCAAAAGGAGGGCATCTGAGCCCCCCTTACATCCAGGCCAGAAGCCCGTCGCCGCCGACCTCGCCGGATCCCCTCCAGGGCTCGGCCGGGTCATCTGAGGCCTTCACCAGCTGCGGGACGTCACCGCGGATCTGTTCCGATACTTAGCAGCAGCTGAGGAGGACTACCGCAGGCGCACGAGGCCGGCGAAGCTCGCCGGCGGAGTGTTCTTCCTGCATCCTCCTTCACCGTCCGATCAGCCCCACCGCTCCAGTCTCGATCCTGATCGTCCATCCACTGAGGAGCAGCAGCCGTTGATTATCTCGAGGGGCTGATCCGAACCGTCAGCACAGAGGAGAGAGGCCCCCAGCACCTGAGCCGACCGATCACCCACGTGGCCACCTCTGCACCGTCGATCTGGCCCAAGAGCTGAAGAAGAAGAGCACCGCCCATCCAGAGCCGTCGGATCCTCCACGTGGCGCCTATCGAGCCGTCGACATAATAAGGGGTAAATTACTTAGGCCCCCCTCGTAGTTTGAGTCTTTTATTTCTAGTCCTGTAAATATTTTAGTTATTTTATTTACGTAGGGTAATTTGCACTGTGGACCTTGTGCTTGTTTAGTTTCGCATTTATACCCCTGTGTATGTGATCTCACGTGCGTCGCCACGTGCTTGTTTGTGATATTTGCGTCTTTTATCCTATAGTTCTGTTGGGTTATTGAATGAAGAAAGACTTTTTGGTAATTGCATTTATGCCCCTGTGAGCATTTTATTCACGCATGTGCGGATTTTAGTGGGTTATTTGCATCTAAGCCCCTGGACTTTTTGGTACGAGTTACCAAAAGGTCCAAGGACTTAGTTTTTCTTACCAGAAGGCCCCTGAGTGCCCCAGGCACGCGCCACACGCGTGTTTAGCTGGGATTTTTGCACCTTGGCCCCCAGACTTGCGGGTATTTGCACTTCAGTCCCTATGCACAGTGCCCCCTTTTTGATTTTTGAATAAATATCAATTCACCTCCAAATTCAATGAAAATTTGACACATGGCTCCTGCCATGTTGTAGGATTTTTGAGAATTTTTGAGGACATTTTTTATTTTATTTAGTATTTTTAAAAATTCAAAAACACCTATTTTAGCTACTGTCTAGGTTTAAAAATCCCAAAAAAAATATAAAATCACCCCCAAAAATTCTAAAAAAATTGGCTACTATTCTTTGTTTGTTGTTTGATTTTCTAGCCAATTTTGGCTATTTTTCATCACTTAAAAACCCTAAAAATCTAAAAACCCTTAAAAACTCATAAAAATTATAATAAATAATCTAAAAATCCAAAAACAATAATTTTGGTGCCCAAATTTTCCTTATTTTCTCTAGAATACAGGAAAATTACCTCCAGGGCCTTCTGAGATCCTTAGATATTTTATCTTTGGGTTTTGGGCCTTGCTGGACAGTACCCTTTCTTTTTAGCACTGTTTGATTTTTAGAAAATAAAATATACCTTATAAAAATCCCAAAAATTCACCAAAAACATTAAAAAACCTAAAAAACATAAAAACCATTTTTCTTGAATTTTTGCTTGATTTTTGGTGTGTTAAATAAATTGCCAAAGTGTGTTTACATTTGCCTTCTTTTATTTTCTTCATATATTAAAAATCCAAAAAAATATAAAAATTATTAAAAACCACTAAAAAACATTTTGTTTTTCTTTTATTTTCTTTTTACTACTTCGTAGGCCCTAGGCCAACCCGTGCTCCTTGTGTTCGACCCTGGGAGCTATAGCAGGTTAATCCCATAGCTAGGACCGCACTTCGTGTTTTGATCTTTGATTTCTTTCGCGGTTCGATCTTTTTCTTGATTGAGTGACTCTGAGTGATAGAGGTCGCAACGACCTATTTAGTACCTTTACCTCGTTCGCTCGGGTCGCTCATCAGGCACCAACACCACATGCAGTTCGTGAGCCACTTATGAAAAAAATCATTATTGAATTAAAGACTCGTGTGGAGAGACACATGAAAATTTGGATGATGAATGGATGTACCATTATGGCTGATGGTTGAACAGATAGAAGACAACGTACATTAATATGTTTTTTGATTTATTCCACGGCAGGCACTGTGTTTTTAAAATCTACCGATGCCTCTGAACACTCCAAAACAACAGAATTACTATTTCAACTTTTCAAAGGTTGCGTTGACTTTGTGGGATCTGAAAATGTGGTGTGTTTTATCACAGATAATGCTGCCAATTATCAAGTTGCAGGAAATATGCTAAAGAGACACTATGGTAATATTTTCTGAAGTTCTTGTGTTGCACACTATCTTGATTTGATATTGGAAAAGTTCGAACAGGTTCCAAGAGTAACATATGTAATTGAAGCAACTCGTAAGGTTACAAAATTATATACAATCATAATTTCATTTCTTCAATTGATGCAAAGATTTATAATTCTGAGATAAACCGTCCCATCAGCACTAGATTAGCAACTAACTTTTTAACAGTCCAAAGTCTTTTTTGATAAAAAAGATGATCTTGTTTCAATGGTTGCATCAAAGGAGTGGACTGACCATAAACTCTCAAAAACCTCAATGGGGAAAGAACTTTATGAGATAGTGCTCAACATGTCATTTTGGAATGAATGTGCAATAGTCGTTGGTATATCTGCACCAGTTGCGATGGTGTTGCGTATTGTGAACAGTGATGAGAAGCCATCCATGAGAAGAACACATGATGCTATTAAAGAAATATTTAACGGAAATTCCTCTGAATACATGCCTTATATTAATATTTTTGATGACAATTGGGATCGACAACTTGGTCATCCACTTCATAAAGCAGGGTTACTCTTAAATCCCGGATACTTCTATAAGGATGACACCATATCCTTAGACCACCATATTATGGCAGGCTTTCATGATACAATGGAAACTTTATTCTACAACGATGAGGAAAAAATTGATTGCTTCAATGTAGAGTTTTCTTTATATAGAGATGCGATGGATTTGGTCGTGCAGTTACCATTCGAAATTGTGCAAAAATAGCTCCAGGTAAACAATGTTGATAATATTTTTTTACTTATTAATGAATATATAATCTTATTTTATGAATGGTGGAAGATGTATGGTGGGGAAACTCCTGCAATACAATCATTAGCTATCAAAGTTCTCAGCTAAATATGTTCAGCATCTGCATGTGAAAGCAGTTAGAGTCTTTTTGAATGGATCCATAATTTGAAAAGGAATAAATTAAGCCACAAGTGATTGAGTGGATTGGTTTTCATCAATGCTAATCGACGTCTTAGATTTATTCTCATTCAAAATATTACAAATATTAATGAGTGTATAATTTCATATTTTATAATCAATAATCTTTATTTTTTAGGAGGAAAAATGAAAGCAATGCAATATCAGATCCAATATCATTAGATGACATGGATTTGTATGGTGATTGGGTGGAAGAACCTAATACTGAGGCATTTAACATAGATGAGTTGGATGCTTGGATTGATGATCCGGATGATCATATATCAACGTTGCTCGATATTTGATAAGGTGCAATTATATAAGATGAAAACCAATATCATTACTACTATATCATAATACCACAATTGAATAAATTTTATTCATATACCTTTTTGCAAATACTAACAGTTGGGATCCCAATAGGCATGACAAAGTCTACGATTTCGATACATAAACATGAAATGCATTATGTCATTGTCATTTTGAACTTTTGAGGATAGTTTTATGAAAATGATTTACTTGTCTAATGAAACTTTATCATTTGATTTCAATGAATGATTTTGACTCTTAAGTATTCTGATATATTTTTTAACTCTAAACTGCTTATATCATTTCTTTATTTGTTATAGTACTACATTTTTTGTTTGATCAACACACAACATGCAAGAACATCCGTATATAATGCATGCATTGTGTAAAAAAAGTATTGATTGATGTCGATGGCGGATGATCTTTATCCACCGACACATTACACATACGATTTGAGATTTTAAAGAATAAAGTGGATACGTCATAATTTCCATTACTTACATACTATATCGATGTACTTTTTATTAGATGATATGATTTTTTTCATGTAAAAGCATATTTGTTTGTATATAAACTATATACCTTGAATAGAAAAGTTCATTTTTTAATCTATTTATATTTCGGCTCAACCGGTCCGACCTCTACAAAATGAGTGGTCTGGTTTTTTTATCAATATGTATGGAAAATGACGTCATGCTGATGTCATTACCGGTTTGATTGGTTCAAACCACTGGTTTGACCCGGTCAAACCAAACTTGACAAAGACCGGTTCAATAGCCGGTCCGCTTTTTCAAACCTTGAGTTAAACTACTATGGCTGGATGGATTATTAAAGTCCTTGTGTTGATTCACCGATACGTGTTGGTTTTTCCGTAAATCATATGATAATAATTAGCGAATGCTAAGTAACGAAGAAGAGAAAAGCAAACAATTTTTTTTCAAAACTTTATAACACAAAAGGATCCATTCCTTCTCATTAGTCTAAGCCATATTCCTTTCTATTCTACGTTAGTGTTAAGTTCAGGGAATTACCTCACCGCTATACGGACTCCAAAGTTGTGTACATTTTGGGATTGAAGATTTTTTTGATCTAGTAAACTAATGTCGCCGTAAGTTCCCTCAACCAATACTCCAATACTACCCTAACAATTTCCTTTTCTTTTATTAATCATGGTCTCAAACCCTCAACCAAGCAAACAAAGGAGCACACCGTCCTCGAGGATGCGGTTACTTAAAGCCTCAGTCTAACCTTTAATCATATAACCTAGCAGCTTTAAATACATTTAATCGTGATCTAGCCGCTATCGAAATCACACGTGCCTCCACATGGCATAACCACATCTTCTGTCGTTCAACCTGAATATATTGGCTTTCGGTACCTGATAACGCGGTTTTTGCAAAAGTATAAATAGTCCACACAAGGCGGGACCACACTGTCGCTGCGACGACCGCTCACAAAACCCGTATTAATCAACAATTAACCCACGAACAATATCAAGCAATGGAAATCAAAGTGGAGTTAAAATTTATTATTAACTCCACAAAATGTGTGTATAGTGCAAATGTGTAGAGGTCGAACACAGGGAGCAAACAAGATAGAACAAGGCAATAATGCACAAAATGTGAAAGTGAATATTTGTCCGAATGTGTGGGTTTTTAATTTCTATACTTTTGTATTTTTGTTTTCTTTTTACTGATTTTGTATTTTCTTTTTTTTTGTATTTCTTATTTTTATATTTTCTTTTCTCTTTTTTTATTAGTAGAATATATAGCTATATAAAGAATATATGTATACAAGAGAGAGGAGATAGATATATATGTGTGGGTAAAAATGCTCAAAAATCAGGTAATAAAATATTTTTGGTCTTTTTATATTTTTAAGATGTTTTTGCGATTTTTGGTGATTTTTCTAAATGTTTTTGATATTTTTAAATATTGAAATATAAGAAAACAATGAGCAAAGGTTCTAACCGAATTTAAAATGGGAATGAAAAATAGTAACAGTAATAAAATCTTCCCAAATTAATTTTAAAATAAAGTCAATTAAATAAGGAAACTACAGAACCTGAGTTTAAATTTTTATGATTTTTCTTTGATTTTATAGATTTTTATGAAGTTTTTAGGTGTTTTCTAATTTTTAGGGTTTTTGTTTTGAAATTTTTAAGGGTTTTGTACTAACACTAAAATATGACAAGAAAAGCAAAATATAATTTTTTCTGAATTTTTCAAAACGTTTTTATAATTTTTATAGATTTTCTAATGCAAACAATAGCAAAAATGCATGTTTTTAATTTTTAATAAATGTTAAAATGCAATGAAAATGCAATACAAAAACATGACGTGAACAAGCAAGTTAACAGGAGCTTATGCTAATTTTTTGGGAATTTTTTGAGTTAAAATGATGCATGAAATAAATGCAAACATCCAAGTAAAAATACAACACTAGCAAGTGCATACATGTAAATACACAGAAGTTCAAGGGCCTACTTGCAATTTTTCCAAAGATATATAACGTTAAATACAAGTTCCTTGATTAAAAATAAATACCCAAACTCGGAGGGGTTCATTTCAAAATGTCCACTTCACACGCACTGGGCACGTGACCTGGCAGGAGTATTTTCGTAATATTACAAAGTTTTAGGGGCTCAGATGCAATTTTTCCAAAACATTACAACTTAACTAAAAATTTCATGGACTCAAACGAAATAAACAAACCCTAGGAGGGTCCTTGCAAAATACCCAGCCCCCTCACGCGCACGGGCATGTGAGGTGACGTGGATAGGACCTAAATGCAAATATGAGAACTACAGGGGCTTAAATGCAAATATTACAGAAATATTTAAACTATGTTTGAAAGTTTATGGACTGAAATGAAATACAAAATTTGGCGAGGGTGTAAGTGCAAAATACCCATGCCTAATATCCTCGTGCGCGATCGAACGGCGGAGGGCCGCTCACTTATCCACGTGACGCGCGCACAATGCGCGATGACGGCTTGGCAATGGACGGGCGAGATTAGATCTTCGGTCGAAGATCCAACGGTGGTGACGCGACGCGATCCAACGGCTGTGATCAGAATTGGGGAGGCTGCTCGATCAAACGGTGGAGGAGCGAGGTGGTGGAACAGGGAAGAACGCCGGCGAGGCGAACTTCCCTGAGCTCGATCTCGGGACTCCGGCAGTGGATGGGCTCCAAAATTGAGCTGCGCACTCCTGGGAGGTCGAAGAAGATGTTGGGGTGCTCAGGTGTGTCGGAGAAGCTTCGAGGCACTATAGCGGAGGCGGTGGAGCTCGTGACTCCAGGTAGCTCCGGCGAACCTCACAAAAAGGCCCCCAGTGGCTTTGACTGCTCTTTGACCTACAAAAAGGGGTGAGAGGGTCCAGGGAAAACTGCCTGGACCCCGCGGAGGTGTAGTGGAAGTGGGAGGTGCACGGTGGAGCGCTGAGGTGCTCAGCCGGAGGTGCGCTCCGGCAAGGCAATCGTAGGGTGCGAGATATGGGTCGGCGATGAGATCTAAAGATGCTAAACTAATCCTAGGATGACAGGGAATAAAAAGCGCGAAGAAAAAGGGGAAGCGAGGCAAACCTTGAAGGTGGAGGACCTGAGGTGGAGAACCTCGACGCCGGAGATGGCGGAGGTGGTGGAGACCGCCTTGACGCTTGCTCGACCAATCTGAAGCGCGGAGATGGAAGCTGTCACCTTCCTCTCACTCAAGGGCACGAAAACGGGAGCGAAGCGGGTGCTAAAGGGGTTCAAACTTGAGCTTGAAGGAGGCGGGTCTATTAAGTAGAGGGTGATGGCATCTTCTTCAAGCGAGGTCCACGCGTGCATCATGAGGGTTTTGCGTGATCTGAAGGCACGGCGTGGGAGAGTGATGATAGGGAAGAAGTTCCAAGAAGGAGTCGGGGTGAAAAGATGGAAGAATCAGGCACCAAAATTTCATGAAAACGGGCAAAATCATGGGCGTCAGAAGCTTGCAGGCCTCGGTCAGGGAGTTGACCGAGGTCAACACGCGACCGCGCCTGATTGGTTCACGTGGACCAATCAGAAAAAGGCATGTCAGAAATTGTTTGGAAATTCAAAATAAAATAGTAAATGAATTTATTAATTTTAGGTTATAAAATAAAAAATGTTTCTTATTTTCTAAAGAATTTTTCAGTGATTTTTATTTATTTTTATGAGGTATAT
This sequence comes from Ottelia alismoides, assembly GCA_037367405.1. Taxonomy (NCBI): domain Eukaryota; kingdom Viridiplantae; phylum Streptophyta; class Magnoliopsida; order Alismatales; family Hydrocharitaceae; genus Ottelia; species Ottelia alismoides. Next base: position 658,608 of record JAZKJV010011278.1, read on the forward strand.
AATTACCAGTTACCTTTTATGAGTTATATAGGTATATGTATATATATATTTATATTTTTATTTTTTATTCGTTTATTTAATTTATTTATTTTAGTTTATTATTTTAGGAATTTATAAAATGTTTTTATAAACTTGAATATATTTTTATTTTGTTTTTATGATGTGTTTTATACACTTAATAAAATAAGTATTCCTTATATAGGTATGTATATAGATAATATACCTAAGTGTGATATACCTGTATTTTTATTTTGTTTTTTCTTTAAGTTTTTATTCTGATTTCAATGTACAAATATGTTATAAATAATATTTACCAAATTTCAAAAATATAAACTTATAAAAATAATGAATAAATAATAAAATGAATATTTTAATCTGTACAGGTATAAAATAGGGGTCCAAAACTCAACTTTCAAACCGTAACTCCGAAAAATACGAAACCACCTTTATTAAATAGATTATTTTAAGCTATATACAATTAAAGGTGAATTTCATATATTTCAAGTTTTTATTTGCAAGATACAGGTATGGGAAGTTGGAATTTTGGAATCTTATTCAGAGCATAACTTTTTATATGTACATTATTATTCAGTGAAATAAATTTTGTATTTTTCTATATTTAATTATGTACAACTTCCATGTACAAAGTTCCTTTATTTGAGGTTTAAAAAGTGGAACCAAAAATAGGTCCCAAAAATGAATAAAGAATAAAGGAATGTTTATTGTATTTGGCCCTTATCTCCCCCTACTTTATTCCTTGTCGACCTATTCGTCAAGATGCCTAGGTCTCGGGGTTTTGGGTCATAAAATATCTACAATATTTTATTCTTTTTCTTTTCTTTTATTTATTCTATAATTTTGACTTTAATTACAGTATTTTATACACTATTTACATGCACATGCATGGATGCGAAGATGATGGAATTAAGGGTATTTATACGCATTTGCTAGGGTTTTTGATGCCAAAATGATAGAATAAAGATGATGAAATGTGGCTTCATCATCCCCCTATACTTTACCTTTGCTAGTCCCTAGCAAATACTTATGCAATAAGTGCAGAAAGAAACAGAAAGAAAAGAAAAGGAAGAAAGATGGATTAAATTTGATTATCAAACTTGTCTTCACAAAATCAAAGTTTGGAGCTTAAGTTAGACCTTTGAATTTTAGTGCGGGCGGAACCTTAGTGAAATCCGGATTTGAATTCCAACAGCCTCTGAGTATCCCAAAAACTCCGCTCAAGTCTCCTAAATAGCCAGACCAGGAATATTTCAACTCAAATGCAAACCCTTACGACTATGAATCCGACTCGTACAGTGTAAGTGATAGTGGCTCTCCCAACTGAAATGATAAAGAGACTGACTTCTCCAATATAACAATCCAATGATTCTCCAATCCAACAACTCATTCCTCAAGGAGCAGGGTATTCCCTTCTAAGTTCAAGTGGCAACCAGCTCAAGAGGAGGGGGTGAAGAGAAGAATGGACGGTAGCCAGTGTAGCTACCTATCTTGGGATGCAAGACCAGCGTAGTCAAGTCATCCAGCTGCAGGCTCTCATGATTTGACTTTGAAGCTCAAGCTTGCTTATTTGACTATACAACATATGTACACTCCGGCGGGCATTTTTATTTTTGTACAGGCCTGTCCACCTTTTTTGGAGTTTTTGCTTTTTGCATTTTTTTGAATACTATATACAGCATCATTTACATAGGGAGTTTTTCCTCTTGAGTCAGTAGACTATTCCTCTTTTGAAGCTTTATTGCAATCCACAATGTCCTATCCTCGAAACTCATCATTACTGGACGGGTTGGGGCACACTTCCCTCCCTAGAGGAGGACAAATGTTTCCACCTGTGTGCGTCTCATACCGACAAATCCAACCCCCACACCACTCCAACTGAGTTGAGCCATATGAAAGGTGCAGGTGTCCAAGTTAGGTCATTATCAACAAGAGTCGTGCATGTGCTCCGAAATACTCTACTTAGGCAGTCAAGAATCCATGGAACTAAGTCCCGTGATCCTCAAAGAATTAAGTCAACTAGACCTGAAGTACCTCAATCCCAGTTCCTATAAGGTTCCTGTTAACTGTCAAACTCAATCCGAAAAATGCGAATGCCATGCAAATGTTATGCAGAAAATATTTTTGTGATGCAATTTCAATGATTTTGAACTTTTTATGATTTTTTGAAAAGATTATGCTCATTCATTTTTAGATTTTTCAAAAAGATTTTTCAAATGTTTTTGGATTTTAATTTTGCAAATGTTTTTTTGGATTTTTTTGAAAACAAAAGGTTTTGGTTGAAAACTAGGTGAAAATATTTACATGAGAGTGCATCTTATATATACAAGAAGTGGATTTTAAGAATTAACAAGGGTAAGTGGTCAATTTTTATATATAGATATATAAATGAATTTTGGTGTGATGTATATATTCCTCAAATTTATTTGACACAAGTTTTTCAAACAATTTTGAAAACTATAGTCCAAAATAATTTTTACAATCAATTTACAATCAAGTACACCCATTTGAAAATCATTTTGCAAAGATTTTTCAAACAGTATAGATAGATTTTTCAAAATATTTTTGCAACCATTTTTCAAATTATTTGCAAATCATTTTTCAAACATTTTATTTCACACAAGAAAATAATTTTTATAATCAAAATGTTTTTACAAAGGTTGAAAACATGTAAAAAAATATTTTACAAAAAGTTTTCAAAAGATTTTTCACAAAGGTTTTAAAACTATTTTTCAAACATTTTGCACAGGTTTTTCACCTGATTTATTAATTAGTATGTACAAAAAGAATTTGAGTAATAATCACATCTTTTTATTAAGGTTTTTAATAAATTTAATAAGTATAATGAGTCATAGTAAAAATACGAAAGTACGAGTTATGATTAAAGTATATACACAGTATATACGACCCCCTATACTTAGCTTGAGCTATGTCCTCATAGATCGAAGAGAAAAGAGAAGGCATAACACGTACTAAGTATAGGCAAGTCAAAATAATAAATGAACAAGGGATGAATGAATGAGAAGTTGACCGTCCCCCCTATACTTAGAATCAAATAATCCTAAGTATATCAGACTGAACCCAAAGCAGGGAGGGTCAAGGGTGGGAATGAACAGATCGTACTCAGATTGTCTCCCCCTATACTTAGGGTAAGATATCCCTACGTAAAGACAAGAAGAGGAGACAATGGAAAGGATCAAAGAATAGAAGAAACTCAGGGTGCAAACCCCCCTATACTTAGGATAAAATACGTAAGTATAGCAAAATCATAAGATGACGATGGAGTGTGAACCATAAAGAATGAGTGATCGATGTACAGATGAACATATATACAATGTCGGATCTCAGTGATAATCATGTATGATATGCAGAAGGTGTGAATCAAAGAAACATCTCATACCAGAAGGATGGGGGCAACGTCAATGGTCGGCGGGTCATGATCTAGATATAACTTCAAGTGCTGACCGCTAACACGGAAGGTACAGGAAGATGACGGCTTGGATATATCAATGCTACCATTGTCATGTACCTTCCTGACCACATACGGACCTTTCCACTTGCTCTGTAATTTCCTTGGAAATAACTTCAGCATGGAATCAAACAACCATACATGTTGATCGGGCTAAAATTGTTTATGGCTGATATGAGAATCGTGACATGTCTTCACTTTTTCCTTGTACTTTAGGCTGCTAGAAAAGGTTGTATCTCTCAACTCCTCCAGGGCTGCCAACTCTGCTTTCCTCTGTTCTTCTACACTCTTGGGATCCAATAATAAATCTGTAACTGCCCAAAGTGATTTATACTTTATTTCCACTGGTAGATGGCACGGCTTGCCATAGACGAGACGAAGGGGAGATGTCCCTAGTGGTATCTTGAAGGAAGTCCGATAAGCTCACGAGATCGAGTCCAAAAGTTGTGACCAATCCTTTCAGTCTGGGCAGACTACATTCTGCAAAATTGTCTTAATCTCCCAATTCGATACTTCAGCCAGACCATTAGACTAAGAGTGATACGGTGTGGCAACACGATGGTCAATACTGAACTCGTCTGCAAGGGCCCTAACCTTGTCATTAATAAAGTGAGACCCCCCATCTGAAATCAAGACTCTAGGCACCACGAACCGTGAAATAATGTTTTTCCTCAAAAAACGACTTAAGGTTTTATCATCTGCAGCTTGGGCGGGGATGGCCTCAACTCAATGACTCACATAATCCACAGCGAGCAGAATGTACTCGAACCCCTGACTTTTAGTAAATGGTCCCATGAAATCAAATCCCCATGCATCAAAAACCTCACAAAAGTGAATGGGCTGCATGGGCATCATGTCTCTCTGTCCGCAAGTACCCATCTTCTGACAGTCAGTACACTTTCTCACGAACTCATCAGAATCCTTGAAAAGGGTAGGCTACCAAAGGCCGGATTGGAACACTTTCTGTGTTATCCATCTCTCAGAATAATGTCCTCCTGCCTCAAGCTTGTGACAGTAGGTGAGGACGCTATGCTGCTCATCTTGAGGAATGCACCGTCTCCAGATACTGTCCCCTCCTTCATGATAAAGGACGGGGTCCTCCCAATGGTACGACTTGGCCTTCGCAAGGAAGGTCTCAAGCCGCTGTCTGGACCAACCTTGTGGAACAGATTAGGCAACAAGATAATTCACAATGTCGGCATACCATGGAAGAGAGGTGATAGCAAGGATCGTCTCGTCTGGAAAAGTATATGTAATAGGTGCTATGGGATCAGATTCCTCAAAGTTCTCTAGGCGGGAGAGGTGATCTGGCACAACATTCTTAACTCCAGGTTTATCCTTAATCTCAATATCAAATTCCTGGAGGAGAATGATCTATCTGGTTAATCTGGCTTTGGCATCCTTCTTTAATATCAAGTACCGAATGGCAGTATGGTCTGTAAAAATTATCACTCTAGATCCAAGAATGTAAGATCTGTACTTATCTAAAGCAAAGACTACCGCTAGCATCTCTTTCTCAGTCACAGTGTAATTCCTTTGAGTTGCATCCAAAGTCCGGCTAGCGTAGTGTATGGCATAGGATAATCCATCCCTCCTCTATCCAAGCACAACCCCAATGGCGCAATCTGAAGCATCCGTCATGATCTCAAAGGGAAATGAAATGACAAAGCAGGAGGTGCAGGAGGTGAAGGAGAAGGTCTGAAGAGATTTCTAAAGATATGAAAACTTTATGTTACTGTAAATTTTTTTTTCTTATTATTTGTAAATACATCTCTGCTCTTTTATGATTTTAATAAAATACTTGTCAATTTTTTAAGTTAATTGATGTCAAGTTGTATGTTATTGAGTTGACAAATGTCAATGGTAAACAATGTTGAGCAAGTTCTCAATTTCTTTATATTTACTATAATATTTTTGATATGTTAATTATATATATTCTATGTATATCTCAATAATGAAGAGTATAAATAAAAATAGAGATATACATCACATTTTACAATAACGTTATGGTAAACATACCTCACGCCAGCTGAGAAGATGAGACTGGTTCCCCCTCAAGAGACTCCTCTACGACGAGAGCTTTGGGAACCCTTAATATCAATATTCAATCCACCCCTCGATGAACCGTAGTAGGTTGTATTCTTCCCATTGGCAAGATCCTCCTAGGTGTTTCACTATCCAAACACTGGGGATGCAGGAATCCAATATGGAAAACAGTCATACGATACTTCTGCCCTATTATATATTGACGAAATATCAAAGTAGAGGGAGGGGAAGAGAGCATGTGGAGAGGATTCGACCGGAGTTGGTTGTATTCTTCCCATTGAAGGGAAATATTGAAAGTCTATTAAATTTATTTTATTTTTTAAAAAATTATTTACAAAATTCCTCAAATGTCCTCATTCACATCCAAGGAAAATAATAATAATTTGTAGTATCGTGTAGTATCGAAATAGAATTAAAAGGTTAAATAGAAGGATTGTGTAAAATGCCCATCTTCAAATCGTCACATGAGAGGGGATATCCCAAATCGGTAACTTGGGTATCAATCGATACCCATTTTTTTAATTTTTTACCGTACCTATTTAATTAATTTTGATTTTTTAATAATTATTTTAAAAAAATCCCTTCTCGGATGATCTCCTTCGATAGAGTTGCGGAAGTTCCTGTACCTGCAATGATGTAGATCTTGACTCGAGCAGAAAGCTCGGTCAATGACATTAGCAGAAAGGGTGAATGATATGCTCCAATCGGGTGCCGTTCTCGGTTCTCCGAGTAGTGAGGCTCTGTGGGCATGTACTGCTCGGACATTACTTATAGATGATAATCCTCACATCCAATTGCTTGGATGGAATAGAATCTTGCAAGTGCTAGATTTTTCTCGAAGGTGAAATCTCATCTCCAAATAAAAATTTTAAGAGAAAGGTTGATGGTAATTGGCCCTCAGATAGAGTGGAGAATTTGGATCGATAAAGCTCAGATTGAGACAATCTAAGATAAACATGTTCTGAAGGAAGAATGGAGGGGTGAATCGAAATACGATGAAATGATCAGCAATGGATTCGGTTGGAATTTTGAGAGGAATATGAAGAGAAAATAGGGAGAGAATAGGGGAGATTAAGAGGAAGAAATGGTAAATCTGGAGGTAAAAAACTTAACTATAGAACTGAGGATGCAGATGTCGTCACCTATGGACCGAAGCAGGTGCTCCGAAAGTTATCACCTCCACGGACGGCGTCTCCGGAGGCTGGGCGCATAGGAGCGATTCGACACCGACGTTCGATCACGTCGGATCTCCTCCCGATCCTCGCTGCAATGCCGTCGAATCAACTCGCTCCTGTCACGAGCGAGAGGAGGAGGAGCTTCCTGGAATCAAGGATGAAACAAATGACGGATCCGAATCTATGGAGGGGGTTCGGCTATTTATATGCGAGGCGGAGTCCGCTCACCGACGACGGTGAGGGGAGCGGAAGGAGGTTAAGACGACGGGTGCAGGTGGGGTTGGGTGTTGGAGGAAGAAACATGGGGGAAGAAGAAGAAAGGGAGGAGAGAGAGAGAAGGGGGAGAGTGGAGAGAGGAAATTAAAAAATAGAATTAATATAAATAAATAAATAATAATAATAAAATAAAATAATTATACAATAATATCGGAATAAATAAATAAATATAATTAATAAATTATTTAAGTAGTTAATTAAGTAATTAAGTATATAATTAAGTAATTAAGTATTAAGCAATTAAATAAATAAGTGTATAATTTAATTAATTGAAAAAATAATTTAAATAAATAAATAAAATATTTTTCCAAAAAAATAATAATAGAACTATTAATGTATTAAATAATAATACAAGTTACGGTTTATTATACAATATACCTATACGGACCCGAAAATCGCGTTTTTCGCATTAACACCGATTTTAGCGAAATTAGTGTCATTTTGTAGATAAATTAAAAAATATAATTTTAGGGACTGAGTTTCCTCAATTCGGAGTTCATAGCGACCAAGTTATGAGGCCCGAACGAAAAAAGTAGCGGCTTCAGGACTCTAGATTTTATTGGTATTTTAATTTACTTATATTTTTATATTTTTATATACAATTAGATGATTTTAGGAAAAAAGAATTAAGTTAATCTGATTTATAGTTATTTATTTAAAAATCCAAAAAGTTTCTACAATAGTACATATATACAACGGGTCTAAAAAGTCGAAACTCCCTGGTATAAAATGGGTAAATTATATTTTTGATCTTTATTTTCTGAGGGTGTGTTTGGATAGTGGGTTTAGGTGGGTTAAACTGGTTACATGTAACCTATTTTTGGGTTTTGGTGTTTGGATAGAGGGTTATACTGGGGGTGGGTTTGGGGTGATATGATTGTATTGGAGTTTGAAAAAGTGAGTAGTTATTATGATGTGATTGTATTGGAGTTTGAAAAAGTGAGTATAAGTAACGTAGTTTATAATTTTTATATGATATGATGGTATAGTATATTATTTTTTGATGTAATTGATGATGGAGAATTGATTTATTTAATTTTTAAAAATATAATAAGTGGGACCCACGTGGAGGGAGAAAATATGATGTAATTAACCCGACACACGAATGTTTTTATAGATTATGATCCTTATCTCCCCCTACTTATTTCTTTTATCGACCCGGTCAATATTGACATTGTCTCAGGGTTAGGATCAGTCTGTATATTACATATACATCCTTCTTTTATTTTTATTTTTATTTTTCTCTTTTTTCTTTTATTTTGGTAAAAATAAGTGTTAAAAATATAATATTAATATTTGGTGTGAGAATGCTAATTAAATGGAATTAGTGATTATTAACATGTATTTTACTAAAGATTTTAGCCAAAATGAAATAAAGACGATGAATCTGGGATTCATCACTCATATCTTTCATTTCAAAATTATTAGAAAGAAACATCTTTCTATCTTGCAACATCCCAAGGTTATTACAAGCAAGTAAAATGTCGTCTAAATAAAGGACTAGAAAAGTATATTTGATCACACTCGTCTTAAGATATATACAATTATCAACAATGTTCTCAACAAAATCAAATTAAGTTATTGCATTGTTGAACTTAATGTACCATTGAGAGGGCACTGCGTCTCGTGGGGAGAGGGAAGAAGAGAATCCCACTCTTGTCTTGGTTGCTGTCGGTCGACAGATAGAAGGTCAATCGCTTCTGTTGGCTTACTACGACAGGTTGGCCGAAGTCATAGTTGGCTGACTTTTTGATCCCGAACCGTCTCAGCTACTTTGTCCCCTTCGACTTCGGGCCAAATAACGGAGCAACCAGCCCCCTTCCACATCTCTCATAATGTGTTCTATGCTGTTGAAAGATTACGAGTCAGAAATGGAATAAAAAAGAGTCTGTCACGTGGGCAGGAAGCACACCAGCTGCGTGCGTTGCGTGATTCCACTGTGTTTTTTGCACGTCGGCTGGGTGGACAGTTGATCGGAAGAGGAATTCGATTCGGGTGCTCATTTTGTCTCGGCTTTGAGTTTCATGTTTCTATTCAGCGGACGTGGTTTTTGGCAAGAACCGCAAGGCGGATTGAAAACTCACTGAGCAAGAGGACGGGTTTGCTTCTTCCTGCTGACGCCGCCCGGACAACATAGCCTCGACTTGCCAGCTAAAGACCTCCGCGTCTTGACGCGTCTGTGAAAGGATTTGGCTTGGTTTTAAACCAAGGCTCATTTTGAGTTGTCGGTTCATAGGGCTGGCAGTGTAGTCCGGGGCACAAGGGCCGGATGGCCCCGCCCTACTGGGTAGCGAGGATTTATATAGTTTCGGTTCAATTCTACATTAATAGTTGATTTAGCCAACAGTAACCCAAGGATAGAAGTAGTATAGTGCGGTATAGTATAGTGTTTTTTTCCCCTCGGGTCTAGAAAAACTTGAACCTGGGTGCTTGAATTATTTAGACTATATAAAAGGGGCGAAAGAGGAGGTGCATATAAAAAACACTCAAGCAAGCTCTTATTAAATATAGAAAATCATCCCTCAGACTCACAAGCAAAAAGATTCCTTGAATAAATGGATCAATTCATGGACATAGAATAGTAAAGAATGAAGAATTGAATGAAAAAAGGTGGACTCGCTCTTAGCCTCCCCTAGTCTGAAAGGTGAGTCCCTTTACGGTGGACGGGCTCTCCAGCTTTACTCGTACTTAGTGACGAGTTCGTTGCGGGGAAAGATGAGAGAGATGTATGCTGCTCCATTAGTAGTTCTTCAGGCTCTGGTTCCGTGTTTAAGGTTTTCTTGCTCCCCGACGCCTCCAGGGTCAGGGCCCAAGCTTGTCTTTCTAGACACATCTGAATTCTTTTTTTCCTTGACTACAACCCGGGAATCCTGTGAGAAGTCCATGTATTGGAGAAAAGCGAATGTGACTAATCCAATCGACGAATCAGACGTTCTGCGGTAAGCAGCAAACTTTGACCCTAAGGTCAGATAGGAAGAGGGGATAAGTTCTCCGGAATATGACGGAACGAAAGACCAAGGAAAGGAAGAAGAATGCACCAAAATGCAGGTGCTGCACCAAACGCTGGTGGTTCTTTCTTATTGTAAGTGAATGCAACTGACAGGGGCTAGTATTTTGACAAGAAATTTCTAGCCGCTTTTCTCGAAATAAAGAGGGCAGATTTTCCGGCCCGCCTTCGAGGCCTCTGCGCTCGAAAGAGGTTAGAGTCCCCCGAACTCAAATCGAATGGATTATGAAAGCCCTTCTGAGTTGGGATCGGCGGGAATGCCCGATGGTGGGACTGATGGAACTTCTACTACGGGATACTTGTTTTAGTCCATATATAGACTTTCTTAATGTACAAGTCAAATGCTTACTATTATCTAAAATAAGACCTCATGTTACCGCATGCAAATATGTTCATCCAAGTCTCCATTAAGAAAAGTTGTTTTCACGTCCATTTGGTGTAACTGTAAATCATAATGAGCTACTAATGCCATGATTATTCGTAATGAGTTCCTTCATGATACATGAGCAAAAGTCTCATGATAGTCTATGCTAGTGTTTCAAACTTCGCGAAATTTCGGTTTCGACACCCTACCGAAACCAAAATCAATATATCGATATATACTCTTCCTTCACAAATTTAGGCCAATTTTGGCCGAAAGTGGCGAAATTTCGTCCAAATTTCGACGAAATCTCGAAATTATTTCGTTTTTTCAACATCTCGAAACGAAATCGAAATCGAGATTTAGAACCTTGCTAGTGTTTCAAATTTCGCGAAATTTTGACGAAATTTTGGCGAAATTTCGGTTTCGACACTTTACCGAAACCAAAATCGAAATATCGATATACACTCTTCCTTCACAAATTTAGGCCAATTTTGGCCAAAATTGGCGAAATTTCGATGAAATCTCGAAATTGTTTCGTTTTTTCAACATCTCGAAACGAAATCTATGCACTCCTTTTGAGTGAAACCTTTAGCCACAAGTCTGGCTTTATATCTATCAATGTTGTTTAAAGAGTCTTTCTTAGTTTTAAAGAATCATTTACAACCAATAGATTTCGCTCCTTTGGGTATTGACCCTACCAAGTCCCATACTTGGTTTGCACTCATAAAATACATCTCCTCCCTCATGATAATATACCATTTAGTAGAATTAATTCCACTCATGGCTTGTGAAAATGATATTGTGTCCTCTGAAGTTCCTGTATTGTAATCACATTATTGTAAGTATGTTATGAAATCTTATGAGACTGTAGATTTACTATCCAATTAGACCTGGTTGTAACAATACATTGTTGAACAGTTGGTGCTATTTCACTTGATTCTCATGTACTGGAGGATTCGTCATTAATTCAACCAAATGAATATGTTGGACTTGAGGGACAATAATGTCTTGATGTTATGACTCATCTAAGATATTATGTTGAATATTTTGCTCCTCCTTTTATAGTGGTATAAAAAGATCTGGTAATTCATCAAGTATGATGTCTTCAAATACCATCATGTTCCCACTATTCTCTCCATTTTCCAAAAATATGGCATTCCTTGATTTTACAATACTTGATTCCATATTTAGAAAATAGAATCTATAATCTTTAGAGCATTCTGGATAATCAATGAAGTATCCTCTTGTAGTGTTCATATCTAATTTTTTTCTCATATGGGTTATAGATTCTAATCTCAGCTTGATAACCTCAAAGGCTCATTTGGATACTGGGTTACCACAGGGGTAACCCGGTTTACCCCCCTTTTTCTTAGGTCAAGCTTAGGTTGGATTTCCATCACAAATCAATGCAACATCACATCACATTCCTTATTCCAACCCTTTAATAACCCTTATAACAATCCAAACAACTATTATTCATAGGAGGCTACCCTAACCCACTTCAATCCTTTAACCAAACGAGCCTCAAATGTGTATGTGTTCCAATCTTGGTTTCCATCCCTTACAAAGTTCAAATGTAATGGATGGAACTGCTTTTGATGGAACTCTATTTAATATATACATGGTTGTCTTTAAAGATTCATTCCAAAATGATAAAGACAATGATGAGTTACTCATCATACTTCGAACCATATCCGTCAATGTGTGATTCCGTCTTTCAGTGACACCGTTTGATCCGGCTCACCGGGCATTGTAAATTGATGTTCAATGCCTTCATCCTTAAGAAATCGCGCAATGATCCATGTTTTTGATCTCCTCGAACATACTTACCATGCATAATACTCAACACATCTATTTGATCTCATAATTTTAATTTTCTTTCCTAATTGTCTCTCTACTTTTATTTGATAATCCTTAAAAGTATATGTAGCTTCAATTTTTTTAAATAAAAGATAAAGACACATGTAGAGTGAGAAATCATCTACGAAGGTGATGAAGTATTTTGACCACTAAAACATTCTATAGGAAACGGACCACATATGTCGGTATGTACGATTTCTAAAAGACTAATACTTCTCATTGATCCTTTAGCGTGTTTGTTGGTATGTTTTCCTTTAATACATTCTACATAAATAATAGAATCAGTAAAATCTAGAGTATCAATTACTCCATCTTTATTAATTTCTTAATCCTTTTAATGGAGATGTAACCTAATCTTTTATACCAAAGCATTGATAACCGATCACTATTGTATTTTTGCTTTTTACTAACTACATTGCAAATAAGGATATTATTTTCAAAATTTGGATCTAAATTTAATTTATATAAATGGTCCACTAAGCCATCTATGCCAATCAGCTTGCAATTCTTAAACATTTTAAAAAATGTACTTTAAATGAAAATTTGTATCCAAGATTACAAAGTCTAGATATCGAAATTAAATTCTAAAGAACTTGGGTACATAAAATACATTTTCAAATCAAGTACATGCCCAATTTTCAAAATGAGCCATTACGTCCTAATCGCTTCAACTTGTGAAGACACGTAATTTCCCATATAAATGTTTTACTCATTTTTAGTGGCATCCTTATTCTAAAAAAGCTTTGGATGGAGTTGAAAATGTGGATTGAAGTACCCGAATCAATTAACCAAGTATTAAAAGGAACATCAATGAAATGAGATTGACGACATACATGACATTCAAGAATCAAAATAGAATTTAAGACATTTAATTGTGTAGAGATGAAAGTTGAACTATCTGCAATAAATTCATAACAAAACAACCATAATAAACAAATAACTCAAGCATAAAACCTAATCCAAAATATTAACTTATTTAATATTTTGAGAAAAAATGTATTATCATTACAAGATTTATTGTGGATAAAGAATTGTAATATAAAATTGTTTTTATTAATAAATGAGACAAATAAAATTTTCGAATATTCATTAGAAATTCCGTACCTGTGGACATTAGAATAACTAATAAATAAATAATTTATTTTTCTCTTTCCAAAATAAAATCGATGTCCAATTAACTCTATCATCTAATGTAATTATTGACATTGTAATCCTAGATGCTGTGGCTACTCTTGGATAACTAATCAATAATTACTCATTATAAGAAACAATATGTACAATATGAATCTATCAGATGGTGCAGCTACTCCCGATTTAATTGTACACACTTATCCAAATGACTTTAAAGGAGCTAATCAAGCTATTTCCACCATATAGATGTAATTTGATGCAATTAGTTCAAATAATTGAACTTTAAAACTAATGCAATTATTGACATTTTTATCCAAGATGTTGTGGCTACTCTAAAATAACTAGTCAATAATTATCCATTATCAAAGTAAAATAATGTATAGGCATTAGTAGGATGTTGTGGTTATTCTTCCCAATCCAGTTATACTAATCATACCAAAAAGAAATCAAACAAACATAATAAAGTAATAAAGAATGGTAGTAAAGTGTATGGTTAGTACACAAGTGTACTAAAGTGGTACTAACCAAACAATATTATCAACACGTCTGTATAAATAACTGATAGTACAACGATATAAACCACATATACTTACATTTTATGTGTATTAACCATTGTATACAGTAACCATATTGTATACATTCCATCAAGCTTTCCATATGTGTATACAACAACCACGTACTTACACTTTCCATATATGTATGGATTAAAACATTCCATTATGCTTTTGTTAAGCTTCACCATTCAATTATTTCCAACAACAAAAAAAACTCCATATCAAGACTTGCCACTGTTGAAAGTACAACTTATTTTTTTAATAGCAAAAACCTCAAAAGAAAAGAACATTATTTCATGTTATGAAATAGGGTATCAAGATAAGTGAAAATTCAACTCCAAGTTCGTAAAATTGTACACAAGCAACATCTCACACATGAACATGTATAAACATGTATTCAATTTTCACATAGGTGCTTCGCAGGTATTCCATAATAGAAACAACACAAAAAAAACAATAGGCAATCAATTATTCAATGATTTTTTCTTACAATCTAATGGCATTATCATCATGTATTAAATAAAAAATTCATGTCAACGAATACAAAAAGGCGATAAAAGAAAAACGTAGATTCGGTTGCAATTTTAGAAATGAAATCCATTAAAAAATAGATAGTGTACAAATCAAAACCTCAAGATCCGTAAAAAAATTGCCGAAATGTTCATCATTATTTTAAAAAAATGATATACGATTTTATATGAAGATATCGATAATAATGAATTCATCTAGAATCCAGAAGATTTGTCTCCATCAAACGAAGATAATCATTTAATATGAACTTCCTATTCACAAAAACTAGATTAAAAAATTTAACGAAGACAACCATATCTTTCGTATATGTCCAATTACGAGAGAAAAAAATCGTAAATCCCCTCCTCTGATATTAATTGATAGATATATTAACTTAATCAAAAATAGATTTAAGATACTTTATAGTTATCCGAAGGTATTACAACGGAAATGAAGTAATGAAGATGAGATTTCCTTCTCTTTCTCAACTCTTGCCTAGTATGCTTGAGTAATGGATCATCTTACATTTATTAGTTGAGGGAGAGGGGATACCAAATAATACTTATAATACATAATGGTTAGCTATCCATTAAGGGAACCACCAAAAGTAACTTATCTAAAGATGCACCCTTTAATAATTAATTATGAGTCACAAAATAAGAAATAAAATAAAATTGACAACTACCATATATAGTAGTTGTATGCATAAAATTTCTTACAAATAAATCCTTAGGGCCCGTTCGGTAGGAGAATAAGCATGAATAAGGATGGGGAATAAGGGGAATAAGGGTCTATTCTCCGTTCGGTTGGAAGATAAGAATAAGGAGAATAAGGTGAAATAAAAGTAGGTAAGGTGGGATAAAGATATGAATAAGAGTGAAATAAGATAAAATAATGGGGAATAGTCGTACCACGGGGAAGCGTGTTGGGGTTTATTACTCTTATTCCATTCTCCCTTATCCTCCAAACGAACACCCCTTAAGATGGTGTTCGGTTGGAGGGTTATCCCCCACTTTGAATGGGTAACCCCCTAAAACTCACACCTTTAACTCACTTCTGGGCCCCACTCCTTTCTCATAAAAAATATATATTAGACCATCATATCATCTAAAAATCAAAAAAATACTTAACTTCTACTCATTATTCCAAACTCCAATATAATCACATTACAACAACCATCCACTTTTTCAAATTTCAATACAATCATATCATAATAACTATGGATGCGTTTGGTTCGTGGGTTATCCAGGGGTGGATAACCTGGTTTTGTGTTTGTGTGTTTGGTTGTTGGGTTAAGGGTTGTGAGGGTTTGTGTGATGTGATTGTATTGGACTTTGAAAAAGTTGGTAGTTATTATGGTATGATTGTATTAAAATTTGAAAAAGTAGGTGTTTGTTGTGATGTGATTGTATTGAAGTTTGGAATATTGAGTAGAAGTTGAGTATTTTATGATTTTTAGATAATATGATGGTATAATATATATTTTTTTAGTTGGAAAGAGAGTGGACCCCACTAGTGAGTTGGGAATATGAGTTTTGGGGGGTAACCCACCCAAAATGGGGGGTAACCCCCCAACCAAACGCACCCTATACACTTTTTCAAATTCCAATATAATCGCATCATACGAACCCTCGCAACCCTTAACCCACCAACCAAACACACTAACACAAAAACGGGTTACCCACCCAGGATAACCCACCAACCAAACGCATCCTAACTCTCTCTTTACGCTTACGATTAGACCTGGCCATGAACCGGGTCGGGTCGGGCCATGGGCCGGACCGACCAGGCCGAGGTTTTAAAACCCCTTGTCCAAGGCCCAGCCCGACCCGGTCCATGGGCCATACTTCAAGGCCCAGACCCGACCCAGGTCTGGGCCGAGCCGATCCATGGGCCGAATGTAAAATATTTTTTAATTAGTTTTTTAATTTATGGAGATAATTAAATTCTTTTAGTATCATCTAACCTTTCTAAATCCAAGTAACCATAATATGTGGTACTTTGCATGTAAAGTATAAAATAAGATGTAATATTGATAATGTAAAACAAAAATTTGAAGTATATTACATTAAATGTATCTAAAATATAATTTTTAAACATATATTTTTTATATATGCGGGCTGAGCCGGGTTTTTTGACACATGTCTACGGCCCGCCCAATTGATGGGCGGGCCAAAGAGCGGGCCGGGCCGGGCCGGCCCATTTCCAAAATCATTTGCCCAAGCCCGACCCATGAACGGGCTGGGCAGGCTGGACGGACGGACCCCCGGCCCAATGACCAGGTCTACTTACGATCCTCCTTCCCTACAAGATCATTTCTCCCTCTACCGTAGTCGCTGCCAACCCAGCTACTAATTCCCAACCACGTCGTTGCTAGAACCACCCCATTCCCAACTTCCCAACCCTCCCCAACCCCACGGATGAATCAGTTGTTGTTGTTGTTGTTGCGACCTTTCTCGACAACTCAATCCTCCTCCTCTTCCCTCGCATGTACCTTTTCTTCAGGGTAGGATAAACTTATTAAAAGACTCGTGAACAACTCGAACTTAATGAGTTTGAGCAGCATTAAGGCCTTGAACTTTATTGACTCGTCCAAGTCCAACTCGATAGACATTATTGAGCTCGAGCTTTAGCCTCAACTGTCAAACTCGATAGACATTCCACGATAGTGTTGCTCGTAAGACGGGCAAAGGAAGGACATCCACTCAGGGGCCTATCAATCAGGTATTCGAAGGTCACATCTTCCTTTGTAGCTTGTCTCTCTCTTTAGTTCGGCGGCAATTTCACCATATCGTAAAACCGCTCTTTCACCTCGTTGTGAAATTTATTTGTTGGGGTAAATAACCTTTTACTTTTTACTGTAAGATGTGACGACAGGTAATCTCCGAAATGGGGTCACCTCATTAAAATAATGATCGGAATAGGGATGGGCAGAAAACTTTTCCCACAATGGGCATATAACGGCAAATGGTTTGCCACGTGCGGAATACGAAGCGGCTTCCGCGATGAAAATCCGATATCCCAGCCCCCCTCCCATCTGTCCATGTAGTGCGACAAACGGTTTGCCGCTTCGTATTCCGCGAACGACAAACCGTTTGCCAATATATCCCTATTCTGGGAAATATTTTTGGGACTTCCCTATTTCGGTAAAATTTTTTTATCCCCTACCTATTTCGGGGAACGGCCCATGTGACGACCCATTGCCCTTTTTTGAGGAGTTCAATATCATCCACATCATATTTGCTAATAAAGAATTTTTACACTTCTACCCACCGAATTTTTCCTTGCGGTTTTACATTTTTTTTGTAATTATACTTGCCTCCGTATATTCCCATAAAATTATACCTGTACCTACCTGATTACTGTTGTGCCCTTGTATTTCACTATCAAAAGGATTGATATTGAGTTTTTCAAGAATATAAAGGTGCAAGTGTAATTGCAAAATAGTTAGAGGCGTACATTCTATTGAAACATTCAAAGGAGTGAAAATATAAAATTTTTAAAAAATTCAGAAATGTTCAACTCAAGAAATAGAATCACGGATCGAATCGATTTCAATGTCTGACCCCGACGTTAGATATGAACGAGGTTTTAGACATCCGATGCGGGAGTCTAGACCTAACCAATTTTTAGTACTTGCCTTTTAAGATTTGTTTTAGATATGGATCACAACTGCTGGAATTTATTGTGTCTTTCAAACCTTAAATTATATTAGTTCAAAATCAATTTAGGACAAAATTTGAAGATCAAGTTTAATATTATTAATTAATTTTCAAGAGTTCCTCCTTCTTTATGGGGTGGTATGCCTTTCAGGTGTCCGTCGTGACTCTTTCATTTGCCCTCCTTTGAGTCCAAGTGATGCAGTGTAGTGGAAAGTATAGAAGGCTGATTTTCTCATGATGAAGTAAGGTCTTTCGAAGATAATAATAGCTGTTTGGATGATTATGATGGTTGGTAGATGTGACCATGAAAAAGGAAGATAAATTAAGTTACCCCAGGGATAACCCTCTTTCCAAATGAGCCTTAAGTTGTCCTCTCTGGTGAAATGTACTTGACAGAGCTCTCAGCTCAACGCTAGAACTTGACTTATAGTTTATGAACATTATGTAATTTATGATTTGATTTTATTATATTATATCGCAATTTGCACAATCAGTATTGTCATATTTCATGAAACCCCGAGCCTTTCAGCACTGTATCTCAACCCAACCTAATTCAACCCAGCAACCAAACATTTCCTGGTGCAAAATGAGAGATCATTGAAGCCGCTTGATTATAATCAAAGGATTCACACAAATTCATTGATTTTGTCCTGTGGAAATTTATATACCTTCTTTAAAGGTGGGTTTTTCATCCATTAAGTGACACATGGCACGTCGAGGTTCTTCCCGACTTTCTGATTTTGCAATGTTTCCAGACCTTTGGTTTTTCATAATTAGGTGACATGTGCCACGATAGGGTTCTTCCTATCCCTTTCTGCTTTCTCAAATTTTCCACCCTCCGTACTACCATTGCCTCTATTGCTTTATTAGTACTTCACACTTTATGTGACACGTTGATGATGGGACTCTTCCCTTTCCTCTCTTCTATTTGCAATTTTTCCATCCATCGATATTAGCATTCCCTCCCCCATACATGATCCGAATTGATGGGCATCTTATCAGACTAAGGGCGACGTGAGATACGTTCCAAAGGATCGTAGATTCGCCGTTCATTGATACGTGTCCAATGGAGATGTCAGAAAATAATATTTTTTCCTAATCTTCTGCTAATGCCCACATCAAATTATGGTCTTAACACCTAATTTTTTCCCATACGCTTCAATTTCGTTTTTGTTCTTCAAATTATGGTCTTCGCACTTTATTTGGATGTACTATAGTGTTATTATGCACACACGGACATGCCTGATCGAGTAGTTTTAAATGATGACATCAATTATACATGCATACATCCAAGTTCAAAATCTATGTATACGTGATGCGTGTATGCATTCATGCATGCTTATACGTACACAAGAATGGCTGATGTTACATAGGTATGCAAGCAGACAGATACAGATACAAATATCTTATGGATATTGACAATTGCAAACCATATTGCACAACATATTGTAGCTATCGCGATGATTATTTAACAACGATTATTTATATTCGTCATAATATACTGAAACTCATTAATATAGCAACAATTATATCTATTCGTCACTAATTATAATAGAAATCGCGACGATTCCTTGCCTTTGTTGCCAAGTATCTTAAAAATAGTGACGATTCTTTGTATTCATAGCTATCTTGATATAATAGAGAATAAATTGCTGCTCAAATTGTATTCATAATTTTAGGTTTTATTGAAGGGGTAATTTGCATATTTTCCAAAAACTTTGACTATTATGGAAATGTATGTATTTGTTAGAAATTAAAATTACTATTTGTGCATTACTTAAAATTACCACGTTGATTATAAAATCTAACTTTATATTAGATTATTATTATTACAACAATCAAACAAATCCATTAAAAAATCACGTTATTACCCAAGGAAAAAATGCATCTGACGAATAATTTTGTTTAGATAAAAAAATTATTTACATACTTCTGTAATATTTTTTATTTTTTATGTTGAAATTATTTTATCGGAAAAGTACCCTAATTACGAATGTTATGCTTCTTCTCTTTACTCTTTTTTTATTTCCATCATTTCTTATACATGAACATTACAGCCTAATATTTTAATTTACATCTAATACCACATTTTCCTAGTTATCGTTAATCGCTCGATCAACGTGGAGCCGCATGTCTGCGCCGAGGATCTGCCCCGACTGTCACGGTCGTAATTTCACGATTTAAGGAGAATGGGAGTATCCCACTTCCTCAGCTCTGTTTGAACCCATCACCGAAGCAAATCTTGCTCTCTATTATATGGCGACCAAGTTCTCCATCAAGCTCTTCCTTGATAAGCGCACGGGCAAGCTCCTCTTCGCAGAGGCCAAGAAGGACTTCGTTGATTTCCTTCTCACCGTCCTCACGCTCCCTCTCTGGGGTTTGGCCAAGCTGTGGACGGACATGCCTGGATGCCTTGGAGAGCTCTTTCGAAGCCTCCCTTCCATAAATAAGGGTTACTTCCGATCCGGAATCAGCTCTGAGACTATTCTCAATGTAGGCCTCTTGGCTTCCAGGCCAAACAGCTACTCGCTGATCAAACCGTCCCCATCTTTTTCCCCACTTCCTTGGTTTGATTGTTCTACTCCTAAACCTTATTACATCAGCAGTGAACGTTGTTTCTGTGTCAGCGATGCTAATAGTTCGGAATGCCCCCATCATCGCTCGATGAGCCAACCCTGCCAGTTCGTTGCTTCCAAGGACATTGAGGAGAATGGTTACGTGAATGGATTGGTTACCTATATGGTTAAGGATGATTTGTCGGTTGCGCCCTTGGCATCCGCCGCTGCAACCATCGCTTTGCTTAGTACGATGACCATGGATTTGTCTGTTCTGCAAGAGAAGGTTGTCGACTTTGGTGCTGAAGAGGTATGTACATTTGATCCATTTCAGTAATATTTTGCGTAAGCAAGTATGCCCATCCACACAAGATTATAGTAAATGATTTCCACCTTTAAAAAAATATGATTTCCCATTTTTTGTTTGTCTATATAATTGTTCCATTATTTTAAAAACAAGCCGTGAGTTGTTCACAATAGGCCATTGCAGCCCTAGGTTGCAGCAGTAGTTAAAAATATACATTCGAGCAAACAGCTATTACAAAAAATAGGAAAAGTTGCGAATTCAAATGGAAAATTTGGCAGGCAGAAATCAGCGTCTATATTATCAGTATATTAACCTTAATCAATGAATGTGACATTTGCTGTTAATAAAAAAATCTATTTTTTCAATAAATAATATTCCTAATTATTGAAAATTTTTATTTTTCGTAGTCTATATTTTATTTTTTTTCGCTTATATAACAAATCTTTTATTAATTTATCAATGCTTTATAATATATTCAAAGGATTTTTTACATTTGCCTCTGTTTTTAACCTTTGTGCTTTAGATTCTTTCGCAATAACACAAATCCTTTATATTCGTGCAAAAATTATAATATTATCCTTCAGTTATAGTAATATGCGAGCACACGTGTGATAATGAAATAGATTATACGAAGGCTTACGATTGTGTGGACTGGAGCTTTCTGTGGGTATCCCTGAGGTGTCGCGGATTTCCGGATCGGTGGATCGAATGGATGAAGATGTGTGTCACGACTTCCTCTTACTCGGTGTTGGTAAATGGGAGGCCTGAGGGGGGGGTTTCTTTCAGCCCCAAAGGGGTGTTCGTCAGGGGTGTCCTCTGGCCCCTTTACTGTTTGTCCTGGTGGCAGATGCGTTGACGGTTTTATTCAGGTGCGCAGTGAACGAAGGCTGGTGTGAGGGGTTTCGCAGCGGGGAAATCTCCATTCCACTCTTGCAATATGCAGATGATACGGTGCTCTTTCTGGGAGGTTCGGATGATATGACTACAAGGGCGGTTCAGATCGTCGAGATGTTCAGTAGGTTATCAAGCCTTCAGATTAATAAGCACAAGTCAGTTGTGATCCCATTTGGGATGGAGGAGGAAGATATGGGCAGAATGGCGGAGCTGCTGGGTTGTCCTCTAGGTGAGCTACCGATGTTGTACTTGGGTCTTCCCTTGGTAGCAGGCAAACTCAAGAAGACGGATTGGGATGTGGTTCTGCAGAGATTCGAGCAAAGGTTGACGGGCTGGAAGGCAGTCTCTCTATCCAAGGGTGGAAAGTTGATCCTCTTGAAACATGTGCTGTCGGCCATCTCTATTTTCTTTTTTTCCACTAGATTGATGCTAGTGGGAGTACGAAAAAAAATCGAAAAGATGAGGAGATTTTTCTGGTCCGATGGAAAGCAACAAAGAATGGGGGTGCACCTGGTGGGTTGGGAAGAAGTGACACGTCCAAAAAATGAAGGAGGTTTGGGAATTTGAATGTAGCAATCATGAACAAGACGTTTTTGGCAAAATGGGCTATTCAGATATGGGGTGATTCAAATAGACTGGAAGTCATGCTCATACGAGAGTTATACGGGGTTCGGGGGTCGCTCGAGGCTGGGAGTGAGCGGCTTCAATCTCCTCTGCGGGAAGGTGTACGCGAGGTTTTGCTGCTTGTAGCACCAAGACTGCGCCCGAAGATCGGTGATGGGTAATTATTTCAGTTCTGGCTAGATGATTGGATAGGGGACAAAAATCTATGTAACTGTTTCCCGAGGTTGTTTGCATTGGCAGAAATGAAGGAGTGCTCTTTAGCGCAGACAGGGATGACAGGATCATGGGATCCACAGTTTAGGTCGAATCTCTCTTCTCAACGTTTGGAGGACTTTGTCCGAATGCGGTCCGAGTTGCCATCACCAAACTGCATCAATGAGGGAAGAGACCATTTTGAGTGGAATGGTGGCATGTTCTCGACGAAGAAGGCATACATGGAATTCAAGGGGAGCTCGACGGACATGGATACGGAACTATGTCAAGATATGAAGATCATATGGGCTAGCAAGATTCCGTGCATGGTCAAGGTCTTCCTATGGTGCCTGAGAAGGGGTAGACTGTGTGACAAAGCAAGGAGGGGAAGGTTCTTCGGTAATGCGGACATTCAGTGCGACAGGTGTGGAGGGCAGATCGAAGACTCGGATCATTTGTTCTTCAGGTGTCCATCATCGGCTCGAATTTGACAGGAGATAGGAGAATCTTGGATATCAAGTGGGAGCACGGATGAGTTTTGGAGGTCGGTGAGATCGGTAGGAGGAAACTCAACACAAGACGGCATGATGGCCTTTGCAGCCTTGTGGGCGATTTGAGGGAGGGGGGGGGGGGAAACGACCTTATTTTCAAAAATCAGAGATTCTATCCAGAAAATGTAGTTACACATTGTACCTCTCTTTATAATTTCTGGTCCTCTAGATAGTGTACTACGCTAATATTTTAAGTAATATATTTCACAGGCGGTGAATCCCAACTCGGGATGTCACCCTTTCATTTATCAAAAAAAAAACGAAAAGGACCTTAGGTACCGTTTGGGTGGGTTTAGGTGGGTTAACTGGTTGCGGTAACTCATTTTTGGTTTTAGTGTTTGGATAGAGGGTTAAACTGGAGGTGGGTTAAAAGTGGATTTATTGTGATATTATTGTATTGAAATTTGAAAAAATGAGTAATTAGTGTAATGTGATTGTATTGGATTTGAAAAGGTAATTAGAAATGGAGTAGTTTATAATTTTTATATGATATGATGGTATAATATATTATTTTTTAATAGAATAGATGGAATAAAATTACTTTTTTTAATATTTAAAAAAAAGGAAAATGTGGGACCCACTTTTCAAAGAGAGAATGGGATACCCCTACCCAAACGGCACCTTAAGGTAATCGTTGTTGAAAAAAAAATAACGTTACCACAACTTTACATTCAAGTGACAACTAAGTTCTAGTGACTGAATTTTAACGGAATCAGACATTTATTTGCTAATAGATATAATGCTGTCCAAATGTTCCAAATGCCTACTACTTTTTATGTTTTGATTTGTTATAAATAGGTTTCATTTACAAATAGATTATGGTTACCTTAACGATTATTGATAATGTTAATGTCTGGTTCACTTGTTATAAGCCAATTTTCTGTCATTTAACTTTATTCTTGAGTCTCGTGATCCCTTGTTTTTTTTCATATTTCTATTATGTCCTTGTTGAAAATTTTGAAGCATTTGTAAATGGAAAAACATGTCAATACTCACATGACATGTTCACCTTTAATTAAGATTCTAACTTATATGGTCCTCTTAAATACCCCATGCATGCCATTTTATTGCACATTTCATGTGCTAGAATGCTATATTTTTATTATCTCCCTCTATACTAGCTTCGCATGTCTTAATCTGAAAATTCTTTTTCCAAATTTTTTCTTACTGTGACTTCTATGAAAACTGATCTTGAAATATCTTATCTATATTTAAGACTTGCCATAAACTTCAATTAAATGGTGGTTTTACGTAAACATCCTTGTAAATATTTTAAATGGCATATTAATCCTGAAAGAATTCATAGATTTCCCCTGAAGTTTCGAATTACACGAATCTTCTTCTACAGTTGTTATTTACCCACAAATGACAATCCCTAAAATATTTTATTCGTTCTAACATTTGATCTGCTTTTACCCATTGAAGACTTCATTTCATTAGCATATATGTGCCTATTACAAATGCTTCACTCACATTCAACTTCCTGATTATTCCCTGATTTAGTAGTTGTCCATGTTATAATTTATTTGAATAGAGTAGTTGTAATAGAGTGGGTTGCCACAATTAGCAGAAGCATGCAATAATATATCGCACGATCAAATTGTTATCCAAAACATATATGATTATCAATGAGCATAAGAAATTATCATTATCAAAAGAAACATGAAATCCATTCAAACTGAGAGTTTTATTAACAACATTAATAAGAGTAAAGGTTGCAACATTAATAAGAGTAATGCTTCACTTTCAATCTAATGCTTTATCTTTAAGTAAATTATTTTTTGCATAATATGTAGTAGTTTACCTTTATAAACCATCTTTTTTGTAATTTATAATGATCTATTTTTATAAAAATTCCTTACATATTTGAAATGTTTTACTTTTATAAATCATTTATTTGCGTAACTTTCATATCGTATCTTGTTATATGTTTTTAACTGCTAGCACTTGTGATTCGTTTCATTACATAACCGTCTATTTGCAACCATAGAGAACTTACCTTTTGCTTCTATAATTCATTCCATCCCTACGCCATTTGCAGTGTTACTCCTTGGATTAATACGATCCCTTATGGTCGTTCATGTGTCTCTTTATGAGTTTGTGGTTTAAATGTTGTTTAATGTTATCAACTTGAGACATTTCTTTGAGTTTTTTTATAAACCAATTACAGTAGCTCATTTGGATATTATCAATACTAACATAAGTTAAAAAAGTCAGTTCGTTTTCATTTACACAATACAATCATTCGTATTTAATTATACTAAACTTGTAAAAATGATAAATTACTCCATGCATATACATATAAAGGTGATTTCCTTTTAATTATCTTACTTTTTTTTAAATCACGTGAATGATAGAGCCTATCCTTACATGTCAACAATGCCACCCATTTTAAGAATAGTCATGTAAAATTCATATCGAGAGGAATTTTGTATATCCTTCAAAATCTGGGGCATATGGAAGCAGTGAGAAAAACAACAGGGCTATAATGTTGGTGGAATCAAACATCTATAATTTCTCTTACATAACTTAGGCCCTTGTATTTTTGAGAAATTGAAGACTATTGTATTATGTATGCATAGTTATTGTGACAACACATGATTGATGTCTACTAAGTGGACCTTTTGTGCAAATAAAGAAAAAAATATCGTCGTTGCGATCTTATCAATTGAAAGATCATCTAAGATATGTTGCACATTAATGGTCAAAGAAAATGAAATCAAAAGGCATTGCCATGCATGGTGTAATTAACAAATAAATGTGAATATCACATTAGGTGAAGTTGTAATGTCTCATGGCATAGACCTACAACAAGGAAATATACTTTGGTTCTTATAAAAAAAAGTAGTACTTTAGAGTAATGGAAATATACCTATGCGTATAAGATTTTGAGTTTCTAGTACCGTTTATGTTGACAAATGGCGTAATTTTCAGGCATTGTAAAATTTCGACAATTGACTAAACTATGAACAAAGTATTTGTTATTGTGATGTGACTAAACTATGAACAATGTATTTGTTATTGTGATGTGATTTTAAGGATTCAAATCATATTTAGAGAAGTTTTCATTTGATGTCCATCAGTATAATTCCACGGATCCGATGCTTATATTTAGAAATTGAAAATTTGGATAAGATTGTATTAATATGCAAAATCTTAATCTGATACATATTTAAGGTCCAACGCATATCTCTCTCTGTTGTAGTTGTCACGCTTCCTTCTTGTCATGTATCCGCCCTCTCCTCCTCTGATTTGGTGCCTCTTTCTCTTGCGATGAAGAAGAATCTCTCATAAATCATTCTCTCAAGCTCTATCTGGCTCTTTTTAGCCATGTGAGTTGAGACGAACCAGTTCTACAATAAATGTTATTATGATATTTTATTTATCAATAAAAGTTATTGATCATTTCACTTCCTATCTGTGATTAAATGAATGAATGTACTATAACGTCTCTCGTAAAAATGTTTTGGTTGTAAAGTTTTTGTATTAAAATTATGTATATTGTATAACATTTTTAAAAAATATTTGAAAAATAAAGGTTTGCTAAACTCTTCCTTTTTCTTTACATTCAAAAATTTTTTAATAAAAAATTGCATATTTTGAAAAATTGCACAAATATGAGTTTTTGTAGCTTGTAGATTCTTTTGAATCATAGTTGACATTTAAACTAATCTGTAATTAAATTGAAAATATAGTTTAATTAAGACCTTAATCCACTTAAATTCAGAGGAACCTTATAAGATTTGGGGTTTAGATTTTTCAGGTCCATTAGTGACTTAATTCTTCGAGTCCATTAGACTATGTTCACTTGTCATCTTAATGAGCATAAGCAGAACACTTAACAACAAACGCATGACTCTCAGAGATAATGGCTTGACTTAGACACACACCTTACACGTAGCTCAACATGTTGGAAATGGTGAGAAGGTAGAATTCTTTAGCTTGAGGTAGCAGACGGGGATAATACTTCCAAGGGGAGCCTCTCGTCTTCCTCTAAAGAGGGATGTGCATCTCAATCTGGTCTGGTGTCATTGACGTCTAAAGACAGGAGTTGTGGTTTCCAATAATACTTTAAAAGATGGATAATCTATTGGTTCAAAAAGAAAAACTTCTTATGTATATGTTGCATCGTGTAGATATGTTGTACATACACACATTAAAAAAGTGCAAAATCAAGAAAAATTCCAAAAAAATAGACATGTCTGATTGCAAATAAAATGCATATCGGAGTGTATATAATTAATAAAGCAAAGCTTATATATTATACATTCTCGTCTTATGAAGCTTGCAGCGGGAGATTTAGCTAACTAGTGACTCCCAGAGATACATGGCTACATTGGTCTCGTTCCATTCTTTTCTTTCCCCCTCTTGGGCTGGTTGAACTTGAATTTAGAAGGGAATATCCCGCTCCTTCAAGAAAGAGTTGTTAGATTGGAGAATTAGAGTTACCTTGTCGAGGGAGGTTGTTTTTTGTCATTTCTGACGTGGGGAGCTACATATGACTCAGTAAAAGGAATGATTGTCGTTAGAGTTTGCGTAAGTAGACTTGTTCTGACCTGGTTTATTTAGGAGTCTTGATCGTAGAATTATAGAACTTGAAGGTTGTTGAGTCTTAAACTTAATTTCCAATAAGGTTTTGTCAAATTAATAATTCAAAGGTCTAACTGAGCTCCATATTCCAATTTGAGGAAGATAAGTTTAATACTCCACATTGATTCTTTTTCATTTCGTTTTCTTTTCACTTCTTTTTCAAATAAGGGTTTGCTAAAGAGACTAGCAAAGGTAAAGTATACGGGGGTGATGATTCTATGTTTCTCATTCTTTATTCTTTTATTTTTAGCTTTTCTTTTTGGCAAAAACACCATGTAAATACCTGTAAAAAAATAACTTAGCATTTTGCATGGCATTGTTAATATTATATATTTAGCATTTTGTAAAAATAAAAGAATAAAGGAAAAAGGAAAAGAGTGATGTATATAGATAAATACAGAGTGATTGAAACATCAAGAGAGGGTACATGATCGTAAAATAAAATAAGTAGATAGATGTATGAGTTACTATGCATTGTACATATCAACTATACTTATACGCATTGTTTATCAATTTATTGTTGATATAACTATATTATTTCATTCTTTTTGCACCAGTGTATATATCTTTAATAATATTATAAAAAAATAAAATAAAATTTAGAAAAATAAAATAAAAATAGAAATAACATCACTCAACCTTTGTACAAAATACACTTGTACACACCACGCTTACTATTTATTTCATACCTATAAACATTCTATAAAATAAAATAAAAATTATTTTATACTCCTAAAATCTTGTTGTTAATAAATAAAATATAAAATAAAAGTATTGTTGTAAAAATAATAAAATAAAAATAGATGTACATAATACATAGGCATATTATACATACATATTACATTGTAATAGATGTATATTACACCTTATTTTATTGTATAAAATAGATGTCATGGTTATACAAATCGTTTATGATCACGTTACCCTCATGTATTCCTAATACATGTACATCGTGCATACTGAAAGATCACGAACTAATCCAAAGTTTTAGATCTCTTTTGGACTGTCTCCTTCAGAATTTTATCATTATGTTTCTCATTTAATAATTGAGAGTTTACATGACCATATACTTTCCAAAAGCATATATCATACCCATGTGTTGATCATATACTTTCCAACAGTATATATCGAACCTACAAATTCAGTCATACTTTGCTTTCCTTAAGCATCATGTGAATATCCTTAGAGCGGTATTCATAAAAGAATGTAATCTTGACTCACATCTTGAAGATGTCGCAGTCAAGTTGTGCAGCTAAAGTTAGCTATATTCTGATGGGTTTAAGCACGGTCACTGGAGAGTAATCTCATTCCAAGCAATATTTTCTCTTCAGTGTGTATCTTGTGGATATGAACCGTGCTTTGAAGGTCTGCACCTTCACATCAGGTTCCGTCTATCTCTTGAAGATTCATTTACACATAACGAGTACAACACTTGTATATGAATTCTACTTTAGAATTTATTGCTAACATCTATCTTTCCATCTCATGATCTTCAGAAGGTTCATCACATGATGTAAGATCATTGTCAGATTTCTTTAACACATGGAAACCATCTTTAAACTCATTTGAAGAGGTATTAGTGTTTCATCTTTAATTGTCCTTTTAGTTTCCGATTTTAGGAGCCTCATTATCTTTCAAGATTCAATGAGTTCCTTCACTTCATTTTCATTTTGATTCTCAAGAGAGTCATCCTCTAAAAATCATATCCTTAGAGAAGAGATCTTTTAAGAATCTTAAGGTCATAAAGTAGGAATCCAATACCATCCTTTATTTTCTTAATGAAGTAGCCCTCTCTAGTGCTCAATTCCATCTTACTTGCGTGGAACCTTATTAATGATATATATTGTAGTATCTACTACATATATATACCTGGAAACTAAGAGGTAATAATGTTAAAATTAATCATTGATCAAATCATGTCACACATGATCCAATGTATCTTCCTACAATTCAATTGAGTTTAGGTTTATTAGGAGGAACGAGATGGGAATGATATTTCTTTCTCCATAAGGTATTCCACGAATTCATCTATTAGGTACTGATTACCTAGGTTTGATTAAAATCATTTCATCTTCCTTCAAAATTTGGTCTAAACCAAAACTGTGAAATCTTTGAATGTTTCAAAGTTTCTAATGTGAAGGGAAGAAATCTCATATCACAAATAATCATCGAATGATATCACATATCATCAATGTTTATCATGATATAAATAATTAACATATATCAATATGTATGAGATTTTCAATACCTCGGCATCTAACACCATTCCTAGAGAAGGGTGTATTGGACATTTTATTTTGAATACAATGTTCACAAGTATGTAAGATTTGAAATTTTAGATATTTTACATATCTTACTAGTCCGTTGATCTCATCAATAGATATATGTCCTGGGCTAGATGCCAGATCATTATCAAATGATCTTCATCCTTCTATTAATCTATTAAGATTTAATTTCTAGTATTAGAATTGTTAATAACCATTAATTAATTTTCTAGTGTAGTAGAGTTCTCCAGAAGTTAGACTACTATTTAAAATATATCCATCATAACTCTTTATGATAGGTCTATTCAAGAATTCATGTTTATTTTCAACATTTAAAAATAAACAATGAATGCTTTCTAATATTTAGGTCATAGAGATACTCTCTAAGAGTAAAGACTCTCTTATTGAAATTAAGAAGTCTATCAGTTAAATAGAGATTGTTGCAACCATTCCATTAATATCCATGGATGACTATTAAACCTTAAGATCAAATTTCTAGACTTCTAATACATATGCAACCAATTGCAAGTGTTATGAGATACAATTATCAGACTCTTAATCTTATCCTATAAATAAGTCAATTTCAATGATGAGATGTAGATATAGATCATCCCCATGCACTATCTGAGTTCTTCTCTAAGGATCGTAGATAGACTAGATAGTCACACTATCAATACATCGGTTTATTACAGTATTGGTATTCATCAAACTTTTTGGATGACATATGGAAATTATAGAAGTACAATCAACTCCTTGACTTTCCTTCTTACATGGGTCTGACCCATGCTTCCACTGTGCTTTCTTCATCTATAAACAATCATTGCTTAAGATGAAGGATCTCTTATATTAAATTCAAAAGATTTCAATATAAAAGTATATCAACATTTATGCATGTTTTATATAATTCATACAATATAAATATTATAAAGCTTCATGAATGACTTGAGTATATGCAATAGAATGATGACCCTCATCATATCTACATACATCTTGACTTGAACTCAAACATTTTTGAATACATCATCTCTTATAGAGCCATCGTTCTGCATGATATAGTGAACCATGTCATTCATGATTAAATATCAAGATCACATATGTATGCCAAAATATCTTCTTAGATTTTTATAAGGATTATCCGACAACTACGATCATCATCGACATGTCACTTCCAAAGAACATTCGATGAGAGATCATGATTATAAAGACATACAAACCCTAGGGTTGTAGTCCTATTGTCAATTTAATTGTCATTCCTCATTATTATGAGGAAACTTTTACACTGCATCCACATACATTATGTGTCCAATTGCAAGTACAATATCTTGACCATGGATCCAATCCATGATACTTATTGGTTATTATTGAGTATAGTATTGAGTGATTTTATTGAAGGATTATCTGAAATAAGAAATTTGCATATATATATATATATAGGATAAAATGGGGCTGCCCTCTCTTGGGGGTAGCTAACTTGGCTCCCCCCACATTATTTCGCTCGTTTTTTTTTAAATTTCTTCCATAGCTTTTCATCAATATATCTCTATATTATGTTATTCAAATTTCGTGCGAAACATAGACTCCTACGACCTACATCCAGAACCAGAAGGGTCGTTTTTAGTAATTTTGTTACTGTTAAAAAATGACTGTCTGGATGGAGGTCGTAGGAATCTCTATTTTGCATGGAATTTAAATAACATAATTTACGAATATAGTGATGAATATTCACGGAAGAAATTTTCAAAAAAAAAAGGCTGAAAATGCGCGGGGAGCTAAGTTAGCTCCCCCCGAGGGGTAGCCCCATTGAACTCATATATATATATAAATATATATATCTTACTTTGATTTTGGATTTGTTATATCAAAGTTTTCTTGCCTTGTCACCACTGAAAGTTCATTCTCTTAATCACTTTCAATGTATGGGATATATTGACCATTACATTTCAGCAAGATCTGAGATCTCATTTCTTTTCTTTGTGTCATCCTAATATGAGAACATGTAACTCCGATAAACAGAAGCGGGGTCACATTCTACCTTAAAAGTCTAACTTGCATTCACAATTTGGTCTTTAATACTCAAGCCCACCATCCCTAAGGTGCTGTTGACCCGTCATTAATTGAAACAACCGTCAACATGAATACAACTCGCTATGCGCAATCCAATATTACCTCAATAATATGAGGACCCGATATTGGGATCATTACGTATACGTCCTTGCTCTTTCGAGAAGCAAAGATTCTGATCCAAATTTCTTGTATAAAAGAGCTGTCACTTCGAACTGGCATCTTCGACATACAATCTCTGGTGACGGAACCCTTTGCCTTGACGGGAGACCATAGATGTCACTTATGAGATCTTCCATATCATATTCAAATTTTAATTAATTATTATAAATTGTATTCACATAATTAATTCTTCCAAGGGAAATAACAACTCTATTCAAAATAGAGTGTTTTAATTGGTTATAATCAATTTAATCACATTAAATCAATTATCAATCCAGTTCGATCATCAAACTTGATTGTTATTTAAAAGGATAGTATTATTTCAAAGTATGTATTATTCGAATCTTAATAATTAGAAAAATACACCGTGATCTCTCCTAGATTATCTCATCCGTACCCATCATCGTGGCCAGTACCGACAGGAGTGGGATAGACCGCACATGGTGCAACTTTCTACCCCTACGCTCCCTGATTAGACTCCATATCCACCTTGGGAAAGGATAATGCCAAATTGATCATTGTATATTTGAGATGATCATTGGTTTTTCAACCAAAATTATATCATATAATAATAATCAAAATAATTTTGATTATAAGAAAATTTGGTAAACAAATTCCAAAACCTATTCAAGTAACATGTTTGTTGAAAGTTTATGTAATCAATTGTGATCTAGATCTTATCCACTCAAGTTGGTTATGGTCATATCATTCAGGAAATAATAATCATCTTTAAATATTTTAAAAAATTTTATCATTAATTATTTCAGGAAATTGGCCATTTGTTTTCCTTAATTTAATTGATTGACAATCACAAGGTTCATGATCAAGAATGTAATTTTCAATGGTGACCCCTACTTAATAAAATTATCACATCTCAATCATTTTAAATCCAAATTAAGCAAAATAAGTTTCTATATTTGCTAATTTAATTTAAAACATAATACAAGTGATTAGCACGTATTTTTAGGCATTTTAAAATAGTAATTAACTCCTAGGTTACGTCATGATTCGTTACCTTCGAAACAGTGAATATATGATAATTAAAATGATCATAACTAGAGTTATCGGATTCCAAATCATGTTAACTCAAATCCTGCGGTTTCCTTAATTAATGGGTAACATTATACAAATGATAGTTTCGTGATTAAACATTTTAAACAGAGCCAAAATTTATTACAAAATATAGCTGCCAAAATTGAAATGTGATAGAATTATCACAATCCCTTATGAACCCAAGTCTACTTAGGTTTATGGATTGTATTAAAAACCTCCGATCTAAGGCTCTGATACCACTTGAAGGATATGGGAAGATCGTTAAGCGCATCACGGAAGCGTGAGCATCGCATCGAATGTGATCGGGAGCGACTAGTCACACTAGTTGTTTCGGGGAATCGGGATTTAAAAAAAATAAAATGATGAAATCACATGATCCAAAATACTTCTTGAATCGTTTCATCTAAACCAAGGGTTTATCTCTTGAAGCATGGTTGCGATCAAGTTTCTAAACGAATAGACCTTTTGTCTCAAGTTTGATCCAACGGAGGAGATACTTGCGAGCGTCGCAATTCATGTTGATGATCCAAGTGGTGGATCTCTTGATCTCATCATTAGAGATCCAACATCTTCTTCACGAGTGAGGCTCACCAAAGGAGATGGAGATCAACGAGTTATTGATCCGGTAACATAACGACGATGTTGCAGTAATGAGGACTCTCTCTTGCACTCCATGGTGGACGGCCATAATGAGAGAAAGGGAGATGACCTTTGGCATGTAGAGAGAGAGAGAGAGCTTATAGATTGATCATGTTGTAACTTGAAGAGCAAGGGATGCTTCTTATATAGGGTTTTGGGAGTCCATGGATCTCAATCTATGGACATCACACAATCAATGTGTGAGATTGATTTGTGTTTCTTTCAATGGCTTTGATCTTATTGTAAAAACACAACAACAATTTAATTTAATTTAATTTAATATATATTGATAAATCAATATAAATTAATTTCAAATCAAATCAATTGACTAGTCTTGGAGATACTGAGGAGACTATCACATCCCTTAAAAATGGGGGACGTCCACCAATCATCTCATGAGATATTAACTCATGAGATCTCATATCTCATGATATCTTCAAGATTTATAACAACAATTATTGTAAATTATTTCGAAAAAATAATTTAAGATTATCTTGTGTAATTTACGATCATGCTATTGGAAAAATGTGAATCACATTCACATCCCAATGTAAATTATATTTTCAATTAAGTATCCAATATTAATACAATTCTCATTTATAGTCAAATATAAATCACAAATATCTCTATTATATGTTTAAATCACATTTATAATAGTTCTATCCACATTTTTTGTATTCATGATAATTAAATCACATTTAATCATCTTGGATCTCTATTCTTATGTGTTCAAATAATATGAATCACATTCATATTATTTAGACCTTTGATAATTAAGTCAAATTTAATTATCTTAAATAATTATCTTTATAATATGAATCAAATTCATATTATTCATTATAACTAAATCACATTTAATTATCAATTTTTTCATTGCTCGGATACACATATCAATAATGAAATTATTCTTGAACTCTTTGAAGGATAATGCGTTTTCTCTACAGTTACTTAGAGATATGGACATGATGATTGTATTTTTTCACGTATAGTGACTTGGATATTGAGATCTCAAATCTAGATCTTGCGAACCTCTCATAGATGTTTTATTAAATCCAACTCGTAGATCTAATCTTCTCATTGCATCTTAATCACATTTAGATCAAAGTCCAACATTTGGACTAAAATCAGATTACTTCTCTATAGGAGGAGTCAATAAAATCCAGACCTGTTTCATCACTCTCTTGAATGGAAGTGTCATTGTTATACAATCGTTTATGATCACATCACCCTCATGTACTCCTAATACCTGTACATCCTGCATACTGGAGGATTAAGAACAAACCCTAAGTTTTAGATATCTTTTGGATTGTCTCCTTCAGGGTATATTCATTAAGTTTCTCATTCGATAATTGGGAGTTGGTATCGATCATATACTTTCCAAAAGTATATATCATATCCAGGTTTTGATATATACTTTTCAAATATATATATCGAACCTACAAATTCAGTCAAGCTTCTAAAGCGATACGATCATGCATGGAATTTGATTCTTCCCAATATCTCATGAGTGAGCTCATGTCTTATGGTTCAGTAAATGAACCTGTATGATCCCTTTGAGAGATTGTACTACTTGTATGCCCTTGCATGCATACCAGCGCGCTGGTGTATATACCTTGGTTAGATCATCAACATATTAGTCTGCCAAATGTACATAATCAAACATATAGTAACACATTTATTTCCGATCAGAGGATGTGTGCTTTTATTGTGACAACATATGCCATAGGGACTTCGGTTATCTCGATCTCGTTATGTCAATTCGTTGGCCTAACTAATCTGACACCTCCGAATTTCTATTCATATGCAGAGGACCTGCATCAAGAGGTCGGTCAGATATTAGCTTTTAGAGAAAAGATTGCCCTCTCCTTCTCAGGCTGGAGATCATCTCTTAATAATCATTTGACGGTACTTGATGAGTATTCAATCTAACTCTTTATATATTCATCCAAGCATTAACCTCTATGATTGAATAATTGAATCAACAGTTGTATAATCATTAAGATGGTTATGGTACATAACCCTAATTGTACTATGGGACCTAAAATGTAAATTAGTTATTCTTAATTTCAGGTCAGTGAATGATATCCGCAATAACATTTATTGCATAATGGCACGACGTGGGATCGCATTTCTGAATCTTAGGAGCACATCTGAATATTCAGGTACCGATCATCTCTTCTGCATTTCCATTTTTTTATCTTTTCCATTTAGCATTGTCGTCATCACCTCTGCTTCGATCAATTGGTAGAGCCCCGCTATCCAATCCTATCCGCTCAAATCAGATCCTCAACTCACCCTCCATCTTCTTACGCAACTTGTTCACCTTGAAGCTCGACCATCTGAGACCCAAAACCCATTCCCTATCACTTCCCTTGTTCTCTTGCTTTAATAACCCTTACCAGAGCTTCAACTTCGAGCATGGAACCCTTTGCAGGTACTTATGCACGTCTGGAGCACCATCTGACTTCCAGAGGTTCAGGAGGAGCAGCTCTAGGCGAGCAGCCACCGCCGTGCTCATTCGACCATTGTCGCATCCACTAGAGCCCCTTGTTCAACGTGGACCACATCTATGATACTGTCAGAGCCGTCAGATCTTTCATCAAAGCTTCGGTTACCCTCCGATGCTCGGTTGATAGTCTTTGGAGGCAATTTATTGCCGTCCTTCACTTACATGTTGGATGAGACTTGCCTTTGCCAAATAGCTGTTGGACATGCGAGCCCACGACGGGCCATTATGTAAAAAATGTTATTGCACTTCACTCATTGATCTGAAATGAGGAATAATTAATTTTCATAATAGGTCCCTTAGTACAATTACGATTATGTACCATGGCCATCTTGATGATCATATAACTGTGATTCAATTATTGAATCATAGAGGCTGGTGCTTGGATGAATATATAGAATTAGATTAAGGACTCATCAATTACCGTCAAATAATTGTTAAGAGATGATCTCCAGCATGAGTAGGAGATGGCAATCCTTTCTTACCTGGCTGATATCTTACCGACCTCTTGATGCAGGTCCTCTACATGGGAATAGAGATTCAGAGGTCTCAGATTAGTTAGGTCAAAGAGTTGATTTAATGAGATCAAGATAACTAAAGTCCTATGTCGTATGCTATCACGATATAGGCACGCATCCTCTGACCGGAGACAAATGTGTTACTATATGTCTGAGTATGTATGGCATACCAATAGGTTGATGATCTAATCAAGATCTATACATCGGTGTGTTGGTGTGCATCTAAGGGCACATGAGTAATACGATCTCTCAAAGGGATCATACAGGTTCATTGTTGAACCGGAAGACATGAGCTCACTAATGAGATATTGGGAAGAATCAAATTCTGTGCACAATTCTCTCATTTTGGAAGCTTGATTGAATTTGTAGGTTTGATATATACTTTTGGAAAATATATGATCAACACCTGTGCATGATTAATGCTTTTGGAAAGTATATGATCGATACCAAATCCCAATAGTCAAATGAGAAACTTAATGATAAATCCCTAAAGTAGACAATGTAAAATTGATCTTATACTTCAGGTTTAATCTGGGTCTTCCAGTATGTAGGATGTACATGTATTAGGAATACCTGAGGCTGAGGGTGATGTGATCATAAACGATTGTATATCCATGACGCTTCCATTCCTAAGGAGTGATGAAACGAGTCTGGATTTTAGTGAATCCGCTTAGTAGAGAACTGATTTGATCTTGGTCCAAATAGTGGACATTGAGCTGAATGTGATTCAGATTCAATAAGAAGATTTGATTTGTGGTTTTCATTTAATCAAGCATCTATGGGATGTCCGCAAGATCTGGATTTTAGATGTGATCTCAATATCTAAATCACTATATGTGGAACAATACAATCGCCATGTCCTTATCTCCAACTATCCACGGTGAAAGAGCATTATCCTTGAAAGAGTTTAAGAATGATTCCATTGTTGATATATATATATATCCAAGCATTGCGATATAGATGATTAAATGTAATTTAATCGTAAAATATAATATGAATTTGATTCGTATTATTTGTCATATAAGAAGAGCTATCTAAGATAATTAAATGTAATTTAATTATCAAAGATGTGAATAATGTGAATGTGATTCATATTATTTGGGCGCATGAGAATAGAGATTCAAGACGATTAAATATGATTTAATTATAATGGATATGAATAATGTAGTTAATACTATCCATATTAATCGGTTATATTATAAATGTGATTTATAATATATTAGAAATAGAATATTGTGATTTATATTTGTCAATTAATTATTGACGTGAATTGAATTCACATTGAATGATTAATTGAAAATATAATTTACATTTTATTTTGGGATGTGAATGTGATTCACATTTTTTCAATGGCATTATTGTAATATTTCACAAGATAATTGTGAATTATTTTTGTGAAATAATTTACAACAAATGTTGTAAATCTTGGAGATATAATGAGGTAATGAGATCTCATGAGATTGTGAGATCTCATGAGTGGGCGTCCCCCCCACCCCCTTTAAGGGGATGTGGTTTATCTCCACATTATCTCTAATGATAATTAATTGATTTAATTTGAATTAAAATATATTGATTTATCAATATATATATTAATTGAAATTAAATTAATTGTTGTTGTGTTTTCACAACAAAATCATGGCCATTGAAAGAAACACAAATCAATCTCATCCATTGATTTTGTGTTGTCCATGGATTGAGATTCATGGATCCCAAAACACTATTTAAGAAGAGGCATCCCTTGCTCTTCAAGTTACATTAGTCCATAAGCTCTCTCTCTCTACACGCCAAAGGTGCTCTCCCTATCTCTCATTGTGGTTGTCTACCATGGAGCCCAAGAGAGAGTCGTCATCGTTGCAGCATCGTCGTCATGTTGTCGGATCATCTACTCATGGATCTCCATCTCCTTCGGCGGGCCTTGCTCGTGAAGAATATGTTGGATCTCGTGTGACGAGATCAGGAGATCCGCTGCTTGGATCATAAACATAGATTACGAGGAGTGTGCGTCTCGTCAACGTGGTCGCAAGCATCTCCTCCGTTGGATAGGACTTGAGACAGGAGGTCTCTTGGTTTAGAGATTCGATCGCTACCACGCTTCAGGAGGTAACTCTAGTACTTATTTGTGGTTTAGATGAAATGATTCAAGAAGTGTTCTTGGAAATGTGGTTTCATCATTTAAAATTTTTTTGATTCCGCTGCTCGGAGCGACTAATGAGACTAGTCGCTCTCGATCGCATACGATGCGATCCACATGCTTCCGTGATGTGCTTTAGGATCTTCTCTTATTCTTCAAGTGGTATTAGAGCCAGGTTGTTGAAGGTTTTGGATTACATCCATGAACCTACGAAGATTTGGTCTCGTTGGGGTTCGTGAAAATTTGTCGCATTTCAATTTTCGCAGTCCTATTTTGTGATATTTTTTCGGCCTTGTTTAAAATGTTTAAACATGAATTTATTACATGGATAATGTTTGCCATTAAAAAGGAAAATGTGGAATTTGAGTTTGTGTAATTTGGATTTCGTTTACTCAAGATATGATCGTTTTAATGACCATATGTCCACTGTTTTGGAATAGCAGTCAGTGACGTAATTAAGTTGTTAATTACTGTTCTAAAATGCTCGGAATGCGTGCTAAACACATGGTTTCTGTTTTAAATCAAATTATCAAACTATGGAAATTGATTTTGCTTAATTTGGATTTAAAGTAAATGATATATGTTAATTTTAGTGAGTAGGGATCACTGCTGAAAATTACATCCTCAACCACGAAAGTTGTGATTGCCATTTTAAGAATCTTGTGAAATTAATGGTTAAATTATTGGAATAATTATGAATATATTTGGGAAATATTAGAATAATAATTATTCCCTTAAATGGCATTACCTCAACCAATAAATGATTATATTTGATCTTGATCACCAATTGGTTACTTGTTACACTTTCAACAAAGTTGCTACTTGAATAGGTTTGGGAATTTGTCTAACAAATTTCCTTATATTCAAAATGGTTTTGATTATTACTTTATGATATAATTTTGGGTGAAAGACCAACGATCATCTCAAGTACACAATGATCGGTTTGGCATTATCTTTTCTTGAGGTGGATACGATATCTAATCGGGGAGCGTTGGGATAGCAGGTAGCACTGTGTGCGGTCTGTCCCTTTCCCATCGGTACTGGCATGACTACGGGTAGAGACTTGATAATGCCGGAGAAATCATGTTGTATTTTATTATTATTATTAAAATTCAAATTAACACCAGTGATTCAAATTTCGCGACATCTCGAAACGAAATCGAAATCGAGATTTAGAACCTTGATTAACACGTACTTTGAGATAATACCATGTATTCAAGTAACAATCGAGTTTGTTGATTGAATTGGATTGATAATTGATTTAATGTGAATAAATTAATTATATCCATTTAAAACACTCTATTATGAATAGAGTTCTATTTCCCTTGAAAGAATTAATTACATTAATATGATCCATGGTAATGAATTAAAATTTGAATATGATATGGAGGATGATATAAGTGATATCCATGGTATCTCGTCAAGGCGAAGGGTTCTGTTGTCAGGGATTATGTGTGGGAGACGCTTGTCCAACGTGATAGCTCCTGCATGTAAGCGTATCTGCATCAGGCTCTTTGCTCCTCGATAGAGTAAGGCCATATGCGATGTGATCCTAGTATCGGTTCCTCATATTATTGGGGCGATATTGGATTGCGCTTTGCGAGTTCCATTCTTGTTGACGGTTAGTTCAATTAACAACGGGTCAACATCACCTTAGGGGTGGTGGGCTCGGGTGTTAAAGACCGAATTGGGAAATGCAAGTTGGATTTGTAAGGCGGATTGAGTTCCCTCTTCTTTTATATGAGTTGTAGTTTCTCATATCATTGTGATGTTACAAAGAAAGGAAAGGAGTTTCTAGATCTTGCTAGAGATATAATGGTAAGAATATCTCTTACATTGAAAGTGATTAAGGGAATGAACTTTCAATGTTGACAAGGCAAGGCAATTTTGATATAAAAATTCCTAAATTAAAGTAAACTACGTATATGTATATGTTATATATTTATGCAAATTTCTTATTTCAGATAATCTTCATTAAACTCACTCAAAGCTATACTCAACAATAACCAGTGTAATATCATGAATTGAATTCATGATCAAGATATTATCCTTGCAATTGGACACATAATGTATGTGGTTACAAACTGCAAGTTTGCTCATCAAAATGAGGAGTGACAATTAAATAAGAAAATAAGACATTACCTCAGGGTTTGTATGTTTCTATAGTCTTAATGCCTCATCGAGTGTACTTTGAAAGTGACATGTCGATGATAATTGTCAAATTAATCCTTATAAAATCAAAGAAAATGTTTTGACATACATATGTACTCTCGACATACAATCATGAATGACATGGTTCATTGCATTATGCAAAACAGTAGCTCTACAAAGAGATGATGTAGTCAAAATGTTTGAATACATGCTTGGACCAAAGTATTTAAGAGTTTAGATGGATGTAGATATGATGAATGTCATCATTCTACTGTCTATACTCAAGTCATTCGTGAATCTTCATAATATTCATATTGTATGAATTAAATGATGCATGTATAAATGTTGAAATACTCTTACATTGAAATCTTTTGAGTTCACCGTAAGAGAACCTTCGTCTTAAGCAATGGTTGTTTATAGATAATGGGAGCGTAGTGGAAGAATGGGTATGAACCAAGTAAAAAGGAGAGTCAAAGAGTTGACTAAACTTCTGTGACTTCCACATGACATCCAAAGAATTGGATAATAAATACCAATACTGCAATAAACCGATGTATTGATAGTATGACTATCTGGACTATCTAGGATCCTTAGAGAAGGACTCGGATAGTGCATCGAAATTATCTACATTTAATCATTGAAATTGACTTTCTTATAAGATAAGATTAAAGTCTAATAATTGTATCTCATTCTTTTAATGACACTTGCAATTGTTGCATATGTTGTAGAAGATTAGTAAATTTGATCTTAAGGATTAATAGCCATCTATATGGGAATTGATCCAATTTTTGCAACAATCTCCATAGGATAGATAGACTTCATATCTTTAGTAGGAGAGCACTTGGTCTTAGAGAATGTTTCTATGACCTAGATATTAGAATACATTCATTGGTGGAGATGAACATGTATTCTGGAATAAACCTATCATAAAGAGTTATGATAGTGGACTCTGCTAAATTGGAATATTAATGAAAGGTTCATTAATATTTCTAATACTGAAAATTAAACCTTAATAAATCAATAGGAGGATGAAGATCATTTGACAATGATCTGGCATTGAGTCTTGGACATATGTCTATTGATATGATTGATAGACTAGTAAGATATTGAACTTTAGATTGTCTAAAGGTTCAAATCATACATACTTGTGAATATTGTATTCAAAATAAATATGTCCAATACACTCGTCTCTGAGAATTGTGTAAGATGCCAAGGTATTCAATGTCTTATAGATATTGACGTATGTGGATCATCTGTATCATAATAAACATTGATGATATTTGACATCATTCGATGATTATTTGTGATTTGAGATTCCTTCCTTTCACATTTGAAACCTTTGAAATGTTCAAAGATTTCACAATTTTGATTTAGAATCAAAGTTTGAAGGAAGATGAAATGAATTTGATCTAACCTAAGTATCAAGTACCTATTAGATGAATTCAAGGAATACCTTATGGAGATAGGAATATCATTCCTATCTCACTTCCCCTAATACACCTAAACTCAATGAAGTTGTAGGGAAATACAATTAGATCATGTGTCACATGATTTGATAAATGATTAATCTTAACATAGTTATCTCTTAGTTTCTAAGGTATATATGTAGTAGAGACTACAATATATATCCTTAATAAGGTTCGATGCAAGTAAGCTCGAATCTAGCACCAGAGAGTACTACTTTATTAGGAAAATAAAGAATGGTATTTGATGAACGTAAAATTCGCCTCTATAATAGTATGGAATTATGTCGTAGTACAGGAGGCGTATTTGGTTCAGCAAAATTCACAGGACTTTGAATGCTGTGGAATATTTATACTTGGCAAGTGTACCAAGGTCGAACACAGGGATACGGCAGCCTAATCTGAGTATTGAATTTTGATTCAAAAAGCTCAATGTCATTTAATCTTAGTTTCAGGTCCATATGCAAATTATGATGCACTATGATATTTACAAGGCGATGCCATGATGCATGCATTTTTTTAGATAATTTTTATGCAAGTTAAAGTGATGCAAGGGCAATTAATGCAAGAGAATATGCATGATGAATAAGATATCAGAATTATACCCTAAAATATGAACAACGCAATAAAGAATGAAATTAGAGCCAATTTGAACACATCATTAAAAATCGGTCATCAAATCTAGCAAGACAAGTAGAGCATGGTCCCATTTTTCACATAAAAAATCACTTAAATTAAAACAGTGTCAAATGGAACAAGTAAGCATGCTAAAATGTAGAGGACGAAATAAGGATCAAAACGACACTAAAATCATACAATTTGGACCTACGATGCTCAAGTTATGATAAAAACAGTGCAAAGGCATAATTGTAATAAAAATGCAATAAAATAAAGGGATAAATATTGCATTTAGGTCCCTGGAGGGACCTAAATGCAAAAAGCAA
Organism: Ottelia alismoides; assembly: GCA_037367405.1. Classification (NCBI taxonomy): domain Eukaryota; kingdom Viridiplantae; phylum Streptophyta; class Magnoliopsida; order Alismatales; family Hydrocharitaceae; genus Ottelia; species Ottelia alismoides. Next base: position 702,282 of record JAZKJV010011278.1, read on the forward strand.
AAACCGCCTGGGCCCTGTTGCAATTTGTCCATTTGTGTGCAGGGCGTATTTGTAATTTCAGAAAACTATGGAGGGCATCCCTGTAATTTACCCAAGCACGCACGTGGGGGCACGTGCCTGGGGACCAAAATGCAATTTCTGGAAATGTCTGGGTCTTCACTGCAATTTACCCAGCACCTCACGTGCGCGGCACGCGAGGGTCCAGGCTCGAGTCAGCCTCTTGGCTCGGGCCACGTGGTGATAGCTGGAGGACCCGAGCCTATAGGTCTGGACGAAGGCTCGGGTCCACCACGTGGCATCATCACAGCCGTTCGATCAATTCGATCGAACGACACCTGTACTCTCGTCTTCTGCCTTGGCCCACCGAAGAAGGAGGGTCTCCGGCGAGCCCTGGAAAGCTCCAACGAGCTCCTGCTGCTTGCCTGGCGATCGGTGAAGGCTGCGTGGGGCCTGGCGGAAGTGCTGGAGCCACTGCGAAGCTCCAAAGAAGGTCTGGAGCTCCCCGTCGAAGCAAGGTTGTCGGAGGAGAAGTTCGAGGTCGGCGGGGAGTTGCGATCTCTGGCTGTTGAAGAGATTGGACCTGCAAACGTTAGTATAGACGAAGCGTGAAGTGTGCGAGTGGTTGTGAGGTGAGTGGTCGGCCGTGGGGGCGTCGAGAGAGGTGGCCGGAGACTCCTTCGCCGCCAGAGCGGAAGAAAAAGGGGATCGGAGTGAGGAGGTTCTGGAGAAAGGGAAATGGGGTCGGCGAGGATCGGAGTGGGGAGGCGGAGATGGTAGATAGAATGGATGAGGGTGGTTGTGAGTTATGGAGTGGGGAAAATTAGGAGAAAAAGGAACAAAATTCACCTCGCCGGAGCGAGGTGTTGGCGGGGGAAAGCAGCTTGGGCAGAGGCTCAGGTGGTCCTCGGGTTGTCGCCCGCGAGGCCAGCTGCGGTCCTCAGAGCTCAGGGGTGGCGAGAGCCACCGATACGCGGCGGAGATGCCGCGGGTCTACACCAGCAAAAAGCCATGATTGCCTCGACGTTTCGCCCCTCCGCTGTCACCGGAGGGGCGGAGGAAGCTAGGGTTTAAGCCAAAAATGGTGGACACGGACTACGGTGGCGGCGGAGGAGGTTAAATAGGCGGAGACAGTAGGAGGTTATGGTGGTGGAGAGGTGTTTTTGGGAGGAGGTTTAATGGTTATAGGTAATGGTCGAGGGTGTTTAATGGTGGCGCGAGGGTGGCAGAAGTATGGGCTACGTGGAGGAGCGTTTAGGAGCGGAAGGAGGTGACGGGTGCGGTGGCTGAAAATGGAAGGGGGCGGCCGACCGGAGACGCGTAACGCCTGGAGAGGAGAGGCTTTAGAGGTCGGAGACGATGGAGAGCCGTTGGATCTTGTGATCCAACGGCCAGGATATGAGCGTGGGTGGAGGGATAGGATCAGATCCTAGGTTTAGATCCAACGGCGGGCGTTGGGCGCTGATGAGCGGCTTAGATAGAGGCTTGAGTGAGATCTAACAGTGAGGGGTGACTGGGTGACGTGGAGCAAGGAACGGCGTTGAATGGTTGTAGGATTCGAGGGTTGTGGTGAGGGGAGACGTGGCAGGTTGAGGGGCGTTAGATGGTAGCAGGATCGGAGGGCTTAGGTTTAGGCGCGAAGAAGCGGCCGAGATTAGATGTGGAAGATGGATCCAAGGGCTGAGAAATGGAGCGGGGTGAACGGCTCAGATGCAGGTAGGGGGAAGGGGATCCAACGGCCCAGATTGGGCGCCAGGTGGTGTGAGAAGAAGCGGGCCGCGTGGCGGCTCCAGAGAGCGCCACGTGGCCCAATCAGAATAATTCAAATAATAAATACAAAGAAAATTAGAAAAGAAATAGTTAGAGGCTGAATTTGGAAAAAGTCAAAACATGAAAGTTGCCCGTCTCGATGAGGTCTACAACCTTCATGTTGGTCAAAAAGCCAAAAGGGGTCATCTGTACAAAAGCTATTTTTGGGGGGTATTTTTAAGGGGATAAAAACACCAAGTTTGCGGTTTTGAGATCTTTTTGTATTTTTTTATCTTTTTAAGGGTCAGTGATTTATAGACAAGTCATCTACCTAATTATTAGGGGTTTTTGAGTGATAAAATAATTACAGAAAAATAAGGCAAACTAAATACAATAAATTAATGGTAATTATACACAACATAGTACAAGATAAAATCAAAGAATTAGAGGATATTTTTATTGGTTTGTTTAAGCAGGGATTTTAATAAGGAGTTTTTAGCATGATGAATACGAGATTCATCATACCCTTATACTTAAACTATGCTCGTCCTCGAGCATCTAAAGAATGAAGGAGTTGGATTAATTCCTGACAGTGCGCGTGAAATTTACAAGACTTGATCTTTCAAAGACTCTTGACCTAAGTGATCCTAAAATTCTAGGTTTATCCAAGCCTTAGTCAGAAGGAATCGAACTTCTCTGATTATCGGACTCTCTTTTTGTACATATAATATAAGGATATGACATTTAGTGTACTGCATTTCATGAGAGTCGAGTCGATGCATCACCCAAAGTTCCAGTCCCAAAGATTCTCCTCTAGACCTAATCCTCAATACTAGGGAATAAGTCTATTCTTACTTAAGTCAACCGTCTCATTAGTTTGTCAGACTTTGAAATGTTGATGGACGGCCAGATGATGGAGGTACTGGTATTGTGTCTAATTTTCTCACCCTCTCATTGGAACAAGGGGCCTCTCGAGTGCCTTTTACTCAACACATGTAAATTATTATTGTGTTGATCAATGTGTCCGTCAAGAGAGTTGGAGTCGTTTGCACTTGTTTTTCTGGGAGTACACCGGGGTGTGTCTTTTCTGAGTATCTAAGATACCTTCGACACTCAGACTTGTATCGCTTACGATGCAGGGCCCTTTTTGTGGTGTCAGCCCGACTTCTTGGTCCTAATTAGCGCTTGGTCCAAGTGGACACTTGAAAATGTTTGGGAGCGCTCGCCATTGGTGGAAGCTCATTTGGAATTTGACTTTGGATTTAGAGCTTTTCTTTGACATTTCATTTCTTTTGTTGGCTAGCTCCACTGCTTTTACCAAGAGATTGGCGCACACTGATCAACAAGTTTCTTTAAGTTTCATCACACCCTGGCACTTTTAGGTAAATATCAAGAGATAGCATATGAATCTTGTTCACATACTGGATAGGGTTTTTGCTGACACTCAGGTTTTCTGAAGCCTTCATTAACTTTATCCCATCCTCGAATATTATTAGATCAGGTCTAAACTTAAATCCATGGTCCTAGTTCCTCAAGTGATATCTCAACTCAGCTCATCAATCATGCGGTTGTGGACGTGACTGTGCTGATCACATTTTCTTTGAAGGTAGAGATGAAGAGTGCAATATAGCACTCAAATCTTTCAAACCAGAAGAGTGTGGATATTTAAGTCAGGAAAACCCTAATGACTAAGGCATGTTAACTCAGACTCTCAAGATCCCAGAGATCCAGTGTCCTCAAAATCCTCAAGCCTTGCGTGAGTGTGAATGTGTCAGGAATACACCAACTCCATGGGTTAGTGAATTTTTGTGTGATTTTTATCTTTTTCAATTTTTATGGGTTTTAATTTTTTTATTTTTTATTCCTCGGAGAGACAATGACTGGCCCAGGCTCAAATAAAAGTATACACTTTCAGCCAGTATGGGTGGAAGTACGGGCCGAGGCCCGTGTTACTTGAGGACGGGGCCGTATGCGATGTCCTCTAAACCACCCCCTCTGCTAAGGGAGACCGAGGTTACCTCACTGAAAATGCCTACTAAACCTAGTAGTCGGAGTCAACCTCACAAGAAAGATTTTCAGTTTTTTTCATTTTTTATTTTATTTTTTTATACAGGAATATTTACAAAAATTAAACCCTCAATTTTTAATTTTTACAGGTTTTCACTCAGTTCAAAACCCAGCCCGAAAAATAAAATTTAAAAAGTTTTAAAACGCGAGCTAAGGCTAAAGTAATATACAATAATATACGGTATACCCCCCTATACTTAAAATTAGCTATGTCCTAATAGCACAAGTGCCATGAAGCCAAGGCTCGGTTCAAGTATAGGGTGATATAGCGGAACTGAGGAGGAGGGTCCCCCTATACTTAGGCCGAAATCGTCCTAAGCACAAGAAGACAGAACGAGGGAGAGATGAGCAGGAAAGTCCCCCCTATACTTAGGCTACAAATAGCCGAAGTAAGGTCTGCGTTAGGGGGGGAGGTTCTATGATACAAGGGTGAGGGGGAGGGGGTTCGTGAAGAATAGATATACACACACAGAGAGAGAGAGAGATAGAGAGAGAAAGAGAGAGAAAGAGTGAAATACACAGGGGGCGGGTGGGGGTGAGTATGTGCAGTGTAGGTGTGTGTGTGTGAGGGGGAATTTTTTTTTTCAGTACAATATGCTAGACTAAAAATAAATATGCAGATGCAGTGTTTTTTCTTCTTTTTTTACAACATGCAATGCAAGTTGACTGATAAAAATCCTAGAACTTCTTCACGGCTTCTTTTGCGGCCTCTTCAGCGGAAGCTCCCGACTTCGCGCCTCCATGACGATCAGGCATCCCCGATTTTCATGGCCCTGCCACAAAAGAAAAAAGTTAGAAACTCAAAGAAGTTAAATCAACAAGAAATGATGCATGAAATGAGGACCTAAAAATTTTTGAAATAAATAAAAAAATTCAAAATCCAAAAATTAAGCAAAGCCGTATCCCCGGCAACGGCGCCATTTGATGAACGTAAAATTCGCCTCTATAATAGTATGGAATTATGTTGTAGTACAGGAGGCGTATTTGGTTCAGCAAAAACCACAGGACTTTGAATGCTGTGGAATATTTATACTTGGTAAGTGTACCAAGGTCGAACACAGGGATACGACAGCCTAATCTGAGTATTGAATTTTGATTCAAGAAGCTCAATGTCATTTAATCTCAGTTTCAGGTCCATATGCAAATTATGATGCACTATGATATTTACAAGGCGATGCCATGATGCATGCATTTTTTTAAATAATTTTTATGCAAGTGAAAGTGATGCAAGGGCAATTAATGCAAGAGAATTTGCATGATGAATAAGATATCAGAATTATACCCTAAAATATGAACAACGCAATAAAGAATGAAATTAGAGCCAATTTGAACACATCATTAAAAATTGGTCATCAAATCAAGCAAGACAAGTAGAGCATGGTCCCATTTTTCACATAAAAAATCACTTAAATTAAAACAGTGTCAAATGGAACAAGTAAGCATGCTAAAATGTAGTGGACAAAATAAGGATCAAAACGACACTAAAATCATGCAATTTGGACCTACGATGCTCAAGTTATGATAAAAACAGTGCAAGGGCATAATTGTAAAAAAAATGCAATAAAATAAAGGGATAAATATTGCATTTAGGTCCCTGGAGGGACCTAAATGCAAAAAGCAAAAACCGCCTGGGCCCTGTTGCAATTTGTCCATTTGCGCGCAGGGCCATATTTGTAATTTCAGAAAACTATGGAGAGCCTCCCTGTAATTTACCCCGGCACGCACGTGGGGGCACGTGCCTGGGGACCAAAATGCAATTTCTGGAAATGTCCGGGTCTTCACTGCAATTTACCCAGCACCTCACGTGCGCGGCACGCGAGGGGCCAGGCTCGGGTCAGCCCCTTGGCTCGGGCCACGTGGTGATAGCTGGAGGTTCGGCATTAGGCTTGGAGGACCCGAGCCTATAGGTCTGGACGAAGGCTCGGGTCCACCACGTAGCGTCATCACAGCCGTTCGATCCATTCGATCGAACGACACCTGTACTCTCGTCTTCTGCCTTGGCCCACCGGAGAAGGCGGGTCTCCGGCGAGCCCTGGAAAGCTCCACCGAGCTCCTGCTGCTTGCCTGGCGATCGGTGAAGGCTGCGTGGGGCCTGGCGGAAGTGCTGGAGCCACTGCGAAGCTCCAAAGAAGGTCTGGAGCTCCCCGTCGAAGCAAGGTTGTCGGAGGAGAAGTTCGAGGTCGGCGGGGAGTTGCGATCTCCGGCTGTTGAAGAGATTGGACCTGCAAACGTTAGTATAGCCGAAGCGTGAAGTGTGCGAGTGGTTGTGAGGTGAGTGGTCGGCCGTGGGGGCGTCGAGAGTGGTGGCCGGAGACTCCTTCGCCGCCGGAGCGGAAGAAAAAGGGGATCGGAGTGAGGAGGTTCTGGAGAAAGGGAAATGGGGTCGGCGAGGATCGGAGTGGGGAGGCGGAGATGGTAGATAGATTAGATAAGGGTGGTTGTGAGTTGTGGAGTGGGGAAAATTAGGAGAAAAAGGAACAAAATTCACCTCGCTGGAGCGAGGTGTTGGCGGGGGAAAGCAGCTTGGGCAGAGGCTCAGGTGGTCCTCGGGTTGTCGCCCGCGAGGCCAGCTGCGGTCCTCGGAGCTCAGGGGTGGCGAGAGCCACCGATACGCGGCGGAGATGCCACGGGTCTACACCAGCAAAAAGCCATGATTGCCTCGACGTTCCGCCCCTCCGTTGTCACCAGAGGGGCGGAGGAAGCTAGGGTTTAAGCCAAAAATGGTGGACACGGACTACGGTGGCGGCGGAGGAGGTTAAATAGGCGGAGACAGTAGGAGGTTATGGTGGTGGAGAGGTGTTTTTGGGAGGAGGTTTAATGGCTATAGGTAATGGTCGAGGGTGTTTAATGGTGGCGCGAGGGTGGCGGAAGTATGGGCTACATGGAGGAGCGTTTAGGAGCGGAAGGAGGTGACGGGTGCGGTGGCTGAAAAAGGAAGGGGGCGGCCGACCGGAGACGCGTAACGCCTGGAGAGGAGAGGCTTCAGAGGTCGGAGACGATGGAGAGCCGTTGGATCTTGTGATCCAACGGCCAGGATATGAGCGTGGGTGGATAGGATCAGATCCTAGGTTTAGATCCAACGGCGGGCGTTGGGCGCTGATGAGCGGCTTAGATAGAGGCTTGAGTGAGATCTAACGGTGAGGGGTGACTGGGTGACGTGGAGCAAGGAACGGCGTTGGATGGTTGTAGGATCCGAGGGTTGTGGTGAGGGGAGACGTGGCAGGTTGAGGGGCGTTAGATGGTAGCAGGATCGGAGGGCTTAGGTTTAGGCGCGAAGAAGCGGCCGAGATTAGATCTGGAAGATGGATCCAAGGGCTGAGAAATGGAGCGGGGTGAACGGCTCAGATGCAGGTAGGGGGAAGGGGATCCAACGGCCCAGATTGGGCGCCAGGTGGTGTGAGAAGAAGCGGGCCGCGTGGCGGCTCCAGAGAGCGCCACGTGGCCCAATCAGAATAATTCAAATAATAAATACAAAGAAAATTAGAAAAGAAATAATTAGAGGCCGAATTTGGAAAAAGTCAAAACATGAAAGTTGCTCGTCTCGATGAGATCTACAACTTTCATGTTGGTCAAAAAGCCAAAAGAAGTCATCTGTACAAAAGCTATTTTTGGGGGGTATTTTTAAGGGGATAAAAACACCAAGTTTGCGGTTTTGAGATCTTTTTGTATTTTTTTATCTTTTTAAGGGTCAGTGATTTATAGACAAGTCATCTACCTAATTTTTAGGGGTTTTTGAGTGATAAAATATTACAGAAAAATAAGGCAAACTAAATACAATAAATTAATGGTAATTATACACAATATAGTAAAAGATAAAATCAAAGAATTAGAGGATATTTTTATTGGTTTGTTTAAGCAGGGATTTTAATAAGGATTTTTTAGCATGATGAATACGAGATTCATCATACCCCTATACTTAAACTATGCTCGTCCTCGAGCATCTAAAGAATGAAGGAGTTGGATTAATTCCTGACAGTGCGCGTGAAATTTACAAGACTTGATCTTTCAAAGACTCTTGACCTAAGTGATCCTAAAATTCTAGGTTTATCCAAGCCTTAGGAATCCAACTTCTCTGATTATCAGACTCTCTTTTTGTAGATATAATATAAGGATATGACATTTAGTGTACTGCATTTCATGAGAGCCGAGTCGATGCATCACCCAAAGTTCCAGTCCCAAAGATTCTCCTCTAGACCTAATCCTTAATACTAGGGAATAAGTCTATTCTTACTTCAGTCAACCGTCTCATTAGTTTGTCAGAGTTTGAAATGTTGATGGACGGCCAGATAATGGAGGTACTGGGATTGCGTCTAATTTTCTCACCCTCTCATTGGAACAAGGGGCCTCTCGAGTGCCTTTTTCTCAACACATGTATATTATTATTTTGTTGATCAATGTGTCCGTCAAGAGAGTTGGAGTCGTCTGCACTTGTTTTTCTGGGAGTACACCGGGGTGTGTCTTTTCTGAGTATCTAAGATACCTTCGACACCCAGACTTGTATCGCTTACGATGCAGGGCCCTTTTTGTGGTGTCAGCCCGACTCCTTGGTCCTAATTAGCGCTTGGTCCAAGTGGACACTTGAAAATGTTTGGGAGCGCTCGCCATTGGTGGAAGCTCATTTGGAATTTGACTTTGGATTTAGTGCTTTTCTTTGACATTTCATTTCTTTTGTTGGCTAGCTCCACTGCTTTTACCAAGAGATTGGCGCACACTGATCAACAAGTTTCTTTAAGTTTTATCACACCCTGGCACTTTTAGGTAAATATCAAGAGATAGCATATGAATCTTGTTCACATACTGGCTAGGGTTTTTGCTGACACTCAGGTTTTCTGAAGCCTTCATTAACTTTATCCCATCCTCGAATATTATTAGATCAGGTCTAGACTTAAATCCATGGTCCTAGTTCCTCAAGTGATATCTCAACTCAGCTCATCAATCATGCGGTTGTGGACGTGACTGTGCTGATCATATTTTCTTTGAAGGTAGAGATGAAGAGTGCAATATAGCACTCAAATCTTTCAAACCAGAAGAGTGTGGATATTTAAGTCAGGAAAACCCTAATGACTAAGGCATGTTAACTCAGACTCTCAAGATCCCAGAGATCCAGTGTCCTCAAAATCCTCAAGCCTTGCGTGAGTGTGAATGTGTCAGGAATACACCAACTCCATGGGTTAGTGAATTTTTGTGTGATTTTTATCTTTTGCAATTTTTATGGTTTTTAATTTTTTTATTTTTTATTCCTCGGAGAGACAATGACTGGCCCAGGCTCAAATAAAAGTATACACTTTCAGCCAGTATGGGTGGAAGTACGGGCCGAGGCCCGTGTTACTTGAGGACGGGGCCGTATGCGATGTCCTCTAAACCACCCACTCTGCTAAGGGAGACCGAGGTTCCCTCACTGAAAATGCCTACTAAACCTAGTAGTCAGAGTCAACCTCACAAGAAAGATTTTCAATTTTTTTCATTTTTTCATTTTATTTTTTTTATACAGGAATATTTACAAAAATTAAACCCTCAATTTTTAATTTTTACAGGTTTTTACTCCGTTCAAAATCCAGCCCGAAAAATAAAATTTAAAAAGTTTTAAAAACGCGAGCTAAGGCTAAAGTAATATACAATAATATACGGTATACCCCCCTATACTTAAAATTAGCTATGTCCTAATAGCACAAGTACCATGAAGCCAAGGCTCGGTTCAAGTATAGGGTGATATAGCGGAACTGAGGAGGAGGGTCCCCCTATACTTAGGCCGAAATCGGCCTAAGCACAAGAAGACAGAACGAGGGAGAGATGAGCAGGAAAGTCCCCCTATACTTAGGCTACAAATAGCCGAAGTAAGGTCTGCGTTAGGGGGGAGGTTCTATGATACAAGGGTGATGGGGAGGGGGTTCGTGAAGAATAGATATACAGAGAGAGAGAGAGAGATAGAGAGAGAGAAAGAGAGAGAAAGAGTGAAATATATAGAGAGAGAAAAAGGAAGGGGGCGGCCGACCGGAGACGCGTAACGCCTGGAGAGGAGAGGCTTCGGAGGTAGGAGACGATGGAGAGCCGTTGGATCTTGTGATCCAACGGCCAAGATATGAGCGTGGGTGGAGGGATAGGATCAGATCCTAGGTTTAGATCCAACGCGGGCGTTGGGCGCTGATGAGCGGCTTAGATAGAGGCTTGAGTGAGATCTAACGGTGAGGGGTGACTGGGTGACGTGGAGCAAGGAACGGCGTTGGATGGTTGTAGGATCCGAGGGTTGTGGTGAGGGGAGACGTGGCAGGTTGAGGGGCGTTGGATGGTAGCAGGATCGGAGGGCTTAGGTTTAGGCGCGAAGAAGCGGCCGAGATTAGATCTGGAAGATGGATCCAAGGGCTGAGAAGTGGAGCGGGGTGAACGGCTCAGATGCAGGTAGGGGGAAGGGGATCCAACGACCCAGATTGGGCGCCAGGTGGTGTGAGAAGAAGCGGGCCGCGTGGGGGCTCCAGAGAGCGCCACGTGGCCCAATCAGAATAATTCAAATAATAAATACAAAGAAAATTAGAAAAGAAATAGTTAGAGGCCGAATTTGGAAAAAGTCAAAACATGAAAATTGCTCGTCTCGGTGAGATCTACAACTTTCATGTTGGTCAAAAAGCCAAAAGAGGTCATCTGTACAAAAGCTATTTTTGGGGGGTATTTTTAAGGGGATAAAAACACCAAGTTTGCGGTTTTGAGATCTTTTTGTATTTTTTTATCTTTTTAAGGGTCAGTGATTTATAGACAAGTCATCTACCTAATTTTTAGTAGTTTTTGAGTGATAAAATAATTACAGAAAAATAAGGCAAACTAAATACAATAAATTAATGGTAATTATACACAATATAGTACAAGATAAAATCAAAGAATTAGAGGATATTTTATTGGTTTGTTTAAGCAGGGATTTTAATAAGGAGTTTTTAGCATGATGAATACGAGATTCATCAGTATTGGATGCCTACTTTAAGACCTTGAGATTCTTAAAGAATTTCATCTCTAAGAATATGATTCTAAGATGATGAATTTCTTGAGAATCAAGATGAAATTGAAGTAAAGGAACTCATTGAATCTTGAGAAGATAATGAGGCTCCTTAAGTCGGAAACTAAAAGGACAACTAAAGATGAAACACTTATACCTCTTCAAATGAGTTTAAAGATGAATTCCATGTGCTAGATAAGTCTGACAATGATCCGACTTCATGTGATAAAGCTTCTGAAGATCATGACATGGAGAGATGGATGTTAGCAGTAAAGTCTAAATGTAGGCTTCATATACAAGTGTTGTGTATGGACCTTCGAGGATCCACCTATAAGGGTAAGACCTATTAAGATGTAAATGGATCTTCAATAAAAAGAAGGAACCTGATGAGAAGGTAAATACCTTCAAAGCACGGTTCGTATCCACGAGATACACACGAAGAGAAGACATCGCTTGCGATGAGACTTCTTCTTCAGTGACCATGCTTAAACCCATCAGAATATTGCTAACTATAGTTGCACTACTTGACTTTGACATCTTCGAGATGGAAGTCAAGATTGCATTCCTCTATGAATACCTCTCCGAGGATATTCATAAGTAGTAGTCCCAGGGCTTCATGGTTGAGGAAAGCAAGGTGTGCAAGTTGAATAAATCCATCTATGGACTCAAATAAGCTTCTTGTAGTTGGAACATAGATGAAATTATAAATGTTATGATTTCGAATAGAAACTTGATGAACCATGTGAGGCTTAGTGGGAATACCTATGTGTTCATGTACTAAATGTAGATAATATTCTAATCATTTAGAATGATATAATGATGATAATAAGTGTTTTATGATCTGGCTATTTCATACCTTGAGATATGATCTCAAGGATACCTCTTAGATCTTAGTTTAGAAGTTGTTTAGAAGCAAAGAGAAGAGAGAGAATTATGATTGTCACATTATTGGTACATCCTGGAATATTCTATCCAAGGAAGGCTCCTTTCCCTTAAGGGATAGGATATCAAGTGTTGATGATGTTAAAACTGCTTGTCCTTGTGCATCGGTTGCTAGAAGCCTGGTATGTGTTAGATATGTATGAAAAGCCAGATGTCTGCCATACAGTGGTAGTAGTAAACTGTTCCTAATCCTACTATGGAGATAAAACACTTAGTTGCAGTAATATAATAATATCTTCAAAGATGACAAGACTTAGAGATAATGATCTCAAAGTCTCATCATCAAGAACCTAAGACTTTATAGATAGTAATCTAAAAGGTCTTAACTGCAGATACCTTAAGAGATAGAGATCCATGGGAATAAGGATATTCTGATAAGGATAATTAAAATTACACACTGGTTATAACAATTATTGAGTTGTACTGTCAATGACATTATGACTGTCTCAATATTGAGTATTGGTTGCAGAAGATGCAACTTTCACTTTGGATGTGAGCACTGTTACTGAGGGATATGGAAGTGCCATAAACAGACTTGGCATAGTCTCTCGAGAACAGAGTGACTGATCAGCTTACCTGGCTATATTAAATAGGCTATGATTGTCACATGAGTGTGGGTTTAATGATTAACCCATTAATGGCTCTTTGGGATAGTGGGAGATTGTTGGACTTGCGAGCCCACAGTGAGCTATTATGCAATAAATGTTATTGCAATTCACTCCTTGATCTGAATTTAAGAGTAATTAATTTACATAATAGGCCCCTTACTACTATTAGGGTTATGTACCATGACCATTTTGATGATCATATAGCTGTTGATTCAATTATTGAATCATAAAGGCTGGTGCTTGGATGAATATATAAAGAGTTAGATTAATGACTCATCAAGTACCGTCAAATGATTAGTAAGAGATGATCTCCAACCTGAGTAGGAGATGACAATCCTTTCTTACTTGGCTGATATCTGACCGACCTCTTGATGCGGGTCCTCTGCATGGAAATAGAGATTCGGAGGTATCAGATTAGTTAGGTTAAAGAGCAGACTTAACGAGATCGAGATAACCAAAGTCCTATGTCGTATCTTGTCACAATATAGGCACGCATCTCCTAACCGGAGATAAATGTATTACTATAAGTCTGAGTATGTACATTTGGCAGATCAATAGGTTGATGACCTAATCAAGGTCTATACACTGGTGTGTTGGTGTGCATATAATGGCATATGAGTAATAGGATCTCTCAAAGGGATCATAAATGCTCATTGTTGAATCAAAAGACATGAGCTCACTCATGCGATATTGGTAAGAATCTAATTTCGTGCACGATCGTCTCGCCTTGAAAGCTTGACTGAATTTGTATGTTTGATATATACTTTGTAAAAGTATATGATCAACACCTGGGCATGATATATGCTTTTGGAAAGTATATGATCGATATCAAATCCCAATAGTCAAATAAGAAACTTAATGATAAATCCCTGAAGTAGACAACGTAAAATTGATATTATACTTCGGGTTTAATCTAGGTCTTCCAATATGCAGGACGTACATGTATTAGGATTTCCTGAGGGTGATGTGATTATAAACGATTGTATAACCATGGTGTTTCCATTCCTAGGGAGTGATGAAACATGTCTGGATTTTAGTGACTCCTCTCAGTAGAGAAGTGATCTGATTTTGGTCCAAATGTTGGACATTGATCTGAATGTAATTCAGATGTAATGAGAAGATTAGATTTGTGGTCTTGGTTTAATTAAGCATCTATGGTAGGTCCGCAAGATCGGGATTTGAGATGTGATCTCAATATCCAAGTCACTATACGTGGAACAATACAATAGCACTGTCCTTATCTCTAAGTATCCATGGAGAAAGCGTATTATCATTGAAAGAGTTCAAGAATGATTCCATTGTTGATTTATATATATCCAAGCATTGAGATATGGATGATTAAATGTAATTTAATCGTAAAATTTAATGTGAATTTCATTCGTATTATTTATCCATATACGAAGAGCTATCTAAGATAATTAAATGTGATTTAATTATCAAAGATGTGAATAATGTGAATGTGATTCATATTATTTGGCACATGAGAATAGAGAATCAAGATGATTAAATATGATTTAATTATCATGGATATGAATAATGTAGATAATATTATCCATATTAATCATGTATATTATAAATGTGATTTATAATATATTAGAAAGAGAATATTGTGATTTATATTTGTTAATTAACTATTGATGTGAATTGGATTCTCATTGGATGATTAATTGATAATATAATTTACATTTTATTTTGGGATGTGAATGCGATTCACATTTTTCCAATGGCATGATTGCAATATTTCACAAGATAATTGTGAATTATTTTTGTGAAATAATTTACAACAAATGTTGTCGTAAATCTTGGAGATATCATGAGGTATTGAGATCTTATGAGATAATGAGATCTCATGAGATAGTGAGATCTCATGAGTGGACGTTCCCCCTTTTAAGGGGATGTGGTTTATCTCCACATTATCTCCAATGATAATTAATTGATTTAATTTGAATTTAAATATATTGATTTATCGATATATATTAAATTAAATTAAATTAATTGTTGTTGTGTTTTCACAACAAAATCATGGCCATTGAAAGAAACACAAATCAATCTCATCCATTGATTTTGTGTTGTCCATGGATTGAGATCCATGGATCCAAAACACTATTTAAGAAGAGGCATCCCTTGCTTTTCAAGTTATATTAATCCATAAGCTCTCTCTCTCTACATGCCAAAGGTGTTATCCCTCTCTCCCATTGTGGCCGTCCACCATGGAGCCCAAGAGAGAGTCATCATCATCGCAACATCGTCGTTATGTTGCCGGATCATCTACTCATGGATCTCCATCTCCTTCGGTGTGCCTCGTTCATGTAGAAGATATTGGATATCTTGTGACGAAATCAAGAGATCCGCTGCTTGGATCTTCAACATGGATTGCGAGTAGTACACGTCTCATCAACGTGCTCGCAAGCATCTCTTCCGTTGGATCAGACTTGAGACAGGAGGTCTCTTGGTTTAGACACTTGATCGCAACCATGCTTCGAGAGGTAACCCTAGTACCTATTTGTGATTTAGATGAAATGATCCAAGAAGTGTTCTTAGATCATGTGGTTTCATTATTTAAATTTTTTTGAATTCCGCTGATCGGAGCAACTAGTGCGACTAGTCGCTCCCGATTGCATACGATGCGATCCACACGCTTCCGTGATGTGCTTGAGGATCTTCCCATATCCTTCAATAGTATCCTAGTCGCCCTATTGTGCAGCCTTTTGGTTGTTGGATCAGATCATCTGACGCATCTTCCTAGTTGCATGTCCCGTACATTCCCTGTACCGTCAGATCTGTAGGTGCAATTGATCAGAGTTGTACGATAGCGTCAGCTTCAGCATGCGCTACGTACCCTGTCTAGGTATATTTCTCTTTCTACCTTGCATGTCTGTGTTTTTGTATTTAGTCTATTAAAAAATTGTATTTAAGTACATTTACAATTTGGACTTGCAGTTTATATTTTTTACATTTTAGTCCCTCATAACATGAAGCAGGTGTGTGCTCACGTGTTTTTTTGGGTTATTTGCATGATTTTTAGGTTATGTGCATTTGTAGTTAATGAATGTTAAGTTTTAAAAAATTGTATTTATATTCCTGTTCGTACAGTATTGAGCATGTACGAAATTAAGTATACTTTTTGCTGATTGAAATATGAGCTTTTATATAGTGTTATTGATTCGTTCTAGAAGCCTAAAATAATTCTGCATAGGTCCCCGTTAACTGTGCCTAATTACATGTTGTGTTTTGGACTTAATAAGTATTAAATTAATTTGAAAAAATACATAAAAATCACCATTGGTTCATGTTAGTGTGTAATATGTATTATATTTTTATTGGGTTAATTTATTTGCTTTTTTCTCTTTTTAAAAATTCAAAATCCTTTAAAAATGCCCATGTTTGCCTTATAATTATAAAAAAATAAAAAATGCTTTAAGAATTATCCGAAATCCTCGTTTGTGCCTTTTATTGTGTTTTAATTTCTATATCAATGTTTCTTTAAAAATCTATTATAGAACCCTAAAATTTACAAAACATTCAAAAACTTAGAAGAATCATATAAAATCAAGAAAATTCCAAAAATTCCATTTTCAGTTCCTGTTTTTTTGTTGCATTTTATCTCTAGTTTAGTATAGAATTGCTGATCATGACCTTAGGGCACTTCAACTATTTTAAATTTGCAATTTGGTCCTGGTTGTGCACTGTTTCTGATTTTTAGCCTTATTTGCAAAGATGGCTTACCGGCCCAGTCTCTAGTCACGGGTCGATCCTGAGAGTAGATCTACCCAGCCATCTACCACGTACCGACTGGTCCACCACATTCAAGCAGAACCACACCAGCAGCTGCAACACTACCAATAATCGCCGCGATCTCCAAATACTCAGATGGTAGTCTACCAGCAGAATCAGCCCCTAACAGTTCTCCCCCCTCCACACTTTGAGCAGGGGCCGTTGATGGAAGTCAACAAGATTTGGTACGATGGTCTGTTGGAGGTACCTCTTCCCAACAACAGCCTCCATCTCAGGCAAGGCTGACCATCCAGTTGCACCATCACTCATAGTAATTCCACAAGCAGCAGGATTCTCGTCCCTCATATCAGGGACGTCAATAGAGGCAGCTGCAAGCCTGCAACAGCCTCATCTTCAGTATTCCCAATCACCCTCTCATTACCAGCAGTATTCTCAGTCTCATTCCTTGCGAGGTAACTTGTCTAGTTCTCATGGACCTATCTATGAGGATCTAGTCCTTGACGACCTCATCTACAAATTTTCTGACAAGCAAACATCTTTTTATTGAGAGATGGTCGAGTTTTAGCTGGAAATGGGGGAGATTATCAAGGGCAAGATCGTCATACCCACTCAGATCGTATCAAATCCGAACAATTTCAAGTGGAAACTGAGTAGGTATAGTTCACAGAGACTATCACTCATAGTGATACTTTGGGTGATATATCTATCTATGCGTTAGATGTTGATTTTGTAACACTTAGAAACAGTAAGATGCCAACCGACGGTGCCTTGTCTAAACAACGACCTCATGGAGATTTTAGAGCGCCAGAAGAGGAGGATAGCAATGTTGATGCTGCTCATGATGGTGATGACGGTGGTGCTGAAGTCACCAAGGATGTAGATCCAGCCGATGGTATTGAGGCTGCCGTGATTCCAGATGTACATAGTGGTACTGATTCCACTAGTATTCTGGATACGGAGCCTGAGTGCGATACTGATGCCACGAAGATAGATGTTGTGTGTGGTACTGATGCCACCAAATTTCATTCATTTGTTACCTCACTTTGTATCTCAGGACAGTAAAATACAAAAAATGGAAAATAGAAAAGAACAAAAATATAAATAATTCAGGGCTTTAAATCTGTCAAGAGGCCGAAGGGGTTAGCGAAGGACGTTGTCGTCACTATTCAAGGCTTGAAATTACCTGTGGACTTTGTTGTACTGGACATGAAGATCCTTGAATCTGTGATCGATACCTCCATCATCCGAGGACGCCCTTTCTTGGCATCAGCTAAAGCGATATCCCACAATGATAGGGGAAAGGTATACTTTTGCATTGGGGGTGTAAGTGTATAAATAGAGACGATCGAGGATACCATAGCGAGAGATTCAGCTTGTTACGAGCAGTTGAGTGAGTCAGCGCAAATGACATATACAAAGCGAGACGTCCACTAGGAGTGTGACTTTGTGATCACATATGATGAAGCAGTTTTGTTAAACAAAACATCAGGAGCTCTTTTCACGCCTTACAGATATTGCATACTTACAGATTTTGGTTGATGAGAGAAAGAGATGGATCTTTCTTTTCTTTGGATAAGTTTTGATCATATATTCTTGGATCTCGAGTGACTATATTTACAGATCACACCGCCATCCGATACCTCATGACTAAGAAGGATGCCAAAGCCAGATTCACCAGATGGATCCTTCTATTTCAGGAGTTTGATATTGAGATCAATGATAAATCTGGAGTCAAGACTGTGGTGGTAGATCACTTCTCCCGTTTAGAGAACCTTGAGGATTCAGATTAGATTGCGCCTATCACAGAGATCTTCTCAAATGAGGTGATCCTTGTTATCACTTGGATCCTATGTTACGCTGACATTGTGAACTATCTTGTTGTCAAGAAAGTTCTTCAAGGTCGGCCTCGACAACGACTTGAGACCTTCCTTACGAAGGCCAGGTGATGAATTCCTAATTCTCACTCTTTATTCTTTTATTTTAACTATTTATCTTGTCAAAACAACATGTAAATACCTGTAAAAACAATAATATACCTTTCAACATGCATATGCTAATATTGCATAATAATTAATAAGCATGTATTTGTGAAAAAATAAAAGAATAAAGGAAAAAAGGAAGGAGGTATTTAGAATAAACACAGAGTGGCCCAAACCCCGAGAGAAGGTCATGCCTTGGATTCTTCGCTTGAGCCTCCTCTTAGTTACCATGATCTTCGCTGATTCTTAGGAAGACATGGATCTTCCTAGGATTGCATGCTCTCACTCTATCATTCAAACCTCTTAGGAATCTTAGAAATTCTCGCCTTCCCCTCCATAGCTTAACAGCTCGTGCCTCGCCCCTTCTTTCACCCTTAGAAATCTTCGGTTGAGTGACATCGGCCGGAGGGCATATTTGGATCGAAGTTTGGTGGTTGTGTATTCACGTAACTCAGCTATGTGACTGGAGTCCTCCGCCGCATCCACCCTCCCTACCTGCCGCAGCAGGGTTGAGGCCACGACCCCGTCTCTCAGCTCCGTCTGACCTCGCTGAGTTCATCAACACTCTTAGATAAAGTATCTTTTTACTCCATTTCCATTCTAGCCGAAACTTCCATTCAGCCTGCGCCGCAGTTCATCTGCTCTGACCACGTTGTCGGAGCTTCACCACCCACCTCTATCTGTTCGGATCGACCCCTCGTCTCATCCCACATCGTGCACCGCAACCTGATCATCCTTAGCCTTAACCTCTAGGTAGAACTTAAGATTGGGTCTCCTCCCTCCATCTATGCCGGAGACCTAAATCCCATTCCCACATGCTTCACGTATTTTTCTTTGCAATAAAGTAGATTGGAGTCATGCCTTGAGTCCTCTCTACCCTCTGCAGGTTCCGGTTCGCGTGGAAGAGAATCTTTCAGCCCCCAGCTGCTCAAGAGGAGCAGCTCCATGTGACACTCCACGGTCACGATCGTCTAGCCATTGTCACCTCCGTCGAAGCACCCCATTGTGCACAGAGCACTTTTACGACGATATTGGACCCCTCTGATCCTTTATCGAAGAGTCGGATCCTCACTGACACCCAGGTGAACCTCGTCGGGCTCCTGTTCTTGCTGACATCTTCCTCACCATCGGATGGGAGCCCTCCTGCGAGTTTGCATCATAGTTGCCCGACAATAAGGTTGTTGCGGTTGTTAGATCAGCATTGACTCATCATATCCAACCGCACGTCCGCGATAGCCTCTACCTCGTCAGATGGACCAGATGTAGTAATCAGAGCCGTACGACAAAGACCTCTCCCACGCACGTCACCTGTCCCGGTTGGGGTATATTTCATCTTTATGCTTTTATTATTTAGTCCTGTAAATATTTTTTGTAGTTTAAAACATTGTGGTTATGTTGTATGTGGACCCTTGTCATTTTTGATATTTGCATTCTAGAACTATTTGAGTTGATGTCCCACATGGTTCTGTGGTGTATTTGCATTATCTTCCTTGAATTTAATCCGTTTTTAAATGAAAGTTTTCTGAGATTTGCATCTATTCCCATATGCGTGGTGGATTGCACATGTGCGCTATGTTATTCTCTAGATATTTTGCATTATCCACCTTGAGCTTTTTATATGTGCTATTAATTAGCTTGCAAACTTTAATGTAATTGCAATTAGGTCCCTGTCTCTTGTTTTTCATTAAATAATTTTCAAATTAAATCCAACAATTATATAATTATTTTTGTTAGCTCTTGCTAATATATTTTATTTATTGTGATTTTTGAGATTAAATTTGTTGAGTAATTTATTTCTAAAAATAAAAAACCACCAAAAACAATTTGTCTGTTTTAGAAAATACCTAAAAATTATAAAAATTATGCTAAAAATTCCAAAAAATAGTGTTTGTTTGTTTTTATGTGATTTGTCTCTAGTGCATGTTTTATTTCAAAACCCTTTATAAAAATCCTAAAAATTACAAAAGACTCAAACACTTGTAAAAATCGCTAAAAATTCTATAAAATAAAAAAAAATAGATTTTCAGTTCCTGCTTGTAGCATTTTCTTCATACTTTCCTTTAAATTCATATCTAGAAATTATGACGCTTTAAATATTTTTAATTTGTAATTTTGCCCTGGCTATGTATTGTTTCCCTGTTTTGCTTTTATTGGGGTTTTAAAAAATCATATAAAAATTAGAATTTTTTTTGCAAATCACCAAAAATACTTGAATATTTGAAAAACATAAAAAATATTTTTATTCCTGAGTTTTGAGTATTTTTTATCTTAAATAAAAATTGTGAAAGCTTGCTTGTGTGTGTAGTTGCTTTATTTGCTTGCTTGCCTTGATTAAAAACCACAAAAAAATTATCAAAATTAAAAATTAATAAAAATATGCATTTTCTTTCCTAATCATGACTACTTCGTAGGTTATACTCGTGCTCCTTGAGTTCGACCCTAGTCGCTATACCAGGTTAAAATAAATAGCGAAGACCGCTAATATTTGTTTTGATTGTCTTATCTATTTGCTTGAGTGGTCTCTATTGTTGTTGATTTTTCTTTGTGATTTGGGTTGCAACGACCTGGTTATTAGCTGATACTTAACCCGAGTCGCAAAGCGTGTTATCACCAAGTTGTGCCATTGGGAGGATCCTACCTTTTACCCCAAAAGGGGGAATAGTGTCTGGCATCGGTGCATTCCTCAGGGGGAGCACCACGACGTCCTCACTTACTGCTACATTCTTGAGGCAGGACGTTATTCTGTGAGGACATCACAGAAAGTGCTCTAATCCCGCCTATGGTGGTCTACTACTCTCTTCAAGAATTCTGATGAATTCGTGAAGACATGTACTGCTTGTCAGAGGATAAGCACCTGTGGACAGTGTGATATGATGTCGATGCGGTCCATTCACTTTTGTGAGGTTTTTGATACATGGGGCATCGATTTCATTGGTCAGTTTCCTAAGTGTTAGGGTTCCGAGTACATTCTGCTCGTTGTAGATTATGTTAGTCGTTGGGTTAAGGTTATCCCCGCTCGAGCCGAAGATGCTAAAATCATATGCATATTTTTTAAGAAAAGTAGCATTTCATAGTTCGGGGTATTTAGAGTTTTGCTATTTGACGAGGGGACTCACTTTATAAATGACAATATAAGGGCCCTTGCTAACAAGTTCAGCATTGACCATCGTGTTGCCACTCCATATCACCCTCAGACTAATGGTCTGGTTGAAATATCAAACAGCGAGATCAAGACGAGATTGCAGAAAGTTGTCTGACCAGATCAAAAGTATTGGTCACAGCTTTTGGACTTGGTCTTGTGGACCTATGGGACTTCCTTTAAGACACCTTTGGGTAAATATCCCTTTTGTCTCGTTTATGGCAAGCCATGCCACTTGCCCGTGGAGATCAAACATTAGTCATTTTGGGCAGTCATTGAGTTATTGGATCCCAAGAGTATAGGTAATCAGATGAAAGTAGAGTTGGCAGCCCTGTATGAGTTGAGTGATACAACCTTTTTAAGTAGCCTACAATATGGCATGATTCTCATATTAGCTATAAACAGTTCAAACCGAACCAGAGAGTATGGCTATTCGATGCTAGGTTGGGATTATTTCCAGGGAAGTTACAAATCAAATGGAAGAGACCATATTTGGTCTGAAAGGTGCACGATAACTGAAGCATCAACATATCTGAGTTGTCATCTGATTCCACCTATCACATCCATAGTCAGCACCTCAAGCCACATCTTGATCATGATTCGCTAATCGTTGACGTTGCCCCTATTCATTTTGTATGAGATGTGGTCCTTGACTCACATTATTGCATCTCATGTCTGATTTTCAATTCTCTTTTGCAGCTGTATAGATCAAATTGTCCATATCACCCATTCTTTTTGTCTAATACCCTATTTTCATCTTATGATTATGCTATACTTAAAATGTGGTTTACCCTAAGTATAGGGGGTTATCAGACTTGTGATTATTTATTTTTGATTATATTGCCTCTATTTTGCTGCCTATACTTAGGGATATTTTACCTTATGTATAGGAGAGATAGCACATGTAAATCCTAACCTTTAATCATTCCAAGACTGTACTTAGGATTTTGAATTCTTTACGGTATTTCTCATACTCATCATTTCAATTAAAAAATCAAATTGGGCATTTCAATTATCCTTATGAATGCCATCCTATTCTGCTACATTAATACCTCAAAATTTTTTTTACTGTATAAATAATTTCATCAATTTATAGTGAAACATATTATCACTAATAGAGTGGTAATTAATGTATGTCATGAGATGGATAATTACTCTCTTATGATCTTAATTAATGAGATGCGTAATCGATATCTTTTTCATAAATCTTACCCCTAATTTCTTTGCTTGTTGTATCATTCTACATCTCAAAGTTTCCACTATATAATGGTAAGATCACGGTCAAAGTCAACTTTTACTTAAATTTTGGAAAATTCTATCACACTCCTTTAAATGTGCAACTTTACATCCTTATTGAAAAGTTTCTCTTTATTATTGTAGTATGTGAGAAAAATCTACATGAATCATCAATATACCATGCCATCCTAGAAAATTATTAATATGTAAAATAATGTCGACTAGATCCTAGACAATAAAGCTTTCATCTTGGTTAGGTCGACTTCAATACAATCTATAAATGTGGCATGATTAGAAAGGTGATTTTGTCCAATAGTAGTTACAATTAGAGAGCATTGCCTAAGGCTCGTGTTGGAACAATGTTTGGAATACAGTATTGATATGTTCTTGGTGGTTCTCCATATCTTAAGCGTTTATAACATTATCCTCCACAATCATTATCATGAAGGCATCGAGGAATTCTAAAAATTCCCATTCCTACCCTCTACAGAAGCTAGAAGAATCCTTATGAAAACTAAAGGCGTGATCTCAAATTTGCAATGGTTGCATCTTATTTTGAATGGCATTCTCTAAATGACCTTTATTATAGTTCATTGGTAACTCATGTAGATTGATTTTAGAAAAAAAATCTTTTCTAAGCTATCAAAATGAACAAATCATCATTCCGAACGGTAGATATTAATCCTTCAAAGTTACCTTATCCACAGCTTAGTACCTATTGTAGTTATTATGTGACTTACCTTCCTTTTTAACCAGGATAAAAGTGCTTGTTATGTTTCTCCTTTTCTCATTGTCATTGTGACTACAATTCTATCTCTTTGAATTCAATTGGAGACATTTTCTTAAAATTAATCAAGTTTATAAGATGACAGTGAAGAGTTCACTTGTCTATAAGAAGATTATCCTAAACAACCATATAGAAAGGCATACTAAAAAATATCAGTAACATCCAACTTTCATGATGTAATTGAGATGATTATAACTAAATAACTAATTTGATATTTTATTGAGAAGATTTAAGAGTCTTGTTCTCTTAAAATTATCAACTTTCTCAAGCACATGAGAGTTCAATAAAATCAATGCTTTTAATGGTGTGGATATCAGAAAAGGAAAAAGTGGATCATCTTGCATTCAGTCAGTCACTTCTTAGCTATATCTTTCAGACGATGGATCTCATAAGTTATTTATCCTCCTAATGATAGTTTGTAGCATCAAAAGACAACTCTATCTCGTATATACAATATTTAATTGCTGCCATATCTTGTTCTCCCTTAAAGAAGAAGGAATTATTGTGAATAAAGATATTCAGGATCAATCCACCAACTGAAGCACTGCCCATGTTACATTTATTATTGAGTCATGATCTCCAATAATCATCGTTATGTTTTCATAATAATTAATCTCACAACTTATGTTCTCCATTCTTCTGGAGTCCATGATGAGGGGGCATCTAATTCAGAAAATCAAGTGATAAACTAGTTACTTCTAATACTAGTTTTTCCCTCTTAAGTACATGAGTCTTGGGTCACTATTGATCGTGGATATTTTATACCCAGAAGAACTCTAACTTTGATACCATTTGTAATGGTACTGGTCGCGATGACTAGAAGAAGTATGCAATGGTGGATCACATGATCTAACCTCTGTCGAAAACATACATGGTAATAATTGATCATAAGATAATATCGTTCTCAAGAGAACCATTAAATTCTATCCAAATCGAGAGTTCTATTATTGCAAAATTAACGAGGGTATACTTGAAAAAGAAAATTAAACAATTTCACAATCAAACTCTCCCTTCCAGTCGACATGCATATATCTGCCATGAACCGTTCTATTTTCCATATCACGTTGAATGTCTTGTTGAGTCTGTTACACAAACTTGAGTGCTTGGTCAAACTTGTTCTTCACCTGAAATAAATAAACATACTTTTGCGCGAGCTAATGTCCAGTATGTTTCGGTATCCGTGCTTGTGAACTCTAACAATCTTTTATTCTGTTGTATTGCATGTACTTAAGTTTTTATGGATAATCATCATTGTGTCTAATTTTTTCCATGCATGTCTATGTTCGATTTGGATTCTTTCATAACCATGGGTATACATATGTAAATTGCTTTAGCAAATATGACATACATTTCTTCCATCTTTGGGCATGTTTCATACAACTCATAACTAGTACCTGTTTTTTATCATATAATTCAATTTGCATGTTAGCTTCCATGACGTTGATAGTTTACATTTCTTAAATTATGTTCTCATACGACTTGTATTATTTTATTCTTTATTAAATTATCTCTTGTATGTTAAATAATGGTGTATCTTCAATTAGATCATTTTTTTGCATAATATGTATCGGTTTATCTTAAGTTAAACCATTTTCCTGCATATCATGTACTAGCTTATCTTAATTAAACCATTTTGTTGGATAACATGTAATGATTTACCCTTATAAACCATTTCTTTCTTAACTTGTAATGATTTATCTTCATAAATCATTTCCTTACGTACTTGTAATGGTTTACCTTTATAAGGGATTTATTTGCATAAGTTTCATGTAAATATCTTGTTATACGTTTTCAATCGTTGGCACTTGAGGTATATGACATTACATGACATGACAACGTAGCTATAGAAGACTTAGCTTTTGTCTTTGTGGTTCCTTACAAAAATACGTCTCTTGTGGCGTTGCCCCTTGAGTTTAACACTACCCCTTGTAGTTGTCACATAGACTCTTTATGAGTCTGTCTTAAATCTTGTTTAAGGTTATCAACATGAGTTGTATCTTTGAGTTTTTTTATGAACCAATTGCATTAACTCATTTGGGTATTATCTATCCTCACATAAGTTTATAAAGTTCAATTAGTTTCCATTTACACAACGCAACCATCCGTGTTAAATTTCTACTAAACATGTAAAGGTGATAAATTCCACCGTACATATACATATAAAGGTGATTTCTTTTTATCATACTTTTTCTTCAAAATCACGTGAAGGATAGAGCCTACACTTACATGTCATAACAACTCCACCCATTTACCCATTTTAGGAAGTCATATAAAAATTATATTGATAGCACTGGATTTGAAAGGAACTACATATATTGTAACGTCCCGAGCTTAGGTCTCCGGTCCGTTATTGAGAAAAACTGACCCAGACAACTTGTTGGGTTCAAGCCCAAATGGATCCGTTGACAACCATCCAAAATGCTTAAGCTCAAGTTATCAAGTAGTAGTCCCCACCACTTATATACCACACCCACACTTTGTTAGTTATCCATGTGGTACTATGTTTGGGGTTAGGGTGTTACATATATCCTTCGAAATCAGTAAACATACGGAAACAGTGAGAATAACAATTGGGTTATAATGATGGTGCAATCTAACACACATATATAATTTCTCAAAAATAACCTAGTTAGGCCCTTGTATTTTTTTAAGAAATTGAATAGTAGCGTAATATGTAGGTATAATTACTGAGACAACGCACGATTGATGTCTACTAAGTGGCTATCTTCTGTGCAAATGTTTAGAAAATATGTTCACTGGGATCTTATCAATTGAAAGATAATCACCTAGAGATATGTGTTGCACATTAATGATCAAAGAAAATGCATTCAAAAGATAGTGACTCACATGGTATAATTAACAAATAATTATGAGTATCTTCATTTGCTGAAGTTGTAATGTCTCATGGCAAAGATCCACAATGACGAAATATACTTTGGTTCTTTTAAGAAAGTACACTTTAGATTAAAGGAAATATACCTATATGTGTATATGATCTGAGTTTCTAATACCTTTAACGATGACAGATATATCATAACTTTGAGGCTTCGTAAGCCACGACAATCGGCTAAACTATGAACAAAGTACTTGATACTGTGATATGGCGATTTTAAGGATTCAAAAACATAGTTAGAGAAGTTTTTGTCCAATATTCACAAGTATAATTCTACGGATTAGATACTTTTTATTTAGAGATTGAAAATTCGGATATGTTTTTTATTAAGGAAAAATGGGACTGTCTTTAGGGATCGCCAACATAGATGCCCTCACTCTTATTTTTCCATAATATTTTATTTTTTTAAAAATTATCTCCATGCATATTCATCTATATATCTCTTCAGTACGTCATTCGAATTTTGTTAGGAAAAGAGACTCATGTCCTCCATCTAATACGGTTGATTTTACAGTCTAAATATTGTTGTAGGCGACGTGTTCTAGATGGAGGGCATAATTGTCCTTGTTTATGATGAAATTCGAATGACATATATGAGGGTTATATAGTTGAATGTACATGGTGATATTTTAAAATAAAAACATCGAAAATGAAGCGGGGGTAGTTCATTGAACCCTTTTATAAATATGTAAAATCCTAATCCGATACATATCTTAGGTTTAACACGTAACTCTCTCAGTTGGTGGTTGTCGTGTCTCCTTCTGGTCATGTATCCATGCCCTCTTCCTTCGATTCGATGATGCTTTTCTCATTAGGCGAACATGAATCTCTTGTAAATCTTTCTCTCAAGTTCTCTTTCTTTTATTTCTCCCTCTCTTCCTTTCTCTCCCTCTCCCTTTTAAGGAAGACCGTTTTTTATAGATTCAAGAAAATCTATTTAATTTGCTAATGAATTGTAGTAATATTGGTATTAAGATAATCATTGTAATTTCCACAAAAACATCAAGCCGTTACTGTAGTACAGTTGTTTGTAACTTAAAAGCTGGTTGACCACTTTTAGGGCCTAATCTAGAGTCCATAATTTGCTCTGATACTGCTCTGCAGTGTTTTTAATAGCATGAAAAATCCGTGAATGGTCCAGGTCTCCTTCTACAGATTGACAAATGAACAGAAAATCATGTTGGGTTCCACCTCAGGATTGAAACTGAAATTGAAGTGGCTAAGTTGATCACTGTGTATATTCAAATGGAGTTTCATTTAGAATTATGAAGTGATCTGGTCTTGTAGAGTGTCAGGACATGATGTCATTGATGATAAACAACCAGTTATCGTTAATGAAACACGCAGCCTAAACCTTATAATATCTCACGCACTCTGCTCTTTTTGTTTGGTAGGCTTTGAAGATATTGAAGGCTTCCCTGGAATCCAAAACCGTGCTGACGAATGTATTCCTTAAGTAAGTAATGCTGTTCGAACTGTTGGATCAGCAGATATGCCACGGGCTGTTTCTGATAGGTTTTTGTTGAGGACTGTGACGATCGTTAAGCTGTTGTATTGTCATATGTAATTAATCGTGCAGCTGGATTGTCCGTTAAAACATCACTGTAACGTTAACATGTGGTGCTTCTATATCCGTGTTTTCGTGATCTGTCGAAGTTTTTTTGTCCATGCAGTATTTCTATATTCCCAAACCTTTTGAATTTAGTCTGTTATTTTGGTTATAGGAATGAGCTATTTCTGTTTTCCCTTCTCGTTGAGCAACAAGTGCGGATCAAATGAAGAAGAAATTGCTGTGGTGTGGCATCCCTTCTTTTTCTGGTTATGGCATCCCTTCTCTTCATTGGTGATGGCATCCCTTTAGGTGCCTTCAGTTCAGGAATAAACAGGAATAAGGATTGCAGTTGTTTGCTTTGTTGACAATCTCTCGAATCTAGGGATCACATGTACTTGCCACGTCAAACGTGTGTTGCCTTAAATTTGCCCTCTTTTGTTGTTGGTACGGTAACAAGTGATGCTCTTAACTGGGTTATAATGATTCATGGGCAAGATGCTACTCTTGCTTTAAAGATCAGGACCACTTTGGTTGTTGCTTCGTGGTGGATCTAGAGAGAGCGTAATCTCCGATAGTCTAATACCTCCAATGCGCCTGCTAGAGTCAATGCGAAGCATATTATAGAAGATTTGAAGATCCTACTCAATTGATCATGCTCACAGCCTCTTCTTTGTGATGAAAACTAGCTTTTTGGAAGCTGAATTTGAATATATTTTTGTTTTTTCTTTGTAACTCCCCCTCCCCTTCTTGGATTTTTGTGAGGGGGTAACCCTCTAATGTAACTTACACCATCAATAGAATCTTATTTACCACTAAAAAAAAGTAGGAATAAGGATGTTGAATAAGTTGGAACAAGTACTATTTCTGTTCTGCTGAATGGATAAAACTAAAATGAAATAAGGTGAAATAAGTATAGGTAAGTGATACTATTGGTAAATAATCGTTTAGGATTAAGAGTTACAAGTTAGTGGATGAAGAGGAATAAGGAAAGAGAGATGGAAATGAGTGAGTGATAAGAATGAGTATGGGAAGAGAGATACAATGAAAAGGAAATAAGGGAGTGGAATAAGAAAGTAGATAATAAAGAAGAATAAGGGAAGAATGGCTATGTTGGGACACCGAAGCGAAGGGACATTTCAACATGCCTAAGCAACTTAGAGTAATCTTCTAACTTTTACGTTATTTTTAGAAAAAGATAAGCGTTCAATCCTGATAGATAGAGCATTGAAAGATGCCAACAATATAGCTGGGAGTCTTTTATTCTCAAAAGAACAACAAAAAAGCATAAAATGACTCAGACATGCAAGACAGTATAGGAAACTTTCAGATTTGATTGTTCTTCCATCCCACCCTCAAAAGAAAGGGGAAAAATCTGTTTGTCCAGAAATTCTTTATCCTTATAAACCACAAAACATAGAAGTCTTTTAGTTGAGAACTCGACATCATTGTAACGAACCCGATCGTCTGAGAATGTTGCGGAAGCGAGAAACTCGGCGGACATCTCGGGAACGTTACTCATAGCATCAATCATGGCTTAAAAGAGCAGTAGAGAATCAACTAAAAAAAACTTTTCCGTAATCATAATAAGTTCACAATTCCAAGAGTTCCTTAATTAAAGAAAAGATAAATAAACTAGTTGAAATCGTATCCACGATTTCTTTATTCCAGTAGGCATAAAAGACGTCCTTCCAAAGCTAACCCGCAGTAGCTTCATACCGATCTTACTTCTTGAAGACTGTGTCGGCTCCCTTAAACCGTCAATAGTCTAATCCTCACGTTCCCCTGAAAAAAATTATTAACACATGTTATGAGCATAACACTCAGTATGTGCCGAGTTAGGGTCAAGCCGGCTAGCGTAGAGAACAAGTCACGAAAGCCATTATCAACTTATTTAATGCATATAACTAAATTTCTTTCATAACCATGAATAACATAACATATTTGCACATATACCCGTAAATTTTATCATATTTGCATGTATGTTCATAATGTTCACATAAATTGCACATATGCACTTTACAAGAACATAATTGCACATGTATCCTTAAAATTACCATAAATGACAAATATGCACATACCATTGACATAAATTGCATTTATGTCCATAACATTAACATAAGTTTCATACATGCACTTAACTTTAACGGAACTTACACATAAGTCCATAATAGTAACATAATTGCATATATGCACATAACATTAACATATATTGTACATATGCCCATGACATATTTCTTGTTTAGAGTGGTCTTGATTGTTAATTCTTAGTCGGCTTTGATGGCTTTGATGGCTTACCGCTGGCACAAGCGGTTCATAACAATACATAACATGACAGTCTAACTACAACTGCAGAGGACTTATCTTTTGCCTCACACTCCCGGAAGATGTTGGCCATTTAGGCCCATACGACCCCTTAGTTCGAGTCGGTGCCGAAACTTAATATTTATTTTAATGATGTGATATCTTTTATGACATCTTTTACGGGCACTGTTGAATTTTATCATACAATCTATGATGCAATATGTTTTCATCAGATATTAAATGGTATAACATATACATGAGATAACAAGCATGCGCCATGTAACATGTTCTCGAAAACTACATTACCTAGTATACATAAAACATAGTTATATTTGTAGAGATAACTTATAAAGTGTTAACGGGAATCATTATGAAATATTCGATGTAGCCAATACGCATCATTATAACGCCAGATGTCTTATAAATTGAGATTCTAATATTGCCAACTTAAACAGAGTGCCTCCATCAGGCTGTTAGCTTCCTTGTTATATATTATTTACATCAATGTCCTCCTAATATCTTCCTCTTGGATTTTCAAACTCATGATTATATATATACATACACGTAACAAATTCTTAATGCATGGCAAAAAGAATAAACACATCTATGAAGTTGAACCACATTGAGATGCAAGTTTCGTTACGTATTACCAAATATTCTAACAAGAAATCTCATGTATCCCCTTAGGATTAATATCATAGTTGATAACTTATCATCAAAGTTCGGTATTAATATCCACCAAATTTAATGGGAACTGATATTAATTTTGTAAATCAAGATCATGATAATCGTTCCCTTATTGAAAATGCAACTTTTGATTGCGTAAACATGAAATTGATATACACACAAAAGGCGGATATGTTTACGTCCAGAAATACAAATAAGTTATATGTTTTATTGAAAATCATGATAATAAACTTAAAAACATGAAATGATACGTTTGAATGCTTGCAGTTTGCGTAATGTCGTATTTCTTTATTTAACAATATGCCAGGCCCGAATAAGAAAATCACAATCATGCTACTTCGTGTAGAAGAAAACAAACACCCACATGGTTATGATTGGAAAACGATAGTGACTTAACATATGGACTTCCTACATGTTCGACACATACCTCGTCGACATAAGAAATTCGTCGACCAAGACTCCACCAAAACGAACCGTTGTCGACCACGTCTTTGCTCCTTCAATCTCGTAGGATCACAACTTCGGTGCCGACGACGAAGGCTGTTGTTGCCGGAATGGAATATGTCATCGACGATCTCTCTCTCTCTTCCTCTCTCTCTCTCTAGAATTCTTCTCTTCCTCACGTGTATGGAGTATGGTGAGAGTAATGGAGGGCTTCATGCCCTTTTTATATGTATCAATAATCAAATAAATAACAATAATAATTTGAATTAATCAATGAATAATAGTTTTGACTAAGCAAGGGATAATTATTGTATAATTAATGAATAATAGTCCTAATTCATTATCTCTTCCTTATTAAAGATAATAATAACCACATTATCATCAGAAATTGGTTACACCCATCATTATTATTAGTTAAAAAAAACCAAACCGTTACAATCATGATCCCAAAATCATCCATCCATATCTGGAGTCTGAGGACCCTCATAATCGTTTACAAGAAATAAGTTAGGCATTGGACACATGGAACAAGAAACGTTTTTATTTCACATAGAATCGATTTAGATGGGTTTTGATTCCCTCAAAGTCTACGAATTCTCTCTTCGAATAAACCACTTAACCGTCAAACTTTTCATGCTTTAAAGTCAACGCATCCATAGATTTACCCACTTTGATTAAAAAAACTTTTCTAAACGGTCGGATGTTTAAAGATAATTCCAAATTTACAAAAAAAAAATTGTTTAGGGAAAATGGTATTTTGACGATGGTTTGAAACTCTAGAAATAGTTGGTGGGAGTACTCAATAGAATCTATAAATTGGAGCAAGTTACTAGAGCGTGCATGGACAAATTGTGGTCATGAGAAGCAGTTGTTGTCAGTTTCCCATTAAATGGTGGGACGATGAGTTGGAGGAGGTGGTATGCAGATGATTTGATTGCTTGAATTGAAAGAGAACTCAAAAGGCTTATATAGGCGAGTCGATCAAAATACTTCTATTGTGTGTTTGATTTGGGTTAACGTGGGTTAAACTGGTAGCACGTAATCTATTTTTGAGTTTTAGTGTTTGGATAGAGGGTTAAACTGGAGGTGGGTTAGAAATGAGTTTATTGTGATATGATTGTATTGAAGTTTGAAAAAGTGAGCAGTTATTGTGATGTGATTGTATTTAAGTTTGGAAAAAGTGAGTAGAAGTTCAATAGTTTATAATTTTTAGATGATATGATGGTATAATATATTATTTTTTGATGGAATAGATGGAATAAAATTAATTTATTTAATATTTAAATAAAGAATAGATAGGGGTCCCACAAGAAAGAGAAAATGGGGTTTTTTCGGGGAGTAAACCCACCCAAGGGGGGTAAACCTCCATCTGAACGGCACCTAGCGTTAGGTAGTGTTTGGAGGTTAACCCACTTCAGGAGTAGGTAACATGAAGGATGACCTCAATTGTAGTTTTAGTGTTTGAATAGAGGAATTTATTGTTGAAAGGATTTGCTCGTGATGTGACTTTAGCTGGAGTTTGGGATAATGATTGGTTGTTGATTGTTTTTAGTTAGTGGGTTTGTTGGTAAATTATTGTATTTTTTAAATATTTCAACTTTTGCAACTTTTACCCTTCTTATTTATGGTATTATGGTTGAAGATTTTGTGTCCGCGATAATCGCTTTGTCATTTATTGCTATAGCTATCGGCTAATTTACATGGAATTTATATTTAATTACGTAGGTAGCATAGTTTATCAAATTTATTCATACCGTTAAGGGGAATCAGACTTTGCTAATATATTTTGTGCTACTTTTAGGATGAAGGCATACCGTCTAGTTATTGTATTTCCTTAAATATAACAGTAGGAAATTTGTTATCATTGACGTATAGAATTTGCAAGTTCTTGAAATTTGTGTAGGTAAAATTTGGTGACATTCTTAACAAGGTACATGCGTACATGATTTGAAGGGCCTGGATTAGATGATCTTGGCTGATCTGACGGTTGGCACGTGGCTTCATCGGACGGCTCCCGAGCGAACTGGGCCTCGCCTCTTGATCCAACGGCGCTGAAGCTCCCTGGAAGAACAGGGAAGAAGCTCGCGCCTGACGAGCTTCGATCGAGAAGCTTGGGCTCCTCCAGGGCTCTCCGGCGCGTCTGAGGTGGTCTGCACGTAGCTGGAGGCATCCCGCGTTGATTGATGGGTCTCTCATGGCTCCTGGAGGTCCAAGGCGGTCGGACGAGGACGACGAAGAAGGGGACCTCCTGGAACCTCTTCCTGGTTCGATTCGAGCCCAGATGGGCTCCATTCCTCGTGATACCTGCATAGGAAGAACCGGGGGCGAGAGAGCTACCTCCTCGACCCGGGGTTTTGAAGCTTGGCCGCAAAATGAAGTGGGGCGGAGGGGCTCCGACGAACGGCGGAGGTGGAGCCCCGATTCGCCAAGACCGGGGGTCCTGGGTTAGTCAAAGGTGATGGAACGATGGAGAAAGCGATGGGGATCGAGATGGGGTGCTCGTGGCGGTCGGAAATAGTCGGGTTTACGGTGAAGAAGTCGCCGGAGCGGAGCTCCAGCGAACTTCGAATATGGATTTTTACGCTAAGGGAATTAACTAAAGACAAATCTAACTACTGGAATTAAAAACTAACATTAAATCCTAACTAAAAAACATGGAAAGGGCAGCTATTATACATGGGGGCCTCTAGGGAGCAGGACGGACGCCGGAGCTCCACCGCGAGAAAATCTTCCTCCCTCCGGCCGATTCGAGACGCCAGCACACTCCCCCTGTCACGAGGAATGTCCCAGGAATGGAATCAAGGATTAAGGTTGGATTAAAAGTGGCCAAATTCGAGGAAGGAGGCGGAGCTACTTATTTATAAACATTGGCAAGGTGCCTTATTGACCGACGATTATTTCTTAATCCAATGAGTATCTGATCGATCCAAGTTATTGGCGGGCATTATGGATAATCAGAGAGCAATTCTTGTGAAGGAAGCGAGCTCGATCGATGGACGGGATGTCCGTAAAAATGGGAGGAAAATCGGGGAAAAGATGGTCCAGAGGCACGGGGCTTGGATGGGACAGTTGACCAGGGGGTCAACGAAGGCCGGCTCCCCATTGGTCCACGTCGGCCGCTAGACGCCAAAATAGGACATCTGATTGGAAATTGATTTATTTGACACCTTAAATGATTTTATTAATTTTTTCTTATAAAATAAAAAATGTGTATTATTTCATCTAGTATTTATTTATGATTTTTATTGAATTTTTCGACGTGTTTTATTATAGTTTTATTTGAATAATGTGTAGATGTATGCATTTACATGTATTTTTGTGTATTTTATTTTTAATTTGTTTCTTTTCTTTTATTATTTTATTAACTTATTCTATAAATTTGTATTTTATTTTTGTGAGTATAAAGGTATTTTTATTTAATTTTTATGAATTTATTTACATTTTTAAATAAATATGTGTATGTATATGTAGGTATACTTATAGGTGTTTTACCTATGTATTTTGTATATTTAGTTTATTTAATGTATTTTCTTGATTTTTATTTTGGATTTACATTTTTAATGAGTTGTGTATGATATTTACATTATTATAAAAATATAGAAGAATAAAAGAACAAAAGAATAAAAATCCTATATATATATATATAGATATATAGCATAGGTATTTTGTCTATAAATTTTGTAGACTTATTTTATTTTACAAATTATTTTTGGTTTTATGTTACTTTTAATATGTGTGTGCATTATATACATTATTTAAAAAATTCTAAAAATATAAATTTGTTATACTAATGAATAATGAATAAATGTAATACTTTATTCAGGTATTATGTACAATGAGGGCCAAAAATCTAACTTTTGCATATGGACTCCAAAAATTATGAAACCAATTTTATTAAATAGTTTAGGGAAAGCTATATACAATTAAAGTGAGTTTGGGTGATTTGGAGTTTTTATTTGCAAGATATGGGTCTGTGAAGTTGAGATTTTGGCTTTTTATTCTTTGTATAAAATGTATACTGAGCATTATTTTTACACAAACTCAATTTTGTATTTTTATTTACATCATTATCTACAACTTTCATGAACAAAGTTTCTTTATTTGATGAATAAATAAGTATGTGCAAAATAGGTACAAAAAATGCATAAATAAATGCATGAATAAATGAGGTATTTATTGTACACTAGCCCTTATCTCCCCCTACTTTATTCCTTGTCGACCAATACCATGCTGGCCTTGGTCTCGGGGTTTGGGTCATAAAATATTTATAATATTTTATTCCTTTTTCTTTTCTTCTCTTTATTCTATAATTTTGGCAGTAAAACCTTATTTAATGTGTAATTAATACAATCAATCATGAATGCTATTATGTACAATTTGATGCTATTTACATGCATTTGCTGGGGTTTTTGAGGCCAAAATGATAGAATAAAGGTGATGAAATGGAGATTCATCAGTGATCACCTTTTTATATTGGGCATTTCAAGATGATCATATATCATTCCTAGTTGGATCTGATAAATCTAGAATTTCTTATCCTTGTAAAAAGTGCAAGAATGGGTGTCATATGAGCGAATATTTGTTCTTGATCATCTTATATGTAATGGATTTTGGCTAAATTATATAGCGTGGACAACTCATGGAGAGGAAGTAGGACAAGAATTAGAGGAAATAGGATAAGATTGGATCATACTGATCCGGACAATGCCTAGAGATCACTTTGATATTCCTGAGATAGAAAGTGACGATGATAATGAGGCCTATCAGCATGACAATATAGGAAATGCATCTTATGTAATGGATACCGATATTATTTTAGTTTGAGGTTCTAAATATATTGAAGTAAATGATTAATGGTAAGTTTTTTATTTAGATAATTTCAAAATATTTAATGTTTTTAATAAGTGTTTTATATAAGATTAGATGTCGATTACACAACAAAGACGTCGTATTTTAGAGTCTACATTTGTAGTAGAAGAGGTTAGAGTTATGCCAACCGTTAACTTGGTGGTTTCTGACACGGCTCAAGGTGCAGGCTTGTTTGGTATATATGTGGCTTCCCCACAAAAAATATGTTTAACATGCATTGTTTAAATGAGCTCTATTTTAAAAAAATGATTGCCATTTTCTGACAATTGTAGTTAAACGAAAAGGTTGTTCTCGTTGTATTGCTTTGGAGCGTTTGGCTACTTTGGAGCGTTTGGCCGATGGAAAGAAGATTTCAGTGGATATTAAGAATGTGGAGGTTGTTGATGCAAATCACCAACAATTTGCGAGCTTTTTAGGAGTTGTTGTAAGATCTCATATACCACTTCTATCTTTAACTGGAGGAAGGTTTTCAATTATCTAAAACAAGGCATACTTCGGGAGTTGGCGGTATGTCATAAGTTTATTACTAAAATTTGAATTATATTGGATAACTGAATGAGACTTTTTTCACTTTTTCTTGGGAAAGAAATGAGAAGGATGATAATGATATTCTAAACCATGCTGGTGATTTGTATCGTAAATACATGGAATACCTTAAGAGAAAGATAAAATTACCTAGATTTTTTATTTTAATTGTTTTATTGTAATTTTTTATTACTAAAATATTTTGTTTAAATGTAATAATATTTTGTTGGAAAGGATTTGCCGGTGGTACGTGCTAACATACCTGAGGGTATTGATCGCAATGAGTGGCAAGCTTTGATTGACTATTGGACTACCCCACGGGCTCAGGTATTATAAGAAAATTATTGTATGTTGATCCACTACCATGTTATCTATTGATCTTGGAACAAGCTGTAAACATCTCATGTACATGTAACATCTAGTGATTCCTTTTGAAACAAAGTTCACGAACTTGACTCTTTATCCACTTGCACGTACTTCACTTGTTCTGTGCAAATCCATTATTATTCTCCTACCTTTCTTAAATACGACATATTTGTTTCAAATGCCTACAGTAAATAAGTAGTCAACGGTCATTTGATTGGTGTCCTTTTCTTAAAATCTGTCATGTGAAATGCAATTTAAATGTGACAAGTTTTGATTATCTAAAGTTGCTAAAATGTGACAAGTTTTGATTATTTGTATTTCATATGTGCTTATTGTGTTGTTCTGAACTCTCTCAAACTTATTTGAACATGTTTTTCAAACAATTTGGAAAACTATAGTCCAAAATAATTCCTGCAAATAATTTTTACAGCCATTTGAAAATAATTTCGCATAGATTTTTAAATAGTATGTATAGATATTTTCAAATATTTTTGCATTTTCCAAACCATTTGAATATAGGTTTTGAAGATATTTTATTTCACAAAAGAAAGGAAAATTTTACAAATCAAACATTTTACAAAGGTTGAAAACATTTTACAAAATATTTTTCAAACAGTTTTCAAAATATTTTTCAAAAATATTTTCAAACTATTTTTTAAATATTTTGCTTTGCAAGATTTCTAAAAGTTTGAATGGTTGTCATGGTTCCATTTCAAGAAAAAGAAAATGGGCAATGCAGATAAATGGTTTTGTTATTATCCTTGTTACTGACAGAGTCATGGGTGTAGCGATTGGGATGATGAGCTACATCCAAATACCAGTTTGTAGCTATTGGAATTGCCTGACTGGCATGCAATCATTACTGTATTGTGAGATTAAAGAATATCTGAACCCTAACATTATGTTCCTGATAAATATTTATTAAGTATATGGTCACATATTTGTGGTTTGAACACATCTATATATGCAGTTTCTTATATTTTAGGGAAATGATTTTTTTATTTATTGCTTGCATTGAAATAGTTTTAATTTCTTACTATTATGGTAAAAATCACTTTCTACGACAAGATATAATGTAGACAAAATGTTTCTTTGATTGTATTATCTTGTTTGCTGGTTATTTGCTAATTGTTTGTTTTTCTTATTAATAGGAACAACCTAACAAAGATAATAGAGCGAAAGACATCGAATCAACACACACTACAAGAAAAATGGGTTGTGGCCACGGAATATGGCTACGGAAACTTGTGGCCACGATAATTCCGTGGCCACTAGTTTCTCGTAGCCACAATCCGTGGTCAAAGTCTTCATATAAGAGTTGTGGCCACGATAAGTTCTGTGGCTACTTGTAGTGGCCACGGCATATTCGTGGCTAGAGAACTCTCGTGACGAGACTTGTAGCTACGGCTACTGGCCACGACGTGTCGTGGCCAAAGCCCAATTCTGTGGCCACAAACTCCATATCCGTGGCCATAGTTCTGTAGTCACACATTGTTTTTCTTGTAGTGACACAAAATGGGTCGTCAAAGTATTACTCAGGATAAACATATTTTTGTAAGTATTATAATTCGAATGATTTATTTTAGATAATATGATATAACTTCTAGCTACAGGTAAACTTAATTTTTACAAGAGAAAAAAAAGAAGGGGGTGAGCCAAATCAGTTGGAAATCTTCGAAATGATAAAAGCGTACACAAGGAAGATGGTGGTAGGGAGTGGGTGCATGGCACATATCAGTAAGATAATAGTTGTCTTTTTATTAATTATTATATTTTCAGTTATTATTTCTTATAAGTATACATGTCTTCCTTATCTAGGTCGATATGTGCAAACTTGTGACGGGAACACCCACTACTGAAAGTGAAAGTTAATTTCAATATGATCTAATCTCTCCCGAGGATGCATTTGTACGTGTTATGGGTCGCGAGCATCATGGATATGTGCGTTGTACTAGTCATGGAACTGCTATTAGTAGTTGGTTCAAAGATGGAGGCTCCTCTTCTCAAGGTGGTAATGATAACCTCCTCGTGGAAAAAATTAGAAGGCAACAAGAACAAATTGATGAATTGGAGGCGAGCAATAAAAGAATAGAGGAAATGATAAGATATTGATTTCACAGGTGCCAAGCAAGAGTCAACATCCTCCTAACCCACCTGGCAACAATGATTAGCTAGGATATTTAATTTTTAAATTTTAAAACTTTGTTAAAGAACATAACATTGCTATATAGTATGCACTTTTCGTCACTCTTGCTAATTGAAATTTGTTTGAATCCCTATATTTTTTTGGTATTAGAAATGATAGATACATTGACATTTATGAAATCATGCAAATATTTGTCTATTTAGTAGTTATCTAAAATAGCAAGTGGTATGTATAATGGAGTATGTATATGAATGGCATATGTAGTGTGCATTATATTGTGAATGACATTTGATATCTAAGATTTGTCCTTTTTTAAAATTCAGGTGAGTGACAATTCCATGTTGGACGCTAATACGTGCAGACATTAAAACAATTTGTGACGCTTCAATTTGTCTCTAATTTTTAAAAAAAGCTACTAATTGTACATTCGTGAACAGGGGGTGCGATGCATTCGAGATTAGTTATATGTTACTATATAAAGAGCAATTAGATCGAGACAATTCTTTAGAAGTTGCTGAAATTAACTTCTTGTACCGGTTTTTAGTGTCACCAACATTTAAAAAAGAGTCGTTAATAGTACATGGTTATGATTGGTATGCCATTCTATAGTGATGGGTTAAGATCATCACTAAAAGATAACTTTTAGAAGCCGCAAATGATATTTGGTTGTGACCACATTGACATTAAATTACGACAGATCATGACCGTCACTAAAGATGAACTTTACTTACAATTTTTTGGGCATCACTAAAGTTTAAAAAAGTCTCCAAAGATATTTTGTTGCGACTAGGATGACCTTCGATTGTGACGGGTTAAAACTGTCGCTAATGCTGTATAATTTGGTGATGGTTGAGTTCAATTGTCGCTAGTAGTTATTTGCGAAGGGGCATTACGCTAGGGTATTAGAGACATTAGTATAAGCTTTTGCGACGGTTTATGTCAGTCGCAAAAGCATGATCCTACTGTAGTGCCTCTTTCTCCACTGGACCTCCCTCACCGTAGTCGCTAGCAACCTACCTACTAACAACTACTAACTCCCAACCATGTTGTTGCTAGAACCAACCCATTCCCAACTTCCCAACGACCGTCCTCAGCCCGCGAATGAACCAGTTGTTATTGTTGCAACCCTTCTCGAGAAGTCATACCCCCTTCTCTTCTCTCGTATGTACCTTTCATTCATGATGGGCTTTTCTTTTCATCATGGGATGGTCTCGTTAAGAGGCTCGTGGGCCGACTCAAACTCAATGAGTTCGAACCAACATTCAAGCGCTTGAACCTTATTAAGCCTGAGCTTGAGCCCAAGTTGGGAACGACTCAACTCTTCGAATTCTATAGACAACCGTACTCAAGGCTTGCTTGAGAGACATGGCACAAGAAGGAGCTCCATGCCTCACCATCTCAATTTCCCTTAAAACTGCTCTTTCACCCTGTTGTGTGAAATTTATTTGCAAGGGTAAAATATCCTTTTACTTTTTTAGTGTAAGATGTGACGACTCATTTCCCTTTTTGAGGCGTTCAAAATAATCCACACCATACTTTGTTAATAAAAAGAATTTTTACACGTCTACCCTCTGCAATTTTCCTGGCACGCTTTTACACTTTTTTAATTACACTCGCCTCCCTTTATTCTTATAAAATTATAGCAGTACCCTGATTACTGTTGTGCCCTTGTATTTCACTGTCAAAAAGATATTGATACGAGTTTTTCAACAATATAGGAGTACGCGTGTAATTGTGTAATTGCAAAATAGTCGCATATATTCTAATGAAATACTCAAAGGAGTGGAAATGTATAATTCGTGAAAAATTCACAGTTTTTTCAAGAAATAGAATCACATATAACCGATTTCAATGTCGGATAGATATGAACAGGGTTTTTCATATCGGATGCGTGAATCTTGATATAACCAGTTTTTAGTACTTGATTTTTTAAGATTGGTTTTAAATATAGATCACAATGGCTGAAATATATTTTGTCTTTCTAACCTTAAATTACACTTGTTCAAAATCAATTTACAGCAAATTCTTAAAATCAAATTCAATATTATTATTTTTTAAAATTTGCAATACAGTCGTATCACAATAACTTTCAAACTTTAAACTCACGGATTAAATACCAAAAAAATAAGAAGGTTACCTTTTCCGGATAATCCAGAAACCCTATTTAATTTTTTTTAAAAAGATAAAAAGTGGGATCCATGTAGAGGGAGAAAATATGTGGCAGTAGAGTTAAACGACCTAGTTATATGACTTTTGGGTGGCAGTCGCGACTCTTTCAGGGGGGCCCCCCTTTGGGCGATGCGGGACCACCGCTTTCTTCCAAGTGAAGTATTGGATCTTCTCGGAGTAGCGAAAGTCTGAAAGGTTGATTGTCTCATGATGAGGTTAGAAGATCTTCTGAAGATGGGTGTCGAGAAGAGATGCTGAGCCGTCCTCTCTGACGGAATGTACTCGGTAGCGAGGTAGATGAGCCATGCACGAGAACATGACTTACAGTTCATAAACATTTATGTCGCAATTTTGCACATTCGGCACTGCCATATCGTTCACGAAACCCCTCGCCTTCCCGCGCATTGGAAAGGGCCGATTGGAGTTCCCCAGGCGCCATCGACCCGACTGACGCTCTCTCGTACTTTCACAATTTAAGGAGAATGGGAGTATCCCAATTCCCCACCTCCGTTTGAACCCATCACCGAAACAAACTCTGCTCACTATCATATGGCGACCAAGTTCTCCATCAAGCTCTTCCTCGATAAGCGCACGGGCAAGCTCCTCTTCGCAGAGGCCCAGAAGGACTTCGTTGATTTCCTTCTTACCGTCCTCACGCTCCCTCTGTGGGAATTGGTCAAGCTGTGGACGGACATGCCCGGATGCCTTAGAGAGCTCTTTGACAGCCTTCCCTCCATAAATAAGGGTTACTTCCGATCCGGAATCAGCTCTGATAATATTCTCAATGCAGGCCTCATCGTTTCCAGGCCAAAAAGCTACTCGCTGATCAAACCATCCCCATCTTTTGCCACACAGTCTCCTTCTTCTACTCCTAAATCTTACTACGTCAACGATGAGTGTTCCTGTCTCAGCGATGCTAATACTTCGAAATGCCCTGATCATTATAACTGGATGAGATTACCCCGCAAGTTCGTTCCTTCCAAGGACATTGAGCAGAATGGTTACGTGAATGGATTGGTTACCTATATGGTTATGGATGATTTATCGGTTGCGCCCTTGGCATCCGCCGCTGCAACCATCGCTGTGCTTAGTACGATGACCATGGACTTGTCTAATCTGCAAGAGAAGGTTGTCGACTTTGGTGCTGCAGAGGTGCGTGCATTTGATCCGTTTTTTTAATATTTTGCGCACGCATGTATGCCCATCTACACAAGATTATAGTAAATGATATTTCGTTTATTTATTTTTGTCTATATAAGTATTCCATTGTTTAAAAAACATCCCACGAGTTGTTCACAAAATAGGCCATTGCAGCCCTATGTTGCAGAAGGTGTTAAAAATAAATAAGAACAAACCCCTATTACAAAAAATAGAAAAAGTTGTGTGAATTCAAATGTGAACTCAGGCAGTCAGAAATCTATTTTTTTAACCTTAATCATTTTTTGTGACATTCGCTGGTAATGAGAATAAAATCTTTTTTTTCAACGAATAAAATTCATTATTATATATTTAGTACTAAAATAAATAAAAGTAATATTGAAATTATTTATTTTGTAGTCTAATTTTCATATGTATTTTGCTCATATATCAGTCTTTTATTGATTTAATAATTGTTTTATAATATATTCAAAGAATTTCTTACATTTGCCTTTCTATTTTTAACCTTTGTGCTTTAGTTAATTTTTTGCAATAGCGCGTGTCCTTTTAAATTCGTGCAAAAGTTATAATATTATCCTTCCGTTACAGTAATATACGAACACAAGTGTGATAATGAAATGATATTACTGGGATCTTGTAAGAATGTTATTGTTGAGAAGGTAATCGTTGTTGAAAAAAAGTCCATTACTACTACTTTACATTCAAGTGACAACTAAGTTCTAGTGATTGAATTCTAATGGAATCAGATTTGTATTTGCCAACAGAAATTATGTTGTCCAAATGCTCAAAATGCAACACACTTTTTTTATTGTGATTAATTATATATAGATTTTATATGCAAATAGATTATGGTAACCTCAACTATTATTGATAATGTTAATGTCTGTGCTATAAACCAATATTGTCATTACAGTTTATTCTAGAGTCGTCATCACTTGTTTTTACATATGTGCTTGTGTAAAATTTTGAAGCAAATGTAAATGGAAAATCCTGTAAATACTCAAATGAAATGCACACCTTTAATTAAAATTGTAACTTAAATGGTCCTCTAAAGTACACCATGCATTCAAATTTATTGGACATTGATTGTGCAATCATGCTATATCTTCAATATCTCCCTCTATTCTATTATTCTGTGAATTTTTTTTCCAAAATAATTCTTACAGCGACTTCTATGAATCTGATCTTATAATCATCATTTATTCTTTATACTTTACACTTCAATTAAATGAAGATTTGACAGAAATATTTTTGTGAGTATTTTAAATGGCATATTAATCTAGGAAGAATTCCTAGATTTCCTCTAAAGTTTCGAATTGCACGGATCTTCTTCTATATTATCTATTTACCCACCCATGAAAGTTCCTAAAATATTTTATTTGCTCTAACATTTGATCAATCTGCTTTTACCCATTGAAGAGTTCATTTCATCTGCATATATGTGCCTATTACATAAAATGCTTCACTCTCACGTTGAACTTCCTGATTATTCTCCAATTTAGTAGTTATACAGGTTGACCACTTTTGGGGCCTAATCCACAGCCCGTAATATGCCCTGATACTGCTCTACAGTGTTTTTAATAGCATGAAATCTGTGAAATGGTCTAGGTCTCCTTCTATAGATTGACAACTGAACTGGAAATCATGTTGGGTTCCACCTCAGGATTGAAACAGAAATTGACGTGGCTAGATTGATCGCATTGTATACTCAGATGGTCAATCACACAGTTACAATTAGAATTATAAAGTGATCTGTTCTTGTAAAGCTTAGATTGTCAGGGCATGGATAACATTGATGTTATCTTGTACTTAGATTCTTCACAACCAGTTATTATTAATTAAACTCGCAGTCTAAACCGTATAATTTCTCATGCCCTGCTGC
This sequence comes from Ottelia alismoides, assembly GCA_037367405.1. Taxonomy (NCBI): domain Eukaryota; kingdom Viridiplantae; phylum Streptophyta; class Magnoliopsida; order Alismatales; family Hydrocharitaceae; genus Ottelia; species Ottelia alismoides. The sequence continues at coordinate 746,495 of JAZKJV010011278.1, forward strand.
TGTTTTTGATTATTAGGCTTTCAAGATCTTTGAGGCTTCCCTGAAATCCAAAAACGTGCTGACGGATGTATTCCTTAATGCTGCTGGTCGAACGGTTGAATCAGAAATTGCTGCGGACTGTGACGATCGTTAACCTGTTGTTTGTCATCTATAATTAATCGTGCTGCAGTTTTATCCGTTAAAACATCACTGTAACGTGAACTTGTGGTGCTTCTATATCTGTGTTTTCGTGAACTGTCAGTTTTTTTTGTCCGTGCAGTATTTCCATATTCCCAAACATTTTGAATTTAGTGGTGTTATTTCGGTTATTGAAATGAGCTAATTATATTTTCCCTTCGCGTTAAGTCACAAGTGCGGATCAAATGAAGAAATTGCTATGGTGTGGCATCCCTTCTCTTTCTCGTGATGGTCTCTTCTCTTCATTGGTGATGGCATTCCTTTTGGGTGCATTTGGTTGGGGGTTACCCCACTTTGGTTGGGTTACCCTCCAAAATCCATATTCCCAACCCACTAGTGGGCTTCACTCTCTTTCCAACCAAATATATATATATTATACCATCATATCATTTAAAAATCATAAAATACTCAACTTTCTTTCTCTATTCCAAACTTCAATACAATCACATCACAACAACCACCAACTTTTTCAAATTTTAATACAATCATACCATAATAACTACCAACTTTTTCAAATTCCAATACAATCATATCACACAAATCCTCCCAACTCTTAACCACCAACCAAACACACAAACACAAAACTGGGTTATCCACCCCTGGATAACCCATGAACCAAACGCACCCTTTGGGTACATTTGGTTCTGGAATAAACAGAAATAATGATGGAGAATAAACTCTTATTCAGCTTAATGGATCCTTTTTCCTTTATCAAACAAGGTTTTATAGAAATGGCTATGATGGGATATCAAAATGATGTGACATTTTTTTACTGGGTAAGATTATCCTTTATTGAAGTGTAAAAAAGAGTATACAAGGCACTATCTGTTTAAGGGTTATCAAAGAAGAAGTGAAATTACAAAATTGAGAAGTTACATAATATGGAGAAGGCAAAAACTGGATTGGAAATTTGTTGACCACCCCTTAAACAAGGGACAGTACAATTAGAGCAGGCTACCTTTTGTGGTGTGGAGAAGCAGCTTGAGGTCCATCTTTGATTTTTTTTCTCTCCAAATTCTCCAAGAAGTAGTAGCTATAGCGGTGCAACAAAGTTGGCATGAGTCCTCGTCAACAAAGCTTGATATCCATTGAGTATCACTCAGAGAAATGCACGATCGTTGTAGAAGCTCCAAGTTCGAGAGCACCAATGCCCATGCAACGTAGGAGAAGGTGTAGTCGAAAAAGATATGATCGTGAGACTCATTCGCACCCCCGCAAAGGTAGCATGGACTAGGTTGGCATATACAATGCCTCGCAAGCCTATCCATTGTTGGACGACGATTGAGAGCGGCACAGTGTAATGTATAAGAATGCTTTGGGGTCGAACGCTTGTTCCACACCACGCTCGCCCAAGAGACCACACAAGCACGAGGTCGAACCAAGTTGATGGCTTCCTTGAATGAGAATCCCTTGGATGAGCGGATCCAATGGTGGCGAGTGCTAAAGGAGGAGACCACATCCCAAATGGTGTCATGCCTAGCCAACATTGACTTCCAAAGCAGGGAATCATTTCTCGAAGGTGACACATCTGAAAAGAGAGAGCATGCAAGTATTTCCTTTGCACATAGAGGGCCTCCAAGACCAAGCCATAATCATGATGCCTTGTAATGTTGTTAGCGATCTCAATCCCAAGCCACCCTCCTTTCATGAGGCAAACAACGTGTCGGCTCACATCATGACCCCTGTAGCACCAATGAAAGTCCGCACACATTGTGTCCACCCGACGAGCAGTGCCAAGCGGGATGAGAGTCCATGTAGCCTAGTAAAGGAGAACCCCTAAAACGACAATATTTAAGAGCTGCTGACAGTTGAATAAGGATAGAGCCTTTGCTTTCCAACCACAAAGCAATCCCATCTCCTATCTTCCAACGCACTAGCAAAACCCCCTCCTGTGGGTGGACGCCAGAGGTAAGCCCATGTGTGTTGCAGGCAGAGAGTACCTCAACATACCAAATTGTAAAGTGACATCAAAGTCATGGGGGTGCACTTGGGCCTAAATAACTTACTTTTGCGTGCACTCATTTTCTGTCCAAATATAATGTCGAACTCAGCAAGAATTTCCTTGAAAGCTGAAGTCAAGGAACCTCTACATAAGAATAAGAGGTCATCTATGTAGATCAGATGAGTGGGGGCATCATGACGCCCACAACCTAGAGGTTTGAGATCACCCCTAGTAACGAAAGCCTCAACAAGTGATGAAAGAGATTCCATGCCTATCACAAACAATAGGGAGCTAAGAGGGCCTCCCTGCCTTAGCCCACGCATCCCTCAGAATAGACCAGCCAGTGAGGTGTTGATCAATATGGAGAAGGGGTGGTAATGAAGTTAGAGATCCAACCTATCCAAATAGGGTCAAAACTTATTAACTCTAAGCTCCTTAGAATAAACAAATGCTCAATGGAGTCAATGGCCTTGGTAAGGTCAATCATCAGGCAAGCACGAGGGATGCTAACCTATCGATTAAAACTCCCAACAAGCTTCTACGCCAGCCAAGTGCTATCTCCGATGGTCTTACCATTGATGAAGGTGGATTGGTTGAGGGAAACGAGGTGTGGCAAGATCGTGGTCAGGTGCGAAACTAAGAGCTTTGCAAAGATCTTGTAGAAGACATTGCAACAAAAATGAGATTGAAGTCCTCCTAGCCCGGGGGGAGCTTTAGGCACAAGGGTAAGGAAGGTGTGATTGACCTCCCGCACCATGTTGCCTCCCCGGTGGATGAAAGCCATTGCTGAACAAATGTCAGCCTTTAGTAAATTCATATGCCTCTTAAAGAAACTCACATTGAAACCATCTAGCTCAGGGTCCTTGGTGGAGGATATAGCACGAAGGGTGCTACAGATCTTCTCCTCTCCAAACGGCCAAACGAGCCACTTTCGATCCTCGACAATAAGAAGAACACAAGGGGCAAGGGGTGTGCAATCTATCTGGGTGCGGAAGATCAGGGTCAAGCAAGGCCCCATAGCAGTCCATAACAACAGAAGCCACCTCCATACGCTTATCCACAATTCACCCACTACGATCAATGAGTGAGGGGATGGAGTTTCTCACTATACGACCTTTAGTCATAAGATGGAAGAATTTAGTGTTTCGATCCCCAAGCTTGAGCCAATCCACCCGGCTCTTTTGCCTCTAAGCCAACTCGAAATCAGCATCCAACCTGTCCATGAAGGCTTGCGACATGTTTGGGTCTAAGGGATTAATGGAGAGTACACCATTAATTATGGATAATGTACCCTCATGTGCCTTGGCTTCTTTGATTACATTTACCTCCCTAGCCGCCCAAGCTCTAAGGCTGCATTTCACATATTTCAGCATTCGTTGGAGGCAAAAATGAAGGTTGCCTCGCACCTGGGAGCTCCAAGAGTGGGTAACTACCTCAGTGTACCCAGAACGATCCTCCCAATAGTCAAAGCAACGAAATGGTTCTTCCTGCTAGGCACATCGACCATGCATATGGGGAGGAGGAGGTGGTCACTCGTCGGGAGAGGGGAGTGATGATCCGCAAAATCAGCCCTTTAAGAGAGTGTTTTTAGCACTCGGAATCATCATCGTAGTCGGGCCGATTTTGGTGATCAAAGAGACCATCTCATTGATACATGTCAAATAAGAATGCGATGGTCATTATTTATTTTACTTGGCAAGAAACCAAGGTCGAACTCAGGGACACGAGCCTCTCTCGTATTGATCGGATTTAAGTTTATTTAATTAAATGTTGAGTTAAAAGTCAATATAGGTCAAATTATGCGAGGAGACAACAATGCAAAATAATAATGCATTAAAAATAAACATGCATTTTTTATCAATTTTTATCATGCAAATAAATGAACATGCTAAGCGAATGATATGCCCCAAAATGATAGTCACTTGAGCCATAGAAAAATGCGAGTCAAACTAAGTTGAAATAAAGAAGCACTCTACATTTATAAAGCAAGTAGGCATGACAAACAAAGATATCAGGACACTTATATAATAAAATAATACACTACGGATCATAGTGTCAAATCTAAAATTAAAGCATGCCATAATAAAGATGACGAGAAGAGCTTCAAAATGAAACTGAAATCAACTCATTTGGACATAGGGTGCTCAAGATATGCATAAAGGAAAGCAAGGGCATAACTGAAATAAAACAAGAAATAAAATTGCATACAGGTCCCTGGGAGGGACTAAAATGTAAATAAACAAAAGAGCGGGACCTTCCCTGTAATTTGCCTACACGCACAGGGGCCTTTCTGCAAATATTAAAAACCGCAAGGGCTTCAATGTAAATTTTCCCCTGCGCGCATGGTCAGCACGTGCGTCAAGACCTGGATGCAAAATGGAGAAGATGGTGGGGCGTGTCTGCAAATAACCCAAGGATTCACGTGCCAGGCACGTGCCTCCTCAGGTTCGGACGAAGGGTCGGGTACGGCAGAGGCTCGGCGTAGCTTCGGCTAGACTTGGATACTGGTTCAGGCTCGGGAGCAGGCTCGTGCAGGCTCGGGAACTTCCAAGCCTAAAGGCTTGGATGCTGAGGCTCGGAGTAGCCCTGATAAAGACACGTGGCCGAAGATGGGCCATGCGATTGTAACGATCGGATGGCTGCTGTGAACTCCTGGTTGGACGACGTGGCTGCACGAAGGCCATTGGATCTAGACGATCCAATGGTTGCTGGAGAAGATGACGCGGCCTCGTCTGGACCGTTGGATGGTCGCTGAGAGAAGACCATCCGACGGTCCTTGTGCTTCCTCCTTCGCCAAGGACTGGCGGTGATTTTGAAGCTCCAACGAGGGAGCTCCAGCTCCGCCGCTCTTCCTCGGCCATGGGTGAGCTCGCCTGAAGCTCCTGAACGGTTGTCGATGAAGCTGGACGCTCGGGCATGGGGTCTGGAATCTCAGCTTGGCCCAGCGGAGCTCGGATCATTGGAGCGAAGCTCGGCCAAAGTGCTCCGGCGAGGTTCCCGATCAGTGAAGAGGATTCACCTGCAAGTTAGTGCCGCATAGCCGAAGCAGAAAGGTTCGCGTGTGTGAGTGTAATGTGAGCTCAGTGAGGGCGAAGAATATGGAGAGCTCGGAGCTCCTCCGCCGCGAGGGCAGAGGAGGTGGGTCGGAGGCGATATAGGGTTTGGAGGAGGGAGAAGGTGAGCGGAAGGTGTCGCGTCGAAGGGGGGTTGAAGGCGAAGCTAACGGGTTGGTCAATGGAGATCGAGGGTGGATGAAGAAGCCTAGAAAATTAATGAAAATTAAGGAAAATTACAGAGGAAGAAGGAGAGGACTTACCGGCGATGGGGCGGAGCGGAGCTTGGGGGCGAGCTCGAGGTTGAGCTCTGGTCATCGCTGGACGTCGTCATCCACACGACGTAGCTCGGGCGGTCGCAAGGAGGCGTCGCAGCTCTGCCGTTCAAGGCGGAGGGTCTCACCGGGGGATGGGTCGTCTTCGCTCGATCCTCTCGCCTCCCCCTGTCACAGGGATGCGGAGGAGGGCTGGGCCCCTCCCCGCGTAAAGATGGACACCGGACTCGAAGGAGGAAGCAGAATATTTAAAAGTCAAGTTCGGCGGTACTGATTGGTAGAGACGTGGGTTTCGAGGGAGAAATGGAGGAGTGGATAGGTTTTCGTGGTCAGATGGATGGCTCGTGAGGTTGAGCGAAGAGTGGGGAAGGTCGGAGGGTAGTTGGTGAGTGGAGGGGATGGCTGATGAGGGCGAGAAAATAGGAAGGGGGAGCGGGTTGCGTGAGGTGGTGATCGTGTGAGGGAAGGGGATCTGGAGGTTGACGACGAAGCTCCACCGTTGGATCTGGAGATCCAATGGTGGAGAAGTGGGCGTGGAGGGACGATCGCGATTAAATCGATGGCAGCATGATCAGAGGGCCTACTTGATCACCACGTATCGGGGAGAGGCAGCGGCGCGAACGAACGGTTTGGATGAGGAGTTAGAGTTAATCGAGTGGTCTAAGATGCGCCACGTAGCGCGCTCATCTTAAGGCGCGAACGAGTGGTGTGGATTGAAGGCGGGGGAAGATCTGACGGTAAAGGAGAAGGCGGGTACGTGGAGAGGACTGGGTCATTGGATCAGGAGAAGATCCAACGGCTCAGAGCGAGGGCGGATAGGACAAGAGAGGCGGAGCCACGTGGTGCCCCCAGAATGGGCCACGTGGCCCAATCAGATTATTACGAGATTGATTTTGATTTTTGAAGGCTGAAATGGCCGAATTTGAGAAAACTCAAAACATGAAAGTTGTAGATCTCGATGAGATCTACAAGTTTCATGTTGACCCAAAACTTGAGATGAAATCAAACAAAGGCCCGAAATATTTTTGAGGGTATTTTTAAGCCTAAAAATACCACGAATTTTTGATTTGTCATTTTTTGTGATTTTTAATTTATTTAAGACTCTGTTAATTACAAAACTTTAACTGAGTTTTATTGACACTCAGCTTAAGCAAGGGGGTTAAAAATGAGAAATAAAGATGATGAAATCGAGTTTCATCACCCCCCTATACTTAAACTATGCTCGTCCTCGAGCATCAAAAAGAATGACTAAGTTGGATTAACCCCCTTGTGCATGTGAATACAGGATCCAATCTGCTCAAGTCGACTCGACTTTAGAGATCCAAAATTCTAGAGTTCAACCCAGCCTTAATCAAGAGGCTTCCAATTCCTCTACTTCTCTAGACTCTCTCTAATGTACATATAAACTAAAGGATATGAAGTTTAGTGTTGACTGCAATTCTGAGAGTAGAGTCAATTCGTCACCCAAAAACTTGGTCCGAGAAAATCTCCTAAGGACCCAATCCTCAGCACTTGGGAATAAATCAAGCCTTGCATTCAGTCCACCGTCTCTTTAGTTGTCAGACTTAGAAAATGTAGATGGCAGGCCAGAAATGGAGGGCATGGGATTGTGTCAATTCTTCTCTCCCTCTCATTGGAACAAGGATTCTCTCTAGTGCCTTTTTACGCAACACATTTTTTTGGTGTTGATCAGTGCGTCCGTCAAGAGAAGTTGGAGCCGTCTGCACTTGTTTTCCTGGGAGTACACCGGGGTGTGTCTCTTTTGAGTACCTATCATACCTTCGACACCCAGACTTGTAGCATTTACGATGCAGAGCCCTTTTTTGGTGCAAGCCCGACTCCTGGTCCTAGTAGCAGTGGTCCAAGTGGACACTTTGAAAAGTTTGGGAGCGCTCGCCTTTGGTGGAAGCTCTTTGATATGTAACTTTGTGGAATGAGAGCTTTTCTTTGAATTTCATTGACTTGTATAATTGGTGGCTAGCTCCACTGCTTTTACCAAGAGTTGGCGCACACTGATCAACATTTTTTTTATTTATTTCACACCCTGGCACTTAGGTCAATGTCAAGAGATTAGTATAAGAACCAAGTTCTCATACTGGCTAATATTGCTGACACTCAGGTTTCACGAAGCCTCCAGAGATTTTATCCCATCCTCGAGCATCATAAGATCAACTCCAAACTTGACTTCCTCATCCCAATTCCTCAAGTGAAAAATCAACTCATCTCATCAAAATCCGCAGTCGTGCATGTGATGTGCTGATCATATTCTTTATGTTTGAGACTAAGCATGGAATATAGCATGCAAATCTAGAAACCTAGGGGAATGTGGACGATTAAGTCTATGACCCTAATGGCTAAGGCTGGTTAACCTAAAATCTCAAAGACCTCAAAAAGCTAAGTCTCCTTGACCAATTCAGATCCTGGGTGAAAGTGTAAGTGTAGAGGACTAATCCAACTTCTTCATTCAAAAACAAGACATTTTTTTTATATTTTAATTTTAATTTTTTTTAATTTTATTTTTTTGTCTTCAAGAGATATTATAACTGCCTAAACTCAATTAAGTAGCTACGTTCAGCCAGTATGGATGTAAGTACATGCCTAAGCCCGTTGCTTGAGGACGGGGCCTTACGCGATGTCCTCTAAACCATCCAATCTGCTAAGGGCGAACCCTCACTGAACGCGGCTTCTCTTAATTGGGCTTAGTAGTCAGTAACAGCGCCTAAAGAATTTTAGGGTTTTTCTCATTTTTATGGATTTTAATAAAAGGGTTAAAACACAAGTTAGACTCAACTTTCCATGAAGAGACTTTCAAAATCATGTCACGCAAAAAAGTTTTCAAAACATTTTCAAAAGACTTTTTCAAAACAGAAAAAATCATTTTCGAAAATATTTTTATAACGTAACATAATATCGAAAAGCCTTGAAATCATTTGAGTTCTCTTAGTCCAACGAATTTTACCTTAGCCAAAAAGTTTTAATTTTTTCAAAATTTTCAGATTATAGCTAAAGTAAATATACGATAAATACGGTATACCCCCCTATACTTAAACTTTGCTATGTCCTCATAGCACTAGATGTTACAAGAACATAGATCCATTTAAATATAGAGAAATATACGGGAGCTAAGAGGGGCTCCCCCTATACTTAGGTTAGAAATAACCTAAGTATAAAGGCAAGGATAGATGAGTAGAGAATAATCACAGGGACTCGGGTCCCCCCTATACTTAGGCTGAGATTAGCCTAAGTATAAAGATGGGAATTGATGTTGGAAGGGACCCAAGGTGAACGAAGAAGAGGAATGGATTTACAAGTGAGCGGTTTTGAATCTATGGAGATGAATGGAGTAACTCAGGTTTTGGGGTTGTGTAGCAAACATGGCTCAATCAATCAAGCAAACCCTTAGTTTCACCAACTCACTAATGAATCCAACCAAAGTTGGTTTATTATCTTGTCAGTTTTATTGGTGATAAAACCTTAGTTATTTACGCGAAGAAAATGTGAAGTGAAAATCAAGGCGTATGCGTGGGTGTTGCTCTCCCAAAACCGACTTTTACTCCATTTTTGGTTGACTTGCAATTAACAGTCCCAATTTTATTTTAGGTTATCACTGAATTATAGTTAGCACAAAATCAAGAAGTCATCGTCTACCGTTCATTCCCTTTTTCCATTTAACCTAGGTGATGAAGCTAGGAAAACGAAACCGAGAAAAATATGTATTCGATAAAAATCGCGATCTAGGCTAAGAGAGAAATCATGCAGTGATTTGACGATAAATCAGTGAAAAACTAGGGCCGTTTTGAAATCCAAATTCAAGATGTATGCAAGTCGAAAAAGCCGCACCTAATCATGCATCTATTAGCTGTGATTGATTTCCATTAATTTTAGCTACGTGATGCGAGATTATGTGTGTATAGAATTTAGTGTGTCCTACCTACGATCAAGCACGTAAAAATATGAAAAAATAAAATGAGCTCGGAGAGCCGCGTGCCTAGTCCTTGGTCGACACTCAAGTGGGGACGATCCCCACACAACCACAATCGTTCGATTGCAATCGCGAGTCTTCGATCGAAGACCGCTGTAAAAGACGAGTTTATTATAAGCAAAAATAAAATGTGACATTTTTTTTCTTTTCTTTCTTATAGGCTCCAAGCATGCTCCTGCGGCTCCTCGCAGCGGGGAGCATCCTGCTCCTCGCCTCCTTGATCCATCAAGGGCCATGCCACAAAAGCAATGGTTAGATATCAAATAAGAAAGAAAAATTTTATATGCAGAATATGTGATCATTTGACCTATAAAAAGGAACACCAAATTAAACAAACAAAAATCCAAACAATATAAGGAATGAGCCGTGTCCCCGGCAACGGCGCCATTTGATGATCTGCAAAATCGACCCTTTAAGAGAGTCTTTTTAGCACTCGGAATCATCATCGTAGTCGGGCCGATTTTGGTCATCAAAGAGACCATCTCATTGATACATGTCAAATAAGAATGCGATGGTCATTATTTATTTTACTTGGCAAGAAACCAAGGTCGAACTCAGGGACACGAGCCTCTCTCGTATTGATCGGATTTAAGTTTATTTAATTAAATGTTGAGTTAAAAGTCAATATGGGTCAAATTATGCGAGGAGACAACAATGCAAAACAATAATGCATTAAAAATAAACATGCATTTTTTATCAATTTTTATCATGCAAATAAATGAACATGCAAAGCGAATGATATGCCCCAAAATGATAGTCACTTGAGCCATAGAAAAAATGCGAGTCAAACTAAGTTGAAATAAAGAAGCACTCTACATTTATAAAGCAAGTAGGCATGACAAACAAAGATATCAGGACACTTATATAATAAAATAATACACTACGGATCATAGTGTCAAATCTAAAATTAAAGCATTCCATAATAAAGATGACGAGAAGAGCTTCAAAATGAAACTGAAATCAACTCATTTGGACATAGGGTGCTCAAGATATGCATAAAGGAAAGTAAGGGCATAACTGAAATAAAACATGAAATAAAATTGCATACAGGTCCCTGGGAGGGACTAAAATGTAAATAAACAAAAGAGCGGGACCTTCCCTGTAATTTGCCCACACGCACAGGGGCCTTTCTGCAAATATTAAAAACTACAAGGGTTTCAATGTAAATTTTCCCCTGCGCGCATCGTCAGCACGTGCGTCAAGACCTGGATGCAAAATGGAGAAGATGGCGGGGCGTCTCTGCAAAGAACCCAAGGATTCACGTGCCAGGCACGTGCCTCCCCAGGTTCGGACGAAGGGTCGGGTATGGCAGAGGCTCGGCGTAGCTTCGGCTAGACTTGGATACTGGTTCAGGCTCGGGAGCAGGCTCGTGCAGGCTCGGGAACTTCCAAGCCTAAAGGCTCGGATGCTGAGGCTCGGAGTGGCCCTGATGAAGACACGTGGCCGAAGATGGGCCATCCGATTGTAACGATCGGATGGCTGCTGTGAACTCCTGGTTGGACGACGTGGCTGCAAGAAGGCCATTGGATCTAGACGATCCAATGGTTGCTGGAGAAGACGACGCGGCCTCGTCTGGACCGTTGGATGGTCGCTGAGAGAAGACCATCCGACGGTCCCTGTGCTTCCTCCTTCGCCAAGGACTGGCGGCGATTTTGGAGCTCCGGCGAGGGAGCTCCAGCTCCGCCGCTCTTCCTCGGCCATGGGTGAGCTCGCCTGAAGCTCCTGAACGGTTGTCGATGAAGCTGGACGCTCGGGCAAGGTGTCTGGAATCTCAGCTTGGCCCAGCGGAGCTCGGATCATTGGAGCGAAGCTCGTCCAAAGTACTCCGGTGAGGTTCCCGATCAGTGAAGAGGATTCACCTGCAAGTTAGTGCCGCATAGCCGAAGCAGAAAGGTTCGCGTGTGTGAGTGTAATGTGAGCTCAGTGAGGGCGGAGAATGTGGAGAGCTCGGAGCTCCTCCGCCGCGAGGGCGGAGGAGGTGGATCGGAGGCGATATAGGGTTTGGAGGAGGGAGAAGGTGAGCGGAAGGTGTCGCGTCGAAGGGGGGTTGAAGGCGAAGCTAACGGGTTGGTCAATGGAGATCGAGGGTGGATGAAGAAGCCTAGAAAATTAAAGAAAATTAAGGAAAATTACAGAGGAAGAAGGAGAGGACTTACTGGCGATGGGGCGGAGCGGAGTTTGGGGGCGAGCTCGAGGTTGAGCTCTGGTCGTCGCTGGACGTCGTCAGCCACTCGACGCAGCTCGGGCGGTCGCAAGGAGGCGCCGCAGCTCCGCCGTTCAAGGCGGAGGGTCTCACCGGGGGATGGGTCGTTTTCGCTCGATCCTCTCGCCTCCCCCTGTCACAGGGAGGAGGAGGAGGGCTGGGCCCCTCCCCGCATAAAGATGGACACCGGACTCGAAGGAGGAAGCGGCATATTTAAAAGTCGAGCTCAGCGGTACTGGTTGGTAGAGACGTGGGTTTCGAGGGAGAAATGGAGGAGTGGAGAGGTTTCCGTGGTCAGATGGATGGCTCGCGAGGTTGAGGGAAGAGTGGGGAAGGTCGGAGGGTAGTTGGTGAGTGGAGGGGATGGCTGGTGAGGGCGAGAAAATAGGAAGGGGGAGCGGGTTGCGCGAGGTGGTGATCGTGTGAGGGAAGGGGATCTGGAGGTTGACGACGAAGCTCCACCGTTGGATCTGGAGATCCAACGGTGGAGAAGTGGGCGCGGAGGGACGATCGCGATTAAATCGATGGCGGTACGATCAGAGGGCCTACTTGATTGCCACGTGTCGGGTAGAGGCAGCGGCGCGAACGAACGGTTTGGATGAGGAGTTAGGGTTAATCGAGTGGTCTAAGATGCGCCACGTGGCGCGCTCATCTTAATGCGTGAACGAGTGGTGTGGATTGAAGGCGGGGGAAGATCAGACGGTAAAGGAGAAGGCGGGTACGTGGAGAGGACTGGGCCGTTGGATCAGGAGAAGATCCAACGGCTCAGAGCGAGGGCGGATAAGACAAGAGAGACGGGGCCACGTGGCGCCCCCAGAATGGGCCACGTGGCCCAATCAGATTATTGCGAGATTGATTTTGATTTTTGAAGGCTGAAATGGCCGAATTTGAGAAAACTCAAAACATGAAAGTTGTAGATCTCGATGAGATCTACAAGTTTCATGTTGATCAAAACTTGAGATGAAATCAAACAAAGGCCCGAAATATTTTTGAGGGTATTTTTAAGCCTAAAAATACCACGAATTTTTGATTTGTCATTTTTTGTGATTTTTAATTTATTTAGGACTCTGTTAATTACAAAACTTTAACTGGGTTTTATTGACACTCAGCTTAAGCAAGGGGGTTAAAAATGAGAAATAAAGATGATGAAATCGAGTTTCATCAGGGAGTACTTCAACTTTGTATGTGGGAAGAGCGTGAGCCAAGCTTCGTTGACCAAGGCACGGTCCAGCTGTGCGACAATCTAGAGGGTCCAATCGTTGAGTTAGACCAGGACTCGTGGTTGCCCATAGCTTCCAGATCTAATAGCTCATAGGAGTCAATACATCTATTGAAGTACACCATGGTCCCCCTCGCTAGTTTCCTACCATCCATCTTTTCGGAGAAAAACGTCACAGTGTTGAAGTCCCCAATTACCACTCATGGAATGTGGGTGGGTACTCCAATACTCTTCATATCCTCCCAAAGGACCTTACGGTCGGACGAGCATTTTGCTCCATAAACTACAGAGGTAGTCAAGGTGAGGCCACCCATGTTGATGCAGGAAAGGGAGATTGATTGAGGGGATAACTGAATCGAGGTACTTGTCCAGCTCGATTCTTTCCATAGAACGCGTATTCGACCAAGTTCCATGTCTTTGTGGATGAAGTCCCAACCATAGGGAATGAGAGGCAAACCTCCCCCCACTTTCAGGTCTAATCTTTGTCTCTACCATGTCGTAATTTCTGAGTTCATACTGGGCAAAGCATTCAATAAGGCCATTTTCTTACGGGGCTTATTTAGCTCGTAGACATTGTAAGTTGCTATTGACATTAAATTTGAGAGTGGCGTCCTGCGCGGCCAGCGGGCTTTGTGGAGCCCATCATGCTTTTCTTTTTTTTATGTGATGTCGTTGACCAGCTAGGGTTGACCTCCACAAACAAATGGGTCGGCATAATCTAGCACTGCGAGGGAGTTGGCTTCCACCTCTGTATTGGGGGCATTGAGGTCAAGATCGACGGCTCCCTTAGGGATTAGCTTTCGAGCAAGAGCCGGGGGCATTGCATCAGGGCCTTAGTACCAAATGGGAACAAACTAAATGGTCTCCTCGTATGCTTCCTCAGTCCCTTGGTAGAGGAGGCCAGCCCTGCTTCCATTTCAAGATCATTATGAGTAGGCACTGAAGTAGTGGTGCCCAACCCCTGATCATGGGAGGGGTCACAAGCGGGCCGCTGCAGATCATGGGAGGGCTTGGAAGCAGTCGCTTGGGCAGGCTCGACGTTGTGATCGAGGTAGTTTATTAGGCCGCCAAGCAAGATGTAAGCTCATAAGTTGGTGAGCAGACCACCAATCACTTTAGAGGCAGAGGCGACCTGCACTTTGGGGGAGCTTGGACTTTCTCCAGTGGCACCAGCAGTAGAGGCGGGCAAGGGGGGTGCCTCCTGTTCAGGGACGGCTGATGTCAGCATGCTAGTCACACCAATCCCCATGAGAGGCAATGTGTTACATGGGGAGATCGGACCAACAAGAGCCTTATTGTTAAAGAACGGACACAAGGAAGTGCAATGGTCGGAGGTGATGTAGTGGTCAAACTTTGAGGGGAGTCATTCCGGGTCGTTCCCCGAAATGGGGAGGGAATAAAAAAATTTTACGGAAATGGGGACGACCCAAAAATATTTCCCAGAGTAGGGATATATCGGCAAATGGTTTGCCATCCCACGGCAAACCGTTTGCCGCACTATGTGGACGGACGGGAGAGGGGCTGGGATACCAGATTTTCATCGCGGACGGAGATTCGAACCGTCCATGTGGCGCGGCAAATGGTTTACCGCTTCGTATTTCGTGCACGGCAAACCATTTGCCGTTATATACCCATTGTGGGAAAAGTTTTGAGACCATCCCATTCCGGGGAATATTTTTATGAGGGGACCCCATTTTGGGGATTACCTGAGTCATTCCAACTTGACCCCTATCATTTGTCTCTACCCAGTGAAGAAAATCGACGGGACCACGTTGGGAATGGGTTTAGAGGCATGAATAGAAATACAACAACGAGTTGTAGCATCCATGACCAATAGGGTACCAAGCAGGCTGGTGATTTTGTTGAGGATGGAGTCCGAACATCGGCCGAGGCTCAACCCATTAAACCTGACCCAAAGGGGAATCTTCGAGAGAAGGTCCCTTTCGAAACAATTACTTGCTTCTCACCTTCACAACATGACAAAACGCCCTTGGAAAAGCCACGGCCCCCCTTCGAAGATGCGCTGGTTTGCTTCTTCGGAGCTGAGCTGAAGGTAGAAGAACCCTTTGGGTTGAGGGAAGAGCTTGAATCCCCCCACCGGCTTCTAGACCTTCTCATGAAGGAATGGAGCATTTTCCAATAGGGCATCTTCCTCAAAACATAGAAGATGAGGGTGTTATCCCAGATCATGTCGAGGGAGCAGATGTCTGCCTCTGTGGTGAAAGTGACTTCTTCCCCATCCAGGCAGGCCGACGGAACAAACCCCATGCGATAGGATTATGGCAGTGGGCGAGAGCCACCGCAAACGTCACGCCAGGAGGGGCCAGCACCCGGAGGAGGCGGAGAGGGGGGGGGAGGGGAAGGTATCTGGTTCCTAGGGCAGGAGGCTTCGGGGTGGGCATGAGCCGGCGAGCCTGACATCATGAGGGGTAGGGGAAACACCAGGGAGGTGGCCACCGCGTGTGAGAGTCCCCCGAGCAGGAGATAGCAGGCAGCGGTTGTGGGGGCGGGTAGGGTTCAAGAAAGGGTTTTTGACGGGTGGGGTGGGGGAGGGGGTCGGGAGGCGAGGCTGACATGGAGCATGTAGTTGGGAGTCTTTTATTCCAAAAAAAAACAAAAAGGCATAAAATGACACCATAGTTATGGACAAGACAGTATCAGAAATTTCAGATTTGCTTGTTTCTTCCATCCAACAACCAAAGAAAAGTCCCAATCCAAAAAAACCATAGAACATAGAAGTCCCTGTTAGTCGAGAACATATCACATCCCAAGGTACCCGAAAAGAAACAGGACCCAAATCATCAATTTCAAATTATGCAGCCTGGAGGCCTCTCCATCAGGATCCCAAAATCATCCATCCATATCTGGTGGCTCCGATGAGGAGAAGATTTCTTAAGCGAGCGAAGGTTTTGGCTTTGACTTGAAAGTCCGAGGAGTCTAAAACATGCAAGGGGCTAAAAGATCGAAAGTATGAACCCAATAAGTTAGGCATCGGACACATGTAACAAACAAACGTTTTTATTTCACATAGAATCGATTTAGATGGGTTTTTATTCCCTCAATGGCTCTTTGAAGTCTTTCTTTTCGAATAAACCACCAATCCGTCCATATTTTCTAGCTTTGAAGTCGATGCATCTATAGATTTGCCCACTTTGATAAAAAAATGTTTTTGTAAATGGTCGGATGTTTAAAATAATTCCAAGATGAGATTTCAAGCTATAGAAATAATTGGTGGGAGTAATCAATAGAATCTTTAAATTGGAGCAAGCTACTATAGCGTGCGTGGACAAATTGTGGTCATGAGAAGAAAATGTTAGTTTCAGATGGTAGCACGGTGAGTTAGATGAGGTGGCATGCGGATGATCTGGTTTCCTAAAAAATGAGAACCCAAAAGGCTTACACAGAAGAGTCTATGCGGAATTCTCTAACGTTTGGGTTTCCATAGAAGCACTCAACATTACATGTACATTCATTATAAGACTCTTCATCTCCACTAAAGAATCAGTAATGCTTTATTCTTTCGAAGAATCTTTATTGCCTTATCCCTTGACTCTCTCATAGTCTCTTCACAATCTGCAGCAAATGTCACATCATGTCTAGTGATGATCTTGTCGTATCATTTGTCTCATCATAGCAAAATGTACGTATATAGAATTAATTTGTGAAAAATAAGATTCAATAAATTTACCTATAAAAATAATATACAAAATATTGTATTTAATTTCATTATAAAGTAATAATGGAATAAAGAATGGAATGATAAAGACACCGAGTGACCTTAAACTTTGAGATTCATGTATCATGATGACTTCATCGACAAGGAATAAAGTATGAGAAGATATGGTGACCAATTGCACAGAAAATACAGCTCAAAAATACTAATTTTATAGTCAAATTATTACAATTTGAAACCTATTTTTTTCTTATTTTTATACTGCAAATCAATTTTTCTTTGCTGCTTTTGATTATGTGTGTCTTGGGTACATTGTGCATTATTTTTATATGAAATAAACTTTATATTCTTCTTTATGTATTTATGTACAATATTCATGTTCAGAAAATAAAATATGAAATACAAATAAAAATAAAATAGGCTAAATTTCAATATATACACCTATGTATATACATGTAAATATTAGCATGTAAAAAATGCATTGTAAAATTAAAATAAAAAT
Organism: Ottelia alismoides; assembly: GCA_037367405.1. Lineage (NCBI taxonomy): Eukaryota > Viridiplantae > Streptophyta > Magnoliopsida > Alismatales > Hydrocharitaceae > Ottelia > Ottelia alismoides. The sequence continues at coordinate 763,521 of JAZKJV010011278.1, forward strand.
TGTAATTAAATACTACATAAAATAACCAATATTTTTATATTTTAAAGAAAAAATATAAAAAATATTATTTTAAAAAAATTAATAAGGGGATTTATTCTCTTAATTCCCTAATTGGTCCATGTGAACCAATTAGATGGCGCCCTTTGTTGACCTGTGGGTTAACTACCCCATTGTACCCTCTAACCAGTCAGAAGGTCATGAGGCTCCCTTCTCCCCATTTCTACGCCATCTCCCTCATGCAACCCACCCTCCTACTACCTACTCTTTCATCACCCTCGCCACGCCAATAGATCTCACCAACCCCTTCCATCTTCACGCCACATCTCCACCTTTTTGCTTAGGACCCACCTATATAAAGTCCGACCACCACCCCTTTGTTTGATTATGTTCCTTTTTTGCTCCACCTTAACCCCTTGGATCTGAACCATGGTGATGCCCTTTGTGACAGGAAGGCGTGAGCCGCATTCCATATGGAGGAGAGTTGAATAGAAGGTAGCTCCACAATCATCAACGAGCCTAGCCGTGGCATTCTGCCTCTCCTTTTCCTAGACCATATCAAGGTTATTTTCTTCACTTTCTAGGTAGTTCTAAATCTGCATTTCCTTTCTATCATTTATTTTACACATTTTATTATCCTCTTAGTGTAGATTTAGGGTTATTTCACAATGTCAGAGCTTTATGAGCTCCTCCAATCTTTATTCTATCGCTACACCTATTCCGACCCACCTGACCACCCCATCCTCTTCTCCTTCTAATTATCCATCCATCACCCCACTCCAGCCACCCATATTTGCTCCAGATCTGGAACTCAAGGTCTACCTCCCTTGCTTCGTCGGACCTCTACACCCCCTTCTCTTTGTATAATAGCTTCAAGAGAGGGTCAGGAGCGACTCTCTTGTCCTCCTTAATGTTTTTGTGCATGCCTTGGGTCTAAACGAGCTTTCATAAGTAGAGAAAGAACCTGATAGTCGAGGTTTGGCGAGGGTCTAAAGTAGTCCACACAAGGCGGGACCACGATGTCGCTGAGCGATCGCTCACGAAACCTCAATTAATCAACAATTAGCCCACAACAGAAATCAAGCAATGAAAAACGGTGCATAGTTAAAATCTATTATAACTCTACAACAAGATGTTTATAGGTGCAAGTATGTGTAGAGGTCGAACACAGGGAGCAGACAGGTAGGACGGGGCAAAATGCTCAAAAGTGTGTGTGTGTGATCAAATGTCTATTTATGCTATTTTTTGTGGGTTTTTAATTAATATATTTTTTTATTTAATTTTTGATTTTATATTTTTGTATTTTGATTTTTCATTTACTGATTTTGTATTTTCTTTTTATATTTTATATTTTTTATATTTTCTTTTTCAATAATAGAATATATATACAATATAAGAAAAGAGAGGATAAGGTTTTTATAAAAATAAGTAAAAACACTCAAAAATTAGGAAATAAAATATTTTTGTCTTTTTTATATTTTTTCTACAGTTTTTATGATTTTTTTCATATTTTTCTTAATTTTTTTGGTATTTTTAAATTCAAAAATATGAAAAACAGCAAATAAAATATAAGGCTGAAACTAAAATGGAGAAATAAAATAGAAAACAATAACAAAATTCTCCAAATTAATTTTCAAATAAATCTAATAAAACAAAGAAAATTTAGAAATAAAGTTTGTATTTTTAGGATTTTTATAGATTTTTAATATTTTTATAAAGGTTTTTGGGTTTTGTGATTTTTATGAGTTTTCTTTTGTATTTTTTAATGATTTTTGAACTAAAATTAAAACACACAAAAATATGTGAAGTATATTTTTTTGGAATTTTCTGGGGTGTTTTTATAATTTTTATGGATTTTATGATGCAAGCAGTGCTGAAAATGAGTGTTTTTGAAGTTTTATAAATAATAAAACGCAATAAAAATAGAAAATAAAAATATGCCGTGAATGTGATATGCAAGAGAAGCTTAATATGATTTTTGGGGATTTTTTGGGGTTTTATAGATGCATGCAAAAATTAGAGACAACGGCAAGAAAATGCATACAGGCCAGGGGTATTAATGTAATTATAGCAAAGTTGAAGGGCCTGCACGTAATTTTTACACAAAATATAATACTGCAATTGAACTTTTTAAGGACTAAATAATAAAAAAAAAATCTGCAAGGGCACAATATAAAAATCCCTAAGATACACGTGCACAGCACGCGCCTGTTAGGGGCAAATTCACAATTATTAAAAACTTCGAGGGCTTAAGTGCAAATGTGCCAAAAATATTATAACTGCCTAGAGAAGTTCATGTACTAAACATAAATAATACAAGGCCCTGGGGTCCTCTTGCAAAATTGCCAAGTCACGTGCGTAAAGCACGTGACCTGGAGAGGACCTAAAAGAAAGATTTCAAAATGTCAAGGGTCTTTACGCAATTGTTACAAAATTATAAAAACTGCAAAGGAAAGTTTAGCTACTGTTTGCTAATTACGAAATTACCCTGGGTTGAAATGCAAATTACCCAGGACTTAGGCGGGCACGGACGGTGGATGAATGCTCACTTAGACACGTGTCGTGCCCAGATCAGCCGGTACCCCTTCGCGCAGTGGATGGCCCTGATTAGATGTTGCTCTGATGATCCAACGGTTGTGACCACGCGAAGATCCGACGGCAGCTGCGCTTGGGGAAGATCCAGCCAGATCTGACGGCGGGAAGAAGATGACGACGAACAGGGAGGAACTTGCTAAGGGGCGAGCTTCCCCGGCCCCGTCTTTCCTCTTCCGACCCTATTCAGGCTTCCAAAATGGATGGACTCGTTCCTGCATGCATCACAAATATGCATGGAGCTTCAAAACGGGGTGGCGGACACCTGCGTACGCTGGCGGTGGTGGAAGAGCACGACGCCTCCAACGACCTCCGGCGCGCGCTCAAAACTGCTCCAGGCGCCTTGCGATGCTTGTCCTGCAAAAGAGATGGTTACAGGGGGTCACAGGCAAATTCTCACGATCTTCCTGATGGCGACAACGGTGGAGTGGTGGCGGTTTAAAGACCCGCCGGAGCAAGCTCCGGTGAGGGAGGAATGAGATGATTCGAGGGATGGAAGGTGAAGCGAAATGTGGGAAAGTGATCCTACACTATTGCAAGCTAAAAATGCATGAAAACATAAAGGAAAACAGACCTCGAAGGCAAGGATGCCCAAGGCTTGACCTCGACGGCCACTTAGCCGGAGGTGGGTGGAATGGCCCACCGACGCCTTGCTTGGACACGTGTGGCGGAGCTGGAGATCCCCCTGTCACAGGGATCGATCCGGAGCTCGCCTACTAAGCCAAAACAAGGGTCAAATGGGGTTCAAAGGGAGAGGGAAGGTGCCGGGGGATTTTTGAAAATGTGGTTGAGTATGCTCCAAAATCGAGGTGCGCTGCTCGCATCGATGCTCCACAGCCCGAGGAAAGATATGGGCGAGCATCCTCGACCAACGACGAACAAAAGTCAAGAAGACGTTGACACGAAATGAGGAGCAGACATCCCTCGAAAAAATCGAGAAAACAGACCAAAAACCATTCTGACACAGCCACAGTAGGCGGGTCAGAGAGTTGACCCGCGGTCAACTCTCGGACCCTCATGCTTGGTCCACGTGGACCTACCAGGAAAAACCCTGAAAAAATACATTCTAAAATCATTAAAAATAGAAAACAATTTAATTAATTTTTGATTATTAAATAAAAAATGTTTATAATTTTATAAGGTATTTTATTATGAATTTTAATTATTTTTATGAGGTATAATTTTATAAGTTACCTTTTATAGCCCTTATAAGTATATTATCTATTTAAGTATTTTATTTTTATTTTGTGTTTTTAATTTATTTATTTTTATTTATTATTTTATAAATTTATAGAATACTTTTGTACACTTAAATATATTTTTATTTTATTTTTCTGAAGTGTTTTGTACACTTAATAAAATAAAAGTATAGTTTATGTAGGTATATTTATAGGTATAATACCTATGTATTATATTACAAGTATTTTATTTTTGTATTTTATTTGTGTTTTAATTCTGATTTTAATGTACATATATATTATAAATAATATTTACATAATTATAAAAATATAAAATTATAAAAAATGAATAAATAATAAAATGAATATTTTAATCTGTACAAGTATACAATAGGGGTCCAAAACTCAACTTTCAAATCGTAGCTCCGTCAAATGCAAAACCACCGCCATTAAATAGTTTATTTTAAATTATACAAATTAAAGGTGAGTTTGATGCATTTGGAGTTTTTATTTGGGAGATACAGGTCTGGGAAGTTGGGATTCTAGAATTTTATTCAGACCATAACTTTTTATCTATACATTATTTTTGGATGAAATCAATTTTGTATTTTTCTATATGAAATTATCTACAACTTTTATGTTCAAAGTTTCTTTATTTGAAGTATAAAAAGTGGAACCAAAAATAGGTCTCAAAATGACTAAAGAATGAATTAAATAAAAGGTTATTTTTATTGTATTTCGGCCCTTATCTACCTCTACTTTATTCCTTGTCGACCTAGTCATCGAGATGCCTAGGTCTCGAGGTTTTAGGTCATAAAATATTTACAATATTTTATTCTTTTTCTTTTCTTTTCTTTATTCTATAATGTTGGCTTTAAAATCTGCATTTTATACAATAATTACACAAATATGCATGAATGCTAAAATGCCTAATTTAAGCCTATTTACACGCATTTACCAGGATTTTTAAGGCCAAAATGATAGAATAAAGATGATGAAACGTAGATTCATCATCCCCCTATACTTGCCTTTGCTAGTCCCTAGCAAACACTTATGCAATAAGTGCAGCAAAGAAAAACAAAGAAAAGAAAAAGAAGAAATGTGGATTAAATTTAATTATCAAACTTGTCTTCACAAAATCAAAGTTTGGAGCTTAAGTTAGACCTTTGGAATTTTAGTACGGGCGGAACCTTAATGAGAACCAAATTCGAAATCCAACAGTCCCTGAGAATCCCAAAACTCTATTCAAGTCTCCTCAATTGCCAGGTCAGAAATATCTCAACTCATACGCAAACCCTTACGACTATGAATCTGACTCGTACAGTGTAAGTGATAGTTGCTCTCCCCAACTAAAATGACGAAGAGACTGACTTCTCTAGTATGACAACCCAATGATTCCCCAATCCAACAACTCCTTCCTCGAGGAGAGGGGTATTCCCTTCTATGTTCAAGTGGCAACCATCTCAAGAGGAGGGGGTGAAGAGAAGAATGGACAGTAGCCAGTGTAGCTAACTATCCTAGGATGCAAGACCAGTGTAGTCAAGTCATCCAGCTGCAGGCTCACATGATATGACTTTGGAACTTCAAGCTTGCTTATTGACTTTACAACATATGTACAAACTTTTGCAGGCATTTTATTTTTGTACAGGCCTGTCTTCTTTTTTTTTGAAATACTATTAACAGCAGCATTTACATAGGGAGTTTTTCCTCTTGAGACACTAGACTATCCCTCTTTTGAAGCTATATCGCAACCCACACTCTCCTGTCTTTAGAACTCCTTATCACTGGACGGTTTGGGGTGCACTTCCCTCCCTAGAGGAGGACAAGTGTTTCCACTTGTGTGCATCTCATACCGGCAAATCCAATCCCCTCACCACTCCAACTGAGTTGAGCCATGTGAAAGGTGCAGGTGTCCAAGTTAGGTCATTATGAACAAGAGTCGTGCGTGTGCTCTGAAATACTCTACTTAGGCAGTCAAGAATCCATTGAACCAAGTCCCGTGATCCTCAAAGAATTAAGTCAACTAGACCTGAAGTACCTCAATCCCAGTACCTATAAGGTTCCTGTTATTTAGGTAGATTTTAAGGTCCAATCAAGCTCCAATCTCCGGATTTTACTTAGACTCGTTCAACTATCAAACTCAATCTGAAAAATGCTCATGCTATGCAAATGATATGCAGAATGCAGAAAATATTTTTATGATGAAATTTTCAAGATTTTGAACTTTTTATGGATTTTTGAAAAGATGATGATGCATATGCATTTTTTGTATTTTTCAAAAAGATTTTTCAAATGTTTTTGGTATTTTAATTTTGCAAATGTTTTTGGGATTTTTGAAAACAAAAAAGTTTTGGCTAAAAGCTAGGTTAAAATATTTACACGGGAGTGCTTCTTATATTTACAAGAAGTGGATTTTAAGAATTTACAAGGTAAGTGATCAATTTTATACATATATATATAAAGAATTTTAGGTATGATGTATATATTCCTCAAACTTATTTGACACAGTTTTTCAAACAATTTTTGAAAACTATAGTCCAAAATAATTTTTACAAACATTTTACAAACATGTACACACATTTAAAAATCATTTTGCAAAGGTTTTCCAAACAGTATGTATAGATTTTTCAAAATATTTTTGCAACCATTTTTCAAACCATTTGTAAATCATTTTTAAACATTTTATTTCGCACAAAGAAAATAAATTTTTCAAAACAAAATATTTTACAAAGGTTGAAAACATGTAACAAAACATTTTCAAAATAGTTTTCAATAGATTTTCACAAAGATTTTCAAACTATTTTTCAAACATCTTGCAAAAACATTTTCACCTGATTTATTAATCAGTAAATACAAAAAGAATTTGAGGAATAAAACATCTTTTTATTACGGTTTTTAATGAATTATAAAGAATTAATAGCCATATTATTAAGAAAATACGAAAGTACGAGTTATGGCTAAAGTATATACATAGTATATACGACCCCCTATACTTAGCTTGAGCTATGTCCTCATAGATCAGAGAGAAAAGAGAAGACATAACTCGTACTGAGTATGGAAAAGTCTAAAGAATAGATGAATGGAGAAATGAATGAACGAATGAGAAGTTGACCGTCCCCCCTATACTTAGGATCAAATAATCCTAAGTATAGCAGACTGTACACAAAGCAGGGAGGGTCAAGGGTGGGAATGAACAGATCGTACTCAGATTGTCTCCCCCTATACTTAGGGTAAGATATCCCTAAGTATAGACAAGAAGAGGAGACAATGGAGAGGATCGAAGAATAGAGCAACTCGGGGTGCACACCCCCCTATACTTAGGACAAAGTACGTCCTAAGTATAGAAAACTGACAACAAGGGGCGGCACCTTTTAGATACAAAAAGAAGATAGAAAAGGAAAAGAAGAAAAGAAGAAAAGAAGAAAAGAGATCTGAAGATAGAAGGAGAGATCAGAGGATATACACATCACTCCCCCTATACTTAGGGTAAAAGAGGCCCTAAGTATAGGAAACATCAGGAGTGATGAAACGGAATGGCGAACACTCGGCTCGTCCACCCCCTATACTTAGGACAAAGTACGTCCTAAGCAAGGCAAACACGAGGAATGGGTGGACGAGCAATACGGAAGATAGACAGAGGGAAACAAATGAATATACAACAAAGATGGATGTACACATGATCAAGAAGGTAGAAAGCGAACCTTCTTGCGGGACCGCTGAGGAATACATCTGGTATGGTGCAGGTCGACATCGGGGTCCACAGTGGACGGAAGCTGATCAGGGTCGACAGAATGTCGATCCTCAGGGGCCCTAAGGTGTGAAGGCACAGACGTGTGAGTGGAAGAAGTGTGGTCGGGTCTGGCCTTGGGGGTCTCGCTGATGTCGAAGTGATAAGGGATGAACTCATCATCATCGGAAGTAGTGTACTCAGTATCGTCCCGCGAGGTGTCGTCCGGGTCAAAACCAAAAGGAACGAACTCATCAGTGGAAGTAGTCGAACTCTGTTCGTCCTCTATAATCTCAACCGGATCATCTTTCTCATCAAAAGGTCCGAATTGTCGAATAAAAGCAATCCAATCAAATTCAGCCTTCGGCTCATCTGAATCTAAATGAACAGGAGCAGACTCATCAGTGGAAGTAGTCAAAATATGTCCGTCCTGTATAGTCTCTACATCTGCCCTCTGCTCAATGGTATCAATCATGTAAATCCTGCGGATGTCATCAACACAACGCCAAGTCCCAGAAGAAGGAACTCCGAGGTCCATGCTTTCCGAGTCTTCCTCAACAGGGAGTAATTCTCGGGTCTCAGTGGAATCCAATAAACAACAAAATTCTCTGATAGTATCATCAAGGTCATGGTCCTCGAGGTCAGTTAGAACAGGTGTAGTCACATCAGGTGCAGATCTCTGGTCAACTGTGGGGGCGGTGATCGACACTTCGCTCTCGTCAGTAGGACGAAAGCAAATCTCTCCTGTTCCATAATCGATAACGACCCTCGTAGAGACGAGGAATGATCGTCCCGAGATGATGGGAGAGTGCTCCCCTGTGGAGGTCTCCATGGGCAATACGACAAAGTCAACGTGATAGCTCATGCCCTGAATCGAAATGACGGTATTTTCAAGTATACCCTTCGGCCTCTTGATTGATCCATCATCAAACTGTACGACCATCCTGGTTTTCTTGAGAGGCCCTAGGTGAAGAGACTGTGCCAGCGAGAAGGGTATGATGCTAATCGAAGCACCGCCGTCTAGGAGAGTGTGATCACATGTAAAGTCAGAGATGGTGCAGCTAATGAAAGGTGTGGCAGTGTTCCTCTTCCGAGGAATGAGACGGTGTGTGATGGCGTGGGCAGTGGCCATGGTCAAGATATGACGTTCAGATCTGCTCCTCCGCTTTCTCTTCTTATGAGGAGCAGATAAATCGGTCATGGCCTGCTGAAGTGGGGCACGGATGATCTCATGTATGATGGCCACCACTTCGGGTTCATTCAGCATTTTTTTGAATTTTTGGACCTCCTCCATACAAGGGAGGAAGTCGGAATTAGTATATACAGGAGGCATGCCAAGAGCAGTCTGTACAGCGTCATCCTCGGGGTCAAAGGTGGGATCGGGTGTGAATGGACGTATGGACAAAGGATCTGGCAAGTGGGCGCTCTCCTCAAAGTCTGACTCGATCAAAGGTCTCCCGAACTCTTTTTGGATTTTTAAATTTTTCTCATTTTTTTGTGTTTTGGGCGATTGCAAGCTCTCATGGTCGTCCTCAAATGAATCCATATCCTCAAAGAATGGAGCGATATTCTGGTTCTTATTTAAACTAGTACGATCAGTGATCCTCGAATTCATATGCTCCATCATCTGATTCAAGGTCTCAAGTGTGGATATCATGAAAGGTGACTCCAAAATCTCAGGATCGGGTGTGTCGAATGTGGGTGGTGGGTGTGGACAAAAATCACATTCCGGATTAGGATACTCAAGGAAGAGCGGGTTGTCGAAATGTGAAGGTGACGATGGTGGAAATGATTGATGAAAATCAACGTCCAAATCCTGAAATAGTGGGTTGATCGGATATGTACAAAAATCAGGAGCAAAGTCCTCCTGGAAAAAGTGAGGTGGACGGGCTGGAGTGAATGAGGGATCCGCAAAGTCCGGATAAAATACGCTCTAGGGGTCCATCTCGAAAACAAAAGACAATGATCGGGAGAACACGAAGGTCAAGTCAAGAGAAGTGAGAAAAAGGTGCAAATGAGCAGAGATGATCTAGAATGCACACACAAACAATCACAAATAAAACTCACACAATACAAACCCTCTATTCACCTACTCAACTCGGTAGAGACCGAAAAGAGGGGTCTTTTTATCTTGTCTATTTTAGAGTTAGGTGAGACGTCAAAAAGTTGCACACACACTTAGGGGGCTGAATGGGATTTGGGCACTAGTCCTTAGCGTGTGCGCGAGCAATGTAAAACGGAGACAATGAGGGGATTACTCGCCCAAAAACAATGATTTTCTTTTTGGTAGTTTTTAGGGTTAAGTAATATTAGCAGTCCCAATTTTATTGGTTATCACTTTTTTTGGATTTTTAATAAGCAATGCACGAGCCTAACGAGGAGTCAATTTCACTTAGTACCTAGGTTGTCAAAATCAGAGGTAGAGAGATGGAAAAGCAATGCAAGCGACAAATCAATGATGTATGCTAAAGAGAAATGCTCACCTTGCCTCCAGCACTCTACATGCAAAGATGTTTAGCAGAATTGAAACCTATCTATATGCAAATGCAAAGTCGATGAAATCGCCCTAAGTTCATAAATTACTATTATCAGGAAGAACCACGAGTCGGTCATCGATCTTCAATCCAGGAGTCCGGGCTAGGCTCACCCCTCCTCCTCTCGACACATCGAGTTCAGGAGCAGCGCTCGGCAGGGTGGGCTCGTGGCACGAAGGCTCGAAGATGATGAGGCGACTGTTTAAAGTTTGACTAAGTCCAAACACGTCTATAGGTACATGCAAATATATTAGGTGTTTGGCCTTAATCTATCTCAAGCAATCCTAAAATTAAGGGCTCAATCACACAAAAGAAAGAAAACAAAACCGAGAAATCAAAGCAAAAAAATGCGATGAAAATTGTAAAAAACCGCGATGAGACCCCAAGTGAACAATCACTTGAAAATTAGGCTCGAAAGTCCAATGTTCGGGGGTACCTGTATTATTACAATAATAGTTGTCTCTCCCTCACTTAAATATTACAAAAGTAAATGCAAGACAAAAATGCTCAAAAATTTGACAGTCTTCTCAAGTCCTCCCTGCCTCCTTTAATGCTAGGCCAGAAAACTCCTGTCGCCATCACGTGGGTGCCCAGGCGCCTAGGGTGGAGCGCCTCCCTCGATACGCGGTTCCTCGCACAAAGTCCAACAAGGGAGAGTGATTAGACAAGTCAAACAATGATATCAAATAAATGAGCAAATAAAGAAGGCAAAAATATAGACAAGTATCACAATTACAAAGCAAAAAACCGAACTACGTGTTGTTGCTCCCCAGCAACGACGCCATTTGATAATCGAGGTTTGGCGAGGGTCTAAAGTAGTCCACACAAGGCGGGACCACGATGTCGCTGAGCGACCGCTCAAGAAACCTCAATTAATCAACAATTAACCCACAACAGAAACCAAGCAATGAAAAACGGTGCGGAGTTTAAATTTATTATAACTCTACAACAAGATGTGTGTAGGTGCAAGTATGTGTAGAGGTCGAACACAGGGAGCAGACAGGTAGACCGGGGCAAAATGCTCAAAAGTGTGTGTGTGATCAAATGTCTATTTATGCTATTTTTTGTGGGTTTTTAATTTATATGATTTTAATTTAATTTTTGATTTTATATTTTCGTATTTTGATTTTTAATTTACTGATTTTATATTTTCCTTTTATATTTTATATTTTTTTATATTTCTTTTTCAATAATAGAATATATATATATACAATATAAGAAAAGAGAGGATAAGTTTTTTATAACATAAGTAAAAACACTCAAAAATTAGGAAATAAAATATTTTTGTCTTTTTTTATATTTTTTCTACTGTTTTTATGATTTTTTTCATATTTTTTTAATTTTTTTAGGTATTTTTAAAGTCAAAAATACGAACAATAGCGAATAAAATACAAGGCTAAAACTAAAATGGAGAAATAAAATAGAAAACAGTACCAAAAATTCTCCAAATTAATTTTCAAATAAAGCTAATAAAACAAAGAAAATTTAGAAACAAAGTTTGTATTTTTAGGATTTTTTTAAGTATTTTTAATATTTATATAAAGATTTTTAGAGTTTTGTAAATTTTAAGAGTTTTCTTTTGTATTTTTTAATCATTTTTGGATTGAAATTAAAACACACAAAAATATGCAAAGTATTTTTTTGGTAATTTTCTGGGGTGTTTTTATAATTTTTATGGATTTTATGATGCAAGTAGTGCTGAAAATGAGTGTTTTTGAATTTTTATAAATAATAAAATGCAATAAAAATGGAAAAATAAAAATATTCCGTGATTGTGCAATGAAACAGAAGCTTAATGTGATTTTTGGGGATTTTTTTGGGGTTTTATAGATGCATGCAAAAATTAGAGACAATGGTAAGAAAATACATACAGGCTAGGGGTATTAATGTAATTATAGCAAAGTTGAAGAGTCTGCACGCAATTTTTACACAAAATATAATACTGCAATTGAACTTTTTAAGGACTAAATAATAATCACAAAATCCATAGGGGCACAATTACAAAAATCCCTAAGATACACGTGCACAGCACGCGCCTGTCAGGGGCAAATTCACAATTATCAAAAACTTCGAGGGATTAAGTGCAAATGTGCCAAAAATATTATAACTTCCTAGAGAAGTTCATGTACTAAACATAAATAATACAAGGCCCTGGGGTCCTCTTGCAAAATTGCCAAGTCACTTGCGTAAAGCACGTGACCTGGTGAGGACCTAAAAGAAAGATTTCAAAACATTAAGGGGATTTGCGCAATTGTTACAAAATTATAAGAACTGCAAAGGAAAGTTTAGCTACTGTTTGCTAATTATAAAATAGCCTTGGGTTGAAATGCAAATTACCCAGGTCTTAGGGGGCACGGACGGCGGATGAATGCTCACTTAGACACGTGTCGTGCCCAGATCAGCTGGTACCCCTTCGCGCAGTGGATGCCCTGATTAGATGTTGCTCTGATGATCCAACGACTGTGACCACGTGAAGATCCGACGGCAGCTGCGCTTGGGGAAGATCCAACCAGATCTGACGGCAGGAAGAAGATGACGACGAATAGGGAGGAACTCGCTAAGGGGCGAGCTTCCCCAGCCCCGTCCTTCCTCCTCCGACCCTATTCAGGCTTCCAAAATGGCTGGACTTGTTCCTGCAGGCGTCATAAATATGCCTGGAGCTTCAAAATGGGGTGGCGGACACCTGCGCACGCTGGCGGCGGTGGAAGAGCATGGCGCCTCCAAAGACCTCTAGCGCGCGCTCAAAACTGCTCCAGGCGCCTTGGGATGCTTGTCCTGCAAAAGAGATGGTTACAGGGGGTCGCGGGCAAATTGCCATGATCCCCCCTGGTGGCGACAACAGCGGAGTGGTGGTGGTTTAAAGACCCGTTGGAGCAAGCTCCGGTAAGGGCGGAATGAGATGATTCGAGGGATGGAAGGCGAAGCGAAATGTGGGGAAGTGATCCTACACTACTGCAATCTAAAAACACATGAAAACATAAAGGAAAACAGACCTCGAAGGCAAGGATGCCCAAGGCTTGACCTCGACGGCCACTTGGCCGGAGGTGGGTGGAATGGCCCACCGACAACTTGCTTGGACATGCACGACGGAGCTGGAGATCCCCCTATCACAGGGATCGATCCGGAGCTCGCCTACCGAGCCAAAACAAGGGTCAAAAGGGGTTCAAAGGGCGAGGGAAGGTGCCGGAGGCTTTTTGAAAATGTGGTCGAGTGGGCTCTAAAATCGAGGTGCGCTGCTCGCATCGATGCTCCACAGCCCGAGGAAAGATATGGGCGAGCATCCTCGACCAAAGGCGAACAAAAGTCAAGAAGACTTTGACACGAAACGAGGAGCAGACAACCCTCGAAAAAATCGAGAAAATAGACCAAAAACCATTCTGACACAGCCACAGGGGGCGGGTCAGAGAGTTGACCCGCAGTCAACTCTCGGAACCTCCTGGTTGGTCCACGTGGACCAACCAGGAAAAACCCTGAAAGTACATTGTAAAATCATTAAAAAATAGAAAACAATTTAATTAATTTTTAATTATTAAATAAAAAATGTTTATAATTTTATAAGGTATTTTATTATGAATTTTAATTATTTTTATGAGGTACAATTTTATAAGTTACCTTTTATAACCCTTATAGGTATATTATCTATTTAAGTATTTTATTTTTTATTTTGTGTTTTTAATTTATTTATTTTTGTTTATTATTTTATAAATTTATAGAATACTTTTCTACACTTAAATATATTTTTATTTTATTTTTCTGAAGTGTTTTGTACACTTAATAAAATAAAAGTATAGTTTATGTAGGTATATTTATAGGTATAATACCTATGTATTATATTACAAGTATTTTATTTTTGTATTTTATTTGTGTTTTTATTCTGATTTTAATGTACATATATATTATAAATAATATTTACATAATTATAAAATTATAAAATTATAAAAAATGAATAAATAATAAAATGAATATTTTAATCTGTACAAGTATACAATAGGGGTCCAAAACTCAACTTTCAAACCGTAGCTCCACCAAACACGAAACCACCGCTATTAAATAGCTTAGTTTAAATTATATATATTAAAGATGAGTTTGATGCATTTGGAGTTTTTATTTAGGAGATACAGGTCTGGTATTTGGGATTCTGGAATTTTATTCAGACCATAACTTTTTATCTGTACATTATTTTTGGATGAAATCAATTTTGTATTTTTCTATATGAAATTATCTACAACTTTCATGTTCAAAGTTTTTTTATTTGAAGTATAAAAAGTGGAACCAAAAATAGGTCCCAAAATGACTAAAGAATGAATTAAATAAAAGGTGATTTTTATTGTATTTCGGCCCTTATCTCCCCCTACTTTATTTCTTGTCGACCTAGTCATTGAGATGCCTAGGTCTCGGGGTTTCGAGTCATCAAATATTTACTATATTTTATTCTTTTTCTTTTCTTTTCTTTATTCTATAATTTTGGCTTTAAAAACCGCATTTTATACAATAATTACACAAATATGCATGAATGCTAAAATGCTTAATTTAAGCCTATTTACACACATTTACCAGGGTTTTTAAGGCCAAAATGATAGAATAAAGATGATGAAACGTAGATTCATCAGAACCCAAGTAAGAGCTCCAGCCATCGTGAACTCCACGGTCCCTCCGATGGACCCCCGACATTGTTGAACCACCCTACAGGTGCGTAAGACATCCAGGAAGCTCGGGGGCCCCTCAGTCGTGAAAGAAGTAGCCGGGATGAGGAGATAATCAAGATCAAAGCTTGTTGCTTTTGTAATTATTAAAAAGTCCTGTAAATATTTAAGTTTAAAACTTGCTTAAAAATTACATGCCCCCCCGTATTTATTTTGTATTGCATATAGGTCTACGCTAGCTCGACTCATGTGGTCCACCACGTGACTTGGGGAAATTGCAATTGTACCCCACCAATTTTGTTTATATATTTATTATACTTAAAAATTAAAATATTGTGTTAAAACTTTGGATATTTTACATGTAAACCCTTGGCTTTTTTATATTACATATATACCTCTTCAATCACTAATTTTTATTTTGTTTGGATAGCTCATTGACAAGTCGCTGAGCACATGGTTTAATTTGCACTCGTTTGTAATACGGGTACTTAGTGAATCGGTCAGAACCATGAGAAAATCTCTGTGAAGAGTGTCTCAATAATTTATATCCCAAGCAAGTCTGGGAGCGAACACAGGGAGGCAAAGGAATAACTTTGAGTTAATTCAAAAATTTAGGTCTAGATTTCCAATGCGGATTTTTTTGTATTTTTTAAATGTAAAAATAAATGAAAATGCAAATTTGGATGAATTAAGACAATTAGAAAACACACAATTAGGCTAAATTAATTTTAATGTGAAAACTCATTTTTCCAGAGATGAATAGAAGAAACATTTTTTTTGAATTTAGGAATTAAAAAACAATAATGGAAAATACACACTTTTTATGATTTTTTCGCAGATGGTGTACAATCCCATGTGGTGAATGGACACCTATTGACGCATTTTGTAGATTCTAAAGAGCAGTTAGTCCAAGTCGAGGTCATCAACTTTATGCAGAGTGAACACAGAGAAGATGTATCATATCACTCTTCATGAAGATGCATCATCAAGATTCAGCAGCTTAGAAGATTCATTCACTCTTGTACATTCTTCCTTCTTTGTATCTTCTCGAGATCACATCGGTTCTCACACTTACTCCTGTCTTATACTTAGGCTGACCAAAGCCTAAGTATTGTGGGGACCGAAGCACGTCATTTGTAAATACACACCCATTTCTCCTCTTGACATCGTCCATCCCATTTTGCACTTCTTCTACAATTAGGCTAGTAACCGTAACCTTAGTATAGGGGGTGAACTGACTTCTTTACTTTTTGTTATTTTTTTCTATCCTACGCTTAGCACGAGCTATGGTTTTTTCTCGCTTTTTTGTGCTCTGAGGACATAGCACATGCTAAGTATAAGGGGCGTGTATATATTACATATATACTTTACCCATAGCTCGTACTTTCATGTATATACTATACAATAATTACGATGTGGGTAAAATTGGTAAAAAAAAGTTTTTTCAAAAAAAATTCAAAAAAAAATTTCAAAAAAAAATCTCTTTTCTTCCCTTATTTTCTTTTAAAAAACTTTTTCAGAAAAAAGTATGTCTTTTCCTTCTTTATCTATTTTTAAAAAAATCAAAAAAAGTGTATCTTTTTCAAAAAAAAACTTTTGAAAAAAATCCTTTAAAAACATCTTTCTTTCTTTCCTTTCCTTTAAAAAAACAACAACAAAAAAACAAAACAAAAAATAAAAAGGGCTTCTTAATTACTCTTGCATATCATAATTGAAAAAAAACTTCTTGCACTTCATCCATCTTCATTGCATGTCATCTACATCTCATCTGCATATCTGCATATGCAAAGTGAAAAGTTAGTGGGTTTTGAACCAAGTTATAAATAGATATCGAGGATGGATTTGATTTGACCTTAATCTAACTAATTTCAGATGGACCTTATAGGAGTTGGAGTTAAGATCTTTCAGGTCAAGTGACTTAAATCTTTGAGTCCGCAAGTCTATGTTCATAAGTCATCTTGATTGGTCTAAGTAGAATATTTCATAGACACACACACACACACGATTCTTTTAGACAAGTCACCTAACTTGGACAAGAACCATGCACATATCTCTTCATTGATGAGGTAGTGAGGAGGTAGAATCCTTTGGCTTGGATTAGCACACGAGTGGAAACATCCGTCCTCCTCTAGGGAGGGTAGTGCATCTCAACCTAGTCCAGTGGTGTTTACATCTAAGGACGGGATACTATGGGTTGCAATGAAGATTCAAAAGAGGGATAGTCTACTGGCTAAAGGAGAAAAACTCCTTATGTATATGATGCACCTTGTATATATGTCAAAAAAAAGAAAGAAAAAAAAGAGAAAAAGAAAAATACAGAATCTCTAAAATTGCACATGCTTGATTGAAAAGTAAAATGACTGCCGGAGTGTATATACAAGTGTAAAAACAATGTAAGCTTGCAGCTGGATGACTTAGCTACACCTGTCAAGCATCCTAGGATTGGTAGCTACACTGGCTACCGTCCATTCTTCTCTCCACCCCCTCTTCTTGAGCCAATTGCATTTGAACTTTGAAGGGAATACCCTGCTCCTCGAGGGAAGAGTTGCTAGACCGGGGAATTAGAGTTACCTTTTTAGAGGAGGCTGGTTCTTTACCATTTTTGATGTGGAGAGCTATATTTCACTTACACAATACAAGTAAGATCCGTAGTCATCAGAATTTACGTATGAGAATTTGCTCCGACCTGACTGTTGAGGCGTCTTGAATAGAAGACTTGTGGAACTTAAAGGCTGTTAGGTCTTAAATCAGATTCCAATAAGGTTCCACTACACTATTAATCCCAAGGTTGAATTAAGCTCCATTTTCACCTTTTGTTCATGACCTTGGTATGGAATCCAATTTCATTTCACTTTTGTTAGTTGCTTAGGGACGAGCAAGGTTTAAGTATAGCTAGTTGATGAATCTGCAATTCATCACTCTAAAAGTCAAAAATAGAGCTTTGTTCCTGAGCAATTAGATGCATATTTACATCTATTGGGTATTATTTGCATTTCTGCATGTAGAATTAATACTCACATTTTAGCATTCGTATGTGCATGAAATAAGAAGCCAAATACACTAGTACATAATCACTTGTATATTATCATATTCTTTCTTTTTATCTATTCTGTACTAAATCCAAATTAAATAAAATCAAATCCATTGTGTACATATTAATAACACTAATAAAGGAAAAATATCAAAAAAATACTAACTTGAAAAATTGACCAATAAAATCCAAAAGATAGGTCGAGTCTAAAAACCTTCAAATGTGCATATCTTCCCTATATAGTATCTGATTTAGGTGTACTCACTTTTACAGTAATATACATTCAAAGACCTTCAAAACAAGACCAATTTCATAAAATCGGTGCTCATTTGTAAAAGTTGGGTTTTGGGACCTAGGTGTACATATATATAATGTACATATTTTCTTTTCTTATTTTTTATTTACTTTTCTTATTTGCAAAAAATCCAAAAGATTAGTTTTGTATTTTATTTTATTTCTAGTATTTTATTTTATTTTATTGCAAAAATCTTTTATTAAAATACAAAAAAAATTAAAATAAAAAAATAAAAAATGTAAATAGTGTTTCTGATGGACTTACTTTTGTAAATATTCTATTGTATTTTATTCTTTATTTTATTCTCTTATTTAAAGTAGTCTACTATTTTATTTTATTTTTCCATTCTTTACAATAACCACCCATTCAACTCCACCATTCCCCCATTTTTTCTAACATCTAATTCAACTCCACCATTTTATTCATCCCCCCTCCACCACTTTCATAACTTCTAACTTGTATCTCTTTTTATACATCACATCCTCCTCATTTTGCATAGAACCATCATTATACGAGGAGAGCCTAGTTTTCAGAGTTGAATCGGTGACAACGATGCAACCGCGGTCGAGCGACGACAACCCTCTCTCCGGTGAGATCCGTTGGCTTCTTGGTCAACATTGCAGTCGCATCCGCACGCTGCTCGCACTCATCGCTCACCCGTGATTCGAGCGAAGATCGTTCTTCTTGTGAGCACCATAGGCGACCGCTTCCACCGTAGGTATTTTTCCTCTCATCTTGTCATCGTTATTATTTTTGCAATTTTTTTATCACACCACCATCATTACATCTCCATTTGTCAATCTTCATTATATTACCACCATCAGCTCCCCCTTCATCCTCATTTTTATTTTATTCCATATTTAAGAAAATAAAAAAATTAAAATTAAAACAAAAAGATTCATAGCAGCAGAAATTAAAAAAATTAATTAAAAAACAAAAAAGCAACGGTTGGACGTTGTCGCTCCCCCTTCCAATCGCTGCTTCTTGCGACGGTGCGTCCGGCCACCACCACCGCCTCCACCGGTCTCGTGCCGCCTGTGTATACCATCCATGGCTCTCTGCCAGTCCACCAGCCTCTGCGGCTCTCCGTGCACCTCCACCCTCTCCAGGATGCCCGCACGTCCAGAGCCCCTTCATCAGCCGCGCGCAGCTCCAGCAGCTGATAGCGCGCTGCCCAACTGTGCTCCATCGCGTCTCTCTACCGCCTGCAGCGCGACCAGGTGTCGACCCCCATCATCCATGCGTGGTCGTGCATGGGCCGCACCGCCGCCCGCCTTTCATCTGCCCTTTGCCCCAGTCGCCCGCTCACGAAGAAGAAGGTCCCCTTTTCCATTTTTTATTTATTTATGTAAAAATTGCAGTGTTATTTTTTTTAGTTTTCTGTAATTACAAAAGTACCCCTGTGCATGTTTTATATTGTTAGTTTTAATTTCAGAATTTACACGGATAACCCTGTATTTGCATTTTAATTTGGACCTCATTATTGCATCTTTTATTTCAATGTAAAATATCATAGTGTTGAGTAACTAATTATCTACCATTTGGTTATTTTTTTAGATTTTTCTGCCTTTTGGGTAATTAACTAAAATTATTTTCTTGAAAACTTGCATATTTTACTTAATCAGTGATCTTAAATTCATATCTCACTCACGGTTGCTCCAAAAATTCTACAAAAAATCAGAATCGATGCCATAAAATATGTTACTGTCTAAATTTCATTTTAATTAGAGTTGTCATGTGCCTTATATAAATTTTAGAGTGATTTTTGTAATTGATTTTTAATTAAATCCACACACATCAATTTTACAAATTTGAAATCTTCTGGATTCCTTATAAAAATATCTATGTGAGATAATTCACATTATGGCTAATTCGTTAATGTGGATTTGTTAGAAATTAATTACTTGCAGCCACTCTATTTTCAATAAAAAATCTATAGAAAATTCTTATTTTGTTAGAAAATCCCAAAAATAATACCGTAGACTCATTGCATCATGTTTTATTTCCAGTAAATTTTTTTATAATTTTTTCATTTTGTTTGTGTGAAACAATGCGAAAAATTTTAGAAATAAAACATGATGCAATGAGTTTACAGTAATATTTTTGGAATTTTCTGACAAAACAAGAATTTTCTATGAATTTTCTACTGAAAACATAGTGGTTATAAGTAATTGATTTTTAACAAATCCACATTAACGAATTAGCCATAATGCGAATTATCTCACATAGATATTTTTATAAGGAGTCCAGAAGATTTGAAATTTTGCAAAATAGATGTGTGTGGATTTAATTTAAAATCATTTACAAAAATTACTCTACAATTTATTTAAGGCACATGTCAACTCTAATTAAAATGAAATTTGGAAAGTAATTCAATCACATTTTATGGCATCATTTCAGACTTTTGTAGAATTTTTGGAGCAACCACGACTGAGATATGAAGTTTAGATCACTGATTAGGTAAAATATGCATGATTTCAAGAAAATAATTTCAGTTAATTACCTAAAAGTTAGAAAAATCTAAATAAATAGCCAAATGGTAGATGATTAGTTACTCAACACCGTGATATTTTACATTGAAATAAAAGATGCATATTGAGGTCCAATTAAAAATGCAAATACATGGTTATCCGTGCAAATTCAGAAATTAAAACTAACAATATAAAACATGCATATGGGTACTTTTGTAATTACAAAAAACTAAGAATATAAAATTGCAATTTTAACATAAATAAAAATGGAAAAGGGGGCCTTCTTCTTCGTGAGCGGGCAGCTAGGGCGTAAGGGGGATGAAAAGCGGGCGACGGCGCAGCCTGTGCGCAGTCGCGCGTGGAGGATGGGGGTTGGCGCCTGGCCACGCTGCGGGCGGCAGTGAGACGTGATGGAACACGGTTGGGCAACACGCTATCAACCGCTGGAGCCGTGGGTGGCTGATGTTGGGGCTATGGGCGCGCGGGCGTCCTGGAGCAGGTGGAGGTGCACGGAGAGCCGCACGAGGTCAGTGGACTAGAGGAGAGCCGCGGATGGCCGCCACATGCGGCACAAGACTGGTGGCGGTGACGGTGGTGGCCGGGCGCACCGCCAATGGCAGCAGCGACTAGAAGGGGGGTGGCGACATCCAACCGTTGCTTTTTTTGTTTTTTTTTTATTTTTTTTTAATTTCCGCTTCTATGATTTTCTTGTTTTAATTTAATTTTTTGTTTTCTGAAACATGGTATAAAATAAAAATGAGGATGAAGGGGGAGATGATGGTGGTAATATGATGAAGATGGACAAATGGAGATGTAATGGTGGTGGTGTGATAAAAAATTAGAAAAATAATAATGATGACAAGATGAGAGGAAAAATACCTACGGTAGAAGCGGTCACCTTTGATTTGCTCACGAGAAGCACGGTCTTCGCTCGAATCGTCGGTGAGCGATGAGCTCGAGCAGAGTGCGGATGTGGCTGCGATGTTGACCAAGAAGCCAACGGATCTCATCGGAGAGAGGGATGTCATCGCTCGACCGCGGTTGCATCGCTGTCACCAATTCAACTCTGGAAACTAGGCTCTCCTCACATAAAGATGGATCAGTGAAAAATGAGGAGGGTGGGATGTAAAAAAGAGAAACAAGTTAGAAGTTATGAAAGTGGTGGAGGGGAGGTTAATAAAATAACGGAGTTGAATTAGAAGTTAAAAATGGTGGAATGGTGGAGTTGAATGGGTGGTTATTGTAGAGAATGGAAAATTAAAATAAAATAAAAATAGTAGCCTACTTTAAATAAGAGAATAAAATAAATAATAAAATGCAACAAAATATTTACAAAAGTAGGTCCATGAGAAACACTATGTACATTTTTACTTTTCTGATTTTATTTTTTTATATATTTTATTAAAAGATATTTACAAAATAAAAAAATAAAATACTAGAAATAAAATAGAACACAAAATAGATTTTTTTGGATTTTTTGCAAATAATAAAAATAAATAAAAAATAAGTAAAATATGTACATCTAGGTCCCAAAACTCAACTTTTGCAAACGAGCTCCGAGTTTTATGAAATTGGTCTTGTTTTGAAGATCTTTGAATGTATATTACTTTAAAAGTGAGTAGACCTAAATCAGATACTTTATGGTGAAGATATGTACATTTGAAGGTTTTTAGAGTCGACTTAGGTTTTGGATTTATTGGTCGATTTTTCAAGAGTATTTTTTGATATTTTTCATTTATTAGTGTTAGTAATATGTACATAATGGAGTTGATTTTATTTAATTTGGAGTTAGTACAAAATACGTAAAAAAAGAAAGAATATGACAATATATAGGTGATTATGTACTGGTGTATTCGGCTTCTTATTTCATGCACATGCGAATGCTAAAATGTGAATATTAATTCTACATGCCAGAAATGCAAATAATGCATAACAGATGTAAATATGCATCTAATTGCTCGGGAACAAAGCACTTTTTTCGACTTTTAGAGTGATGAATCACATATGCATCACTCATGTACGTGTAAAATCTTAGAAAAATCAGTAAATGTTTTGTGATATGCTTGTTCATGCTCTATTTTTATTTTAGCATTTTCATGCTTTTTTCATTTATTAAAAATCATTTAGAATTTTTTTATTCCTACTTTAGATATAAAAATAAAAAATAGAAAAACTTACCTAAAAATTATAAATTATTATGTGTTATAACTCCAGCAAAAATCACAAAAAATGCAAAAGAATCAACTTATAAATTAGAAAATCTCTTAACCCTATAAAAATTTGCAACAAATCTATATAATCCAAAAAATTAGTTTTTATTGTACATTTTCTTTGTATTATATAGTATATATTAAAAATAATTTTGAGAATTTTAGAAATATTTATATATTTTTAAATCCCTAATGAATTAAGCATATTATTATAAGTCATTATTTTGACATTTTTAATCAATTAAAAATACACAACAATTATAAAAATATACAAGAAAAATAACAAAAGAGAAAATTTATAAAAACACAAAACATTTTATTTTATAATTTTTGTGTATATATAACTATATTTATAAATGTAAACGTTATGTAGTATATATATACTAAATATTACCTATATAGTAGCATAGTTACTAATATTCATTATAAAAGCCTTAATATTTTTTAAAACGTTTAAAAAAATAAAAAGGAATGTTCTTATTTGTATTCACTTACTTTATAGATTTATATATTTATTTATTATTTATATCATTTATAGTATTTATATTATACACATTATATATACTTAATATATCTTTAAAAGAAAAGGATTCTAAAAATCAAAAAATATAAAAAGAAAACAAAAAAATAAAATTTAAAACAAAAAACATACAAAACTAAAAATCCATAAAAAGTAAATACATTAAAAAATCTACAAAAAATTAAACAAGCAGAAAAAGTAAAAAAATTATCGTTTATTTTTAGACAATAAATACATATCCCCATAGCTCTTAGTGGTTAGACCCTTGCACTTGCTTGCTATACACATTTAATTACAGGGTATAATAAATTTCACCTACATAATTTTCATTGATTTATCATTATTGTGGTTGATTATTGATTTATTTGGTTGTATGAGTACTAAGAGCCGATAGGTGCCGATACAACGACTGACATATCCAACTTATCGGGCATCACATGCCCTCCATGATCGGATACTAGGTACATCATACTCTCGAGTTATCGAATGGCACCGCTACCGAGGAGTAATGCCAAATAGGATTTTTGTGCATATTAACAAGAGTTCAGGGAAGAGAAAGGCGAGAAAATTGGAAGATGAATTGGTGACTAACTGGAAGAGTTGAAGAAGAAAGAGGTTGATTGATTCAGTGCATAAATTTGATTTAATGACTCAACAAGGCACAATTCAATGAAGGGTCGGTCTTATGCAAAGTCATCTGGTCTAATTGATTAGTTAACCAAGAATATAAAAAATCAAGAAATAAATAAAAGTTAAGTTGAAAATGTTTTTAAATTAATGTTTTTTTATAAAATGAAAATTTTAGATAATTTTATTATTTATAATATGGAATATTTACATGTTTTATTTCGATTGGTTATGAGGTTGTCATGGTTTAAATATTATAAAAAATACATATTGTACTTGTTTGAATTGTAGACAGGTTTTATTTTTTATGCTAATGTTGTTGTCATTTTTTTTGAGTATGTGATGTACTTTTCTCCTGGTGATCATTTGACTTCCTCAGTCTCTGATGATGAAATATACATGCCACCAACACCATCATCACCTCCTTCACCACTATCACCGCCACCACCTCCACCAACTCATATGGTCTCAGTCCCACCATTGTCGCATCAGTATACCCGCCGACCTGTTTCTGCTCATGTGTTTCTGCTCATGGGAACCGCTCATCATGTAGCATGCATGAGGTATGTTCTGAACACACAGTTTCTAACGATGGGTCTGATGGTCTACCTGAGCAGGGTCCTTTACATGGGACAAACGTGGAGGTTGTTGATCTGGACTTACCTATTTCTTTTAGAAACCAGAAGTGTAGCTGTATGTCATATCCTTTCGCATCAACGGTCTCCTTTGATTGTTTGACTGGCTGATGAATACTCATTCATCACTCTTTATTCTTATAAGCTACAAAAACCTTTGCAAATGCATGTAGATATGTGTAAATACAAATAATTACCAAAAGCATGCATTGTGTAAAAACCTATAATTAGCATGTTTTTGTGCAAAAATAAAAGAATAAAGATTAAAAAGAAAAAGAGGGAAATATTTAGAATAAATATTGAGCAACCTAACCCAAGGGAGGGCTCAGCATGGGCCTGACCGCATAAAAGCCAAAGTAGAGGGAGATAGGGGCTCATGTGTGTAAATATTTATGTAAATAAAATAAAAGTATTTTCCTCACAAAAATAGGCTTGTAAATATTTGTAAATAGTTCTAAATATAAAATCAAGATAAAAATATAAAAATTAAAAATAAACCAAAAATCTCATTCATGTACATGATCACCTTGTACATTGTTCCATCATCCCTATTTATCCTTATAAATAAATAAAATTAATTTTTACAATTTTTGTAAATATTCTATGTTATATAATGTAAATAAATAAAATAAAAAACAATTAAAACCAAAACAAAATAAAAATAACAAAATTAAAAACATAAAAATATATTGTAAATATACCATGTATATAAATGTATATATGTATTTATTTCACTTATGTATATAAATAATACAATTAAAATAAAAATATCTTTTTATTCTTTATTTTATAATGAAAATAAATAAAATATAAAATGGGAATAAAATTGTATAAAAATAACAATTAAAAATCAAAAATTAAAATCTTATATATTGTATATATACCTATATATGAACCTACTATGTAAATACGCTATTTTTACTTTGAAAAATTAATTAAAAATCACTAAAAAATAGAAAAAAAAATAAAATAAAAGTATTTCATGTTTTAAGTTTTCACTAATTCGGCCATTTGCTACCTTTAAATTCATTTTCAAAATCCTGCCACGTGGCCTTCTCTCATTGGTCCTGGGGATTGTTGACCGCCCGGTCAACTTTCCCCCCAGGACCACTTCACACAGGTTCTTAGCGGGTAACCCATCTTCTCTGATTTTTAGCGCTTAAACCCGATTCACTCCCACTCAAACCCTGGGTCCGATTTGATCTTGATATACCCGAGACCCTCGCCGGAGCTCCTGCATCGGGATCCGCGCGCTTCCACGCCCTACCCGCGCCTGTCTTCCTGGACTCTCCAGCATATAAAGCTCCAGCTCCGCCTCCTCATTTCTCATCTTTGGCCATTCAATTCCACCCCCAGTGAGCTACAGCGTAAGCGTGAGAGTGACAGCTCGCGTCCTGTGCTGTTGAAGCGAGGAGAGGGAGCGTGACCACTAATCCGGCGAAGCTTCGCCGCCTTGCTCCGCCACCAGCAGGAGCATCGAGCCTCGGAGGGAGACGCTCCTCGAGGCGAAGACCCCGAGCATCCTTAGCTCATCCCCAGTCTCTTTAGCCACCCAGGTAATCTCGTAGGCCTTTCCTTTTCTTTGATTTTCCATTTCCCCAAATCGCCGCTCCACCGTGTTACGTCGATTCCGACCACTCCATAGCTCTATTCGATCATCGGGATCCACATTCACCATCGCCTCCTCCCCGTGCACCTTCTCCATATCTCCATCCAACCCAACTCGCACAGGAGCTGGGATTCGAGCTCCACCGTCCCCCCTTCGCCGGAGCTCGCCCATATCGCCTCATCGTTCACCGTCACCCCGCCTAACCGGGTCGAGGCAGTTTGCCCTCGACCCACGAGCCTCTTGGACTGTTTTGCAGGTTCAATGAAGGCCATCTGAGGTCCTTCGACATCGAGCCAGGAGCTTCGCCTCCGCCGACCTCGCCCGAGCTCCCCAGAGCTCGGCTGGGTCATCGGAGGACACCAGCAGCTGCGCAGCGCCACGCCGGAGCTTCTCCGATCTTCAGGCGCAGCAGGGGAGGTCAGGAGCGCCCGTACTGGGCCGGCGAGCTTCGCCGGCCACCTGTTCTTCCTCGACCTTCGTTCACCGTCCGATCAGACCTCCAGCTCCAGTTTGCATCCGGGCCGTCTGTTCAGGAGCAGCAGCCACCGTTTGATCTGAGGAGGATAGATCTGGACCGCCCGATGCTCGAGGGTTAGCCACAGAGAGCCACGACCGCCCGATGCACCACGTGGCTTAACCCCCGCCGTCGGATTCACCCGAGGAGTCCAGCTGTGGAGCGCCCGTTGTTCCCAACCGTCAGATGCTCCACATGGCCTCCATCCCGCCGCTCCATTAATAAAGGGTAAACTACCCTTAGTCCCTTCTGTTTATTGCATTTCGTAGTTAGTCCTGTAAATACGTAATATAGTTGTTTAGTTTTTGGGATATTTGCGTAGAGGACCCCGTACTCTGTTTAGTTTGCATTTATGCCCCTGTGTATGGTCTGACACGTGCATCAACACGTGAGTTTTTGGCTTATTTGCATATCATGCCCCTGTAGTTCTGACTATTAATGAATGAATGAAAGTTTGTTTTTATTTGCATTTATACCCTGTGCGTATTTTAATTGAGCATGTGCGAATATTTGTGGGTATTTTGCTGATAAGCCCCTGGGCTTTTGGTACCTGTTACCAAATAGACCTCGGGACTTATTTTCATTACATTTGGGTCCCTGAGTACCCCAG
Source organism: Ottelia alismoides (assembly GCA_037367405.1). NCBI lineage: Eukaryota > Viridiplantae > Streptophyta > Magnoliopsida > Alismatales > Hydrocharitaceae > Ottelia > Ottelia alismoides. The sequence continues at coordinate 790,714 of JAZKJV010011278.1, forward strand.
GCACGCGCGTGGCGCGTGTTTTGCTGGGTTAATTGCACCATACCCCCCAGATTTCCGGGTATTTGCACTTTGGTCCTTGTGCATTGTGCCCCCTTTTGATTTTTGAATAAAATAGCAAATATAATCCAAATCCAACGAAAATTGGACCATGGCTCCTGCCATAGTGTAAAATTTTCGAGGATTTTTGGAGACATTTCTGAGTTGTTTCGTTATTTTTAAAAATTTAAAAACCTCCATTTTACTACTGTCTAACTTTCAAAACCACAAAAAAATATTAAATTGTATCTAAAATTCCAAAAAATTGTCTACTGTCTATTTTGTTGTGCTTGATTTTCTAGCCAATTTTGGCTATTTTTCATTACCTGAAAACCACTAAAAATTGAAAAACACTTAAAAACTTATAAAAATTCTTATAATTAAACCAAAATCCAAAAATAATAAATTAGTTGCCTAAATTTTCCTTGTTTTATTCTTTTTACAGGAAAATTACCTCCCAGTTAATTAGGGGCCTTTAGATATTTTATCTAGGTCCTTTTAGCTCGGTTGGACAGTACCTTTCATTTCAGTCCTTATTTGATTTTTAGCAAATTAAATAAATATAAAAAAATCTCAAAAATTCATCAAAAATACTAAAAATTATAAAACACATAAAAATATTTTTGTTAGAATTTTTGGTTGATTTTTAGTGCATTAAATAATTTGTTAAAGTGTGTTGTTTTCTTACTTTTATCATTTTCTTAATTAACTAAAAATCCAAAAAATATAAATAATTAAAAACCACCCAAAAATATTTTCTTCTTTTATTTTATTCCTTTTTTACTACTTCGTAGGTCGTAAGGCCAACCCGTGCTCCTTGTGTTCGACCCTGGTCGCTATACCAAGTTAAACTAATAGCAAGGCCGCTTTCGTATTTTGATTGATTTTCATCTATATTCGTGGTCTATTTTTCTTGATTGAGCGCATTTGATCGTGTGGGTTGCAGCGATCGATTTAGTACCTATACCCTAGCCGTCAGGTCGCTCATCACTGGCGAATTCAGGAAATTTGCAATTGCATTGTCTGTCATGGTCATTCCACGGAATTATCAGGAGGCTTTGAAGGACGATCATTCGCGATTAGCTACGAAAGAAGAGATGGTTTCCCTTCAGTGGAGAGGTACTTGGAGCATTGTCCCAGCTCCCATTGGGGTATCTATAGTAAGTTGGAAATGGGCATCTACAGTGAATCAAATGCAGACGATAGCATTGATAGGTACAAGGCTCGAGTGGTTGCACGTGGATTTACTCAGACATACGGGGTAGGTTATCTTGACACGTTCTCCCCAGACTCTCGTCATTCTGCCTTACGGAGTCTTTTATCTGTTGTTGTGTTCAAGATTGACCCCCTATTTCAGTTGGATGTCAAGAATGCCTTTCTGTATGGTGATCTTTAGGAGGAAGTCTACATGCAACAACCACCGAGGTTTGCTGTTGAGGGGGAGTGTTCACAGATGTGTAGACTTCATAAGGAAATCTATGGCCTTAAGCAGAGCATGAGAGCTTGGTTCTAGAATCTCTCAAATTTGTTTGAGAAACATCGGTTCAAGCGGTCGAATGCATATCACTCTCTTTTTGTACAGAGAACCTCCAGAGGTATGAATGTTATTATGGTGTATGTTGATGACATACTCATTACAGGAGACGATATGTAGGGAATAAAGAGGGCAAAAGAATTTATGGGTCTTGAATTTGTTACCAAGGATCTAGGAGCTCTAGATACTTTCCGAGATTGGAGTCTGCCAAAATTCAACAAGGGCTTGTGATGACTCAGAGAAAATATGCCATTGACTTATTAAGTGGCATGGGTATGATTGGATGTCGACCTGTAACTACACCCATGGATCCAAGCATGAAGCTCTATGATGATGATACTGATGAGGTTGACAGGAGAAGATACAGGAAATTGGTTGAAAAGCTTCTTCATGTTAGCACTACCAAACCTAGTATTCATTTGCAGTCAATCGGGTGAGCCAATTCATGGAACAACCTCGTCAAGTGCATATGAATGCTATACAGATGATACTAAGGTATCTTAAATCATCTCTAGGTGCAGAGCTTCTATTTAAAAAGGGCGGCACATTACTATCTCAGCATGTGCAGATGCAGACTTTGTAGGGTGCACCAAGTACAGGAAGTCTACATCAGGATTTGCTATATTTGTTGAAGATTCACTCGTCTCATGGAAAAGTAAGAAGCAAATTGTTGTTGCTAGATCTAGTGTTGAATATGAGTATAGAGCTATGGCACAAGCATGTGCAGAAATGATGTGGGTTCGAGCAGTCCTAACAGATCTACATATAGATGTACCTCTTCCCATGTCGCTGGAATGCGACAATCAGACTGCCTTATTCATTGCTAATCTTGCATTCAACGAGAGGAAAAAGCACATTGAGGTCGGTTGTCATTATATATGTGACATGATCCACCTATATAAAGTCCGACCACCACCCCCAGGTTTGATTATGTTCCCTTTTGCTCCACCTTAACCCCTTGGATCTGAACCATGGTGATGCCCTTTGTGACAGGAAGGCGTGAGCCGCGTTCCATATGGAGGAGAGTTGAATAGAAGGTAGTTCCACAATCGTCAGCGCGCCTAGCCGTGGCATTCTGCCTCTCCTTGTCCTAGACCATATCAAGGTTATTTTCTTCACTTTCTAGGTAGTTCTAAATCCGCATTTCCTTTCTATCATTTATTTTTCACATTTTATTATCCTCTTAGTGTAGATTTAGGGTTATTTCACAATGCCAGAACTTTATGAGCTCCTCCGATCTTCATTCTATCACTACACCTATTCTGACCCACCTGACCACCCCATCCTCTTCTCCTTCTAATTATCCATCCATCACCCCACTCCAACCACCGATATTTGCTCCAGATCTGGAACTTAAGGTTTACCTCCTTGCTTCATCGAACCTCTACACCCCCTTCTCTCCTGTTGTATAATAGCTTCAAGAGAGGGTCGGGAGTGACTCTCTCGTCCTCCTTAATGTTTTTGTGCATGCCTTGGGCCTAAACGAGCTTTCAAAAGTAGAGAAAGAACCCAAGTAAGAGATCCATCCATCGTAAACTCACGGTCCCTACGATGGACCCCAGACCTTGTTGAACCGTCCTGCAGGTGCGTAAGACATCCAGGAGGCTCGGGGGACCCTCAGTCGTGAAAGAAGAAGCTGGGACGAGGAGACAATCATGATCAAAGCTTGTTGCTTTGTTATTATTAAAAAGTCCTGTAAATATTTAAGTTTAAAACTTGCTTAAAAATTACATGCCCCCCCGTATTTATTTTGTATTGCATATAGGTCCACGCTAGCTCGACTCACGTGGTCCCCCACGTCACTTGGGGAAATTGCAATTGTACCCCACCAACTTTGTTTATATATTTATAATACTTAAAAATTGAAATATTGTGTTAAAAATTTGGATATTTTACATGTAAACCCTTGGCTTTTTATATATTACATATATAACTCTTCAATCACTAATTTTTATTTTGTTTAGATAGCTCATTGACAAGTCGCTGAGCAAGTGGTTTAATTTGCACTCATTTGTAATACGGGTACTTAGTGAATCGGTCAGAACCGAGATAAAATCTCCGTGAAGAGTGTCTCAACTTTAATTTATATCCAGGCACGTCTGGGGGCAAACACAGTGAGGCTAAGAATAACTTTGGGTTAATTAAAAAAATTAGACCTAGATTTCCAATACGGATTTTTTTGTATTTTTTAATGTAAAATAAATGAAAATGCAAAATGTGGATGAATTAAGACAATTAGAAAACACATAATTAAGCCAAATTAATTTTAATGCGAAAATACATTTTTCCAGAGATGAGTACGAGACACAATTTTTTTTGAATTTAGGAATTAAAAAGCAACAATGGAAAATACACACTTTTTATGATTTTTTTCGCAGAGTGCACAATCCCATGTGGTGAATGGACAACTGTTGAAGCATTTTGTAGATTCTAAAGAGAAGTTAGTCCAAGTCGAGGTCATCAACTTTATGCAGAGTGAGCATAGAGAAGTCATATAACTCTTCATGAAGATGCATCATCAAGATTCAATAGCTTAGAAGATTCATTTACTCTTGTACATTCTTCCTTCTTTGTATCTTCTCCAGATCACATCGGTTCTCACACTTACTCCTGTCTTATACTTAGGCTGACCAAAGCCTAAGTATTGGGGGGACCGATGCCCGTCATGTGTAAATACTCACCCATTTCTCCTCTTGACATCGTCCGTCCCATTTTTGCTCTTCTTCTACAATTAGGCTAACCATAGCCTAAGTATAACGGGTGGTCCGACTTCTATACTTTTTGTTATTTTTGCTATCCTATGCTTAGCACGAGTTATGGCTTTTTCTCGCTTTTTGTGCTCTGAGGACATAACGCATGCTAAGTATAGGGGGTGTACATATATTACATATATACTTTACCCATAGCTCGTACTTTCATATATAAATTATACAATAATTACAAGGTAGGTAAAATTGGTTAAAAAAAACTTTTTCAAAAAAATTCAAAAAAAAAAACCTTTTCAAAAAAATATCTTTTCTTCCCTTATTTGCTTTTAAAAAAACCCTTTTAGAAATAAAAAGAGTGTCTTTTCTTTCTTTATCTATTTTTAAAAATCAAAAAAGTGTATCTTTTCAAAAAAAACTTTTGAAAAAATCCTTTTTCAAAAAAACATCTTTCTTTCTTTCCTTTCCATTTTAAAACAACAACAACAAAACAAAACAAAAAATAAAAAAGGGCTTCTTAAATACTCTTTCATATCATCATTGAAAAAAACTTCTTGCACTTCATCCATCTTCATTGCATGTCATCTGCATCTCATCTGCATATCTGCATATGCAATGTGAAAAGTTAGTGGTTCTGAACAAAGTTAAGAATAGATATCGAGGATGGATTTGATTTGACCTTAATCTAACTAATTTCAGATGAACCTTATAGGAACTGGAGTTAAGATCTTTCAGGTCAAGAGACTTAAATCTTTGAGTCCCCAAGTCTATGTCACATGTCATCTTGATTGGTCTAAGTATAATATTTCATACACATACACGATTCTTTTAGACAAGTCACCTTACTTGGACAAGAACCATGCACATATCTGTTCATTGATGAGGTGGAGAGGAGCTAGAATCCTTTGTCTTGGATTAGCACACGAGTGGAAACATTCGTCCTCCTCTAGGGAGGATAGTGCATCTCAACCTAGTCTGGTGGTGTTTACATCTAAGGACGTGATATTGCGGGTTGCAATAAAGAATCAAAAGAGGGATAGTCTACTGGCTCAAGGAGAAAAACTCCTTATGTATATGCTGCACCTTGTATATATGTCAAAAAAAGAAAAGAAAAAAGAGAAAAAGAAAAAATACAGAATCTCCAAAAGTGCACATGCCTTATTGAAAAGTAAAATGCTTGCCGGAGTGTATATACAAGTGTACAAAAATTGCAAGATTGCAGCTGGATGGCTTAGATACACCTGTCAAGCATCCTTGGATAGGTAGCTACACTGGCTACCATCCATTCTTCTCTCCACCCCCTCTTCTTGAGCCGATTGCATTTGAACTTGGAAGGGAATACCCCGCTCCTCAAGGAAAGAGTTGCTAGACTGGGGGAATCAGAGTTACCTTTTTAGAGGAGGCTGGTTCTTTACCATTTCCTATGTGGAGAGCTATATTTCACTTACACAGTACAAGTAAGATCCGTAGTCATTAAAATTTGCGTATGAGAATTTGCTCCGACCTGACTGTTGAGGCATCTTGAATAGAAGACTTGTGGAACTTAAAGGCTGTTAGGTCTTAAATCAGATTCCAATCAAGTTCCTCTATACTATTAATCCCAAGGTTGAATTAAGCTCCATTTTCACCCTTTGTTCATAACCTTGGTATGGAACCTAATTTCATTTCACTTTTACAATCCATTTTAGTTGCTTAGGGACGAGCAAGGTTTAAGTATAGGGGGTTGATGAATCTGCAATTCATCACTCTAAAAATCAAAAATAGAGATTTGTTTCCGAGCAATTAGATGCATATTTACATCTATTGTGCATTATTTGCATCTCTGCATGTAAAATTAATACTCACATTTTAGCATTCGTATGCGCATGAAATAAGAAGCCAAATACACTAGTATAATCACTTGTATATTATCATATTCTTTCTTTTTTATCTATTTTGTACTAATTCCAAATTAAATAAAATCAACTCCATTGTGTACATATTAATAACACTAATAAAGGAAAAATATCAAAAAAATATTAACTTGAAATATCGACCAATAAAATCCAAAACATAGATCGAGTCTAAAAACCTTCAAATGTGTATATCTTCCCCATACAGTATCAGATTTAGGTGTACTCAATTTTACAGTAATATACATTCAATGACCTTCAAAAACAAGACCAATTTCATAAAAATCGAAGGTCCTTTGCAAAAGTTGGGTTTTGGGACCTAGGTGTACATTGTATATAATGTACATATTTTCTTTTCTTATTTTTTATTTACTTTTTTTATTAGCAAAAAATCCAAAAAATAGTTTTTATTTTATTTCTAGTATTTTATGTTGTTTTTATTTTGTAAATATCTTTTATTAAAAATACAAAAAAATTTAAAATCACAAAGGTAAAAAATGTAAATAGTGTTTCTGATGGATCTACTTTTGTAAAAATCTATCGTTTTTTATTCGTTATTTTATTCTCTTATTTAAAGTAGGCTACTATTTTATTTTATTTTATTTTTCCATTCTCTACAATAACCACCCATTCAACTCCACCATTCCACCATTTTTTCTAACTTCTAATTCAACTCCACCATTTTATTAACCTCCCCACCACCACTTTCATAACTTCTAACTTGTATCTCTTTTTATACATCCCATCCTCCACGTTTTGCATAGATTCATCATTATGTGAGGAGAGCCTAGTTCTCAGAGTTGAATCGATGATAACGACGCAACCGCGGTTGAGTGACGACAACCCTCTCTCCGGTGAGATCCGTTGGCTTCCGGGTCAACATTGCAGCCGCATCCGCACGCTGCTCGCACTCATCGCTCGCCCGCGATTCGAGCAAAGATCATTCTTCTCGTGAGCACACCATAGTCGACCACTTCCACCATAGATATTTTTCCTCTCATCTTGTCATCGTTATTATTTTTGCAATTTTTTTATCACACCACCATCATTACATCTCCATTTATCCATCTTCATCATATTACCACCATCATCTCCCCCTTCATCCTCATTTTTATTTTATTCCATGTTTAAGGAAATAAAAAAATTAAAATTAAAACAAAAGAAATTCATAGCAGCAGAAATTAAAAAAATAATTAAAAAGCAAAAAAGCAACGGTTGTACGCCATCGCTCCCCCTTCCAACCGTTGCTGCCAGCGGCGGTGCGTCCGGCCTCCACCACCGCCGCCACCGGTCTCATGCCGCCTGCGGGTTCCATCCATGGCTCTCTACCAATCCACTAGCCTCGTGCGTCTCTCCGCACACCCCCACCCTCTCCAGGACGCCCGCGCGCCCAGAGCCCCTACATCAGCCGCCCGCGGCTCCATCAGCTGATAGCGCGCTGCCCAACTGCTCTCCATCGTGCCTCTCTACTACTGATAAGCAACCTGAAGGCTAGGGTATAGGTGCTAAATTGGTCGTTGCGACCCAAGCGATCAAGTCAACTTAATCAAGAAAAATATCAGACCACTAAATAAATCAAAGATCAATCAAAACAAAGCGAGAAGCGGTCCAGCTATGAGTTTAACCTGGTATAGCTCCCAGGGTCGAACTCGAGGAGCACGGGTTGGCCAAAGGCCTACGAAGTAGTAAAAATGAAATAAAACAAAAGACAAATATTTTCAGTGATTTTTAATGATTTTTATATATTTTTTTTTGGATTTTTAAATGTGAAGAAAACAAAAGAAACACAAAGTCAAGCACCCTTTAGCTAATTATTTAATGTATCAAAAATCAAGCAAAAATTCAAACAAAAATGTTTTTATGTTTTTTAGGTTTTTTAGTATTTTTGGTTAATTTTTGATAATTTTCTGATGTATATTTTATTTTCTAAAAATCAAACAGTAACGAAAATGTAAGGTACTGTCCAGCCAGGCCCAAAAGCCCTAGATAAAATATCTAAGGACCTCAAAAGGGCCTGGAGGTATTTTTCCTGTATACTAGATAAAACAAGGAAATTTTGAGTACCAAAATTATTATTTTTGGGTTTTTAGATTATTTACTATAATTTTTATGGGTTTTTAGGTGTTTTTAAGTTTTTATGGTTTTTAATCAGTGAAAAATAGCCTAAATTGGCTAGAAAATCAAGAAACACAAAATAAATAGTACCTAATTTTTATAGAATTTTTGAGGGGGTTTTTATATTTTTTTTGGATTTTTAACTCTAGACAGTAGCTGAAATAAAGGTTTTTGAATTTTTAAAAATACCAAATAAACTCAAAAATGTCCTAAAAAACTCTCAAAAATCCTACAACATGGCAGGAGCCATGTGTCAAATTTTCATCGAATTTGGAGGTGATTTGATATTTTATTCAAAAATAAAGAAAAGCAACAGCTCACAGGGACCTTTCTGCAAATAAAGCAAAGTTCTGGACCCCTGGGACAACAGGCTTGGAAAGCTTAGGGCTGGAAATGCAAATTACCCCCCGGGCCACGCACGATACGCGTGACTCAGGCCTGGGGGGACCTAATTGCAAATCCCATTTCTATAAATGCAAAACGTAACCAGCCAGAACCACAGGGTCAAAAACGCAAATGTACCAAAATACCACGTGACGATGCACGTGTCCACAAGAAACAGGGGTATAAATGCAAATCACATAAAAGTGAAGGTCCTCAGTGCAATTTTCACAAAAACAAAAGAACTAGACTAAATATTTACAGGATTAAAAACTAAATGCAAAAAGTAAAGGGGCCTAAGACAAATTACCCCTTTTATTAATGTCGAGGGTCGGATGCGCGACGGGTGGCAGGTTGGATGGCTGGGATGGTGCGCCGCACACCAGAGCAACCCCTCGAGTCGATCCGACGGCTGGTATGTGTCCACGTGGATGATCGGACGGAGATGCTGCAACGTGGGTTTCCGAAGAAGTCCGGGCTCGGATCAGATGGACGAGATGCAGCCACGTACTTGATCGGATGGCTGGGAGGCGTCGTGGCTTAACCTCGCTGCTCAACGGTGATGATCGACCCCAGGGAGATCTGGCGGTGGATGCTGCTCCGAGGATGGATGGACACGATCTATTCTGGAGCACCGAAGTTGATCTGACGGCGGACGAGGATGCTGCAAGAACTAGTCGCCGGCGAGCTTCGCCGGCCCTCCGTGCGCGCGATGGTCCTCGTCTGATGCTTCTGAGGTGCGGGAAAGCTTCGCCGTGAAGCCCCGCACCCAATGCTCTGCTCCGATGGAGGTGAGGAGCTCCAGAGAGCTCCGGCGACGTGAATGACCTGGAGCGGCTGTGCTCTGAAGTTCCGACCTCCAAATGAGGTCGATAGGCCTGGATACCTGCACAGGAAGAAAGAGGGGTCGAGGGCAAACTGCCTCGACCCGTCAGAGCGGGCGGAAGGTGGCTGGTGCGGCGAGATGGGGACTCTCCGGTGAGCGACGGAGGGAGGAGAGCCGTAACCCTGCTCCGGGGCGAGACAGGGGGAGTGAAGGGGCGGAGCAGGTGGATAGAAGTCTGGCGGAGGTGAAGGCGATGTCAGATGAACAAATGGGTAGACGGAAACGACTGGCGGAGGCGGCGGAGCTAAGCTACTGCAAATCGAAAAGTCCTATTCTACGCTAATCTACGGGCTAAAGAAACTACCTGATGGATGCTGTCGACAGGGCTGAAGCTCGGCGAGCTTCTGGTCATTGCCTGCTAGGGGTCGTCGACTCCCCGAGGCTGAGCGCGCTCGCGGCGGCGCACGGCGGAGTCAACCACCGGATCAATGGATTCCTTGCAACTCGGGCCTCGCTTCCACTCCAACGCACGCGCCTGTCACTCGGGTGGTCTGGAGGAGCTCCTTGGCGGCGAGCAGGAGTCCAAAGATGGCAGGATTAGGTCGCCGGTGACGACGCTAAATATGGTGCCGGGTCCGAGAAGATGGCGTTCGGGCGAGTCAGGCGGAGCTCGGATCCGACAAACCTACCCCGGGCGAGGGTCCTGGATGATCGGGTATCAATCGGGGCCCGGGGTTTGAGTCAGTAGCGGTCGGGTCAGGCAGGCAAAAGATCGAGAAAACGGGTCGGTTGCCTGACCCGCGAAAGAAGAAGGTCCGCGGGGGAAGTTGACCGGGGTCAACAAACCCCCGTGGACCAATCAGAAGCCGCCACATATTTTATTTTTGTTTATTTATTTTAGGCTAGAAAATGATGGAATTAGCAAAAACTTAAAACACAAAATATTTTATTTTATTTTTCTCCATTTTTTGGTGATTTTTAATTAATTTTTGGAAATAAAAATAAGATATTTACATTATATAGCTATATATAGGTATATATACAATATGTAGGCTTTTGATTTTTAATTTTTAATTACTATTTTTGTACAATTTTATTCCTATTTTATATTTTATTTATTTATAGAATAAAATGAGGAATAAAAGGGTATTTTTATTTGGTTTTTATTATTTATGTATATAGGTAAAATAAATAGATATATACATCTATACACATGATATATATATACAATGTATTTTTATGTTTTGAATTTTGTAATTTTTATTTAATTTTTGTTTTGATTCTTTTCATTTTATTTATTTACAATATATAATATAGGATATTTACAAAAAATTTTAGAAAATAATTTTATTTATTTATAAGGTTGAATAAATATAGGAGTGTGGTCTATGTACATGGTGAAAAGATATTTTTGTTCTTTTTGCTTTTCGAATTTTTATTTTGTTTTTAATATTTTTATAAATACACACAAATATGTACAAGCATATTTTTGGGTGAGGAAAATATAATCTTATGTATTTACACTTCATTGCTGTTCTCCAAAAGCTGATCTAACAGGTACAAATCCCTAACCTCCATCTTGCTGCCATGCATGTGTTTTTACACATTTTTCTTGATGATCTTGATTGGGTTAACATCTTGAGATCACTCAGCTCATACCTATTTCCCTTCTCTGATATAGTATCCTGAATCCACTTTTGTACCATGCAATTAACAAACATGGTTCACCCTAAATGCTCGTTAATTTCAGATCTAATCCAGGAAATCTGATGACATATTAATTTCATTCTCATCTGAATATTCTAATCCGATTAGTTAAGGAATTAACATTTCATTCAATATCTTTCTTGATATCTACAGTATAATCTTGGATATATTATTATATGTGTTCAACTAAGGAAAATATAATTATAATATTCTAAAGTCTCGGTACTGAACAATATTAATTTCTTTATGGAAAAGTTTGGCTAAACTCTAGAAATGTCTCAGCTAAACTACGTTTGATCTGAAATGAAGAGGTTATAGGGTATAGTTATAAAATTCTAACGGAAGAGTGATTAATGGTGTGTAAAAAAAAAAATCTTAGCAGAGTGAGACAACAGAGAAGTTGATGTGCGTCAAAAGGTATACCCACCCACATTATATATATTAACAGGAATTACCTTCAGACCTACAATGTTTAAGAGTCAAAACTTGAATAGAACCTTCGCATGATGGATTACGCAAAAACAATTATTTCTTCAGTGACTGGCATGTGGGAGTATATATGACTATTAATTCTTGGTAGAAATCTGCGTAAAAATAATTAGGTGAAAATTCACACCTAATTAAATACTTATTGATATAGGTGATTGGAGGATAGGCATTCAAAGAATCGAGTTAACTGCTGAAGAAAAGTCAAATGACATTTACGACTAATGGTTAATATCAGTTAACAAACACATATGTTATACAGATTAAAATTTTCCAATTAAACAAAATATAAGCAGAGTTCAGATCTTACATTTAAAGCAGCTTTATTCAATAAATTTTTCTATCTAGGAATTTACTGAGTAGTAGCAGACAACAAACAGAAGTTTCGTTTGAGAAAAAAATATTAGTATTAAACTATATACAGATCATATCAGAAATTTCAGAGATTATAATCAAGCCCTCATTTTTTTTTAAAAAAATCTACAACAGGGCTCTGGACCCTACTCCAATTAGTATAAAATTAATGATTGTTTTTATAAAGACATTATTTTGGGAATTAAGAACAGTTAGAACACCATGCATGACAATATGAAATACATGTATCAAAAGAGATCTGCATGCAAAAGATTCTGAATTTTATTCTTAACTTGAACTTAAATCTATCATTGAAATCCATAAAAATAGAATTCTGGACTAGATTTTTTTTGAGTGACACTTATGCAGTGCACTATTCACAACAAACAAGAGAAAGATGCATATAAGCATCAAAGAGGATCTGGATTTATCATGCATGGCAGCAAAGAAGAGGGGAAGAGGATGGTACCTTAAATCCCAAAATAAATCTGATTAACAGCCTGCATGTAAAAGAGAACTGCAATTGGATGTCTTCCAAGAGGAGGAAGAGGGGCTCCTGCAGCTTTGGCTACTGGAACTGCCACAGCAGTGGGCTGGAGATGCTCTCTTCGGCTGGAACTGGAAAGGCTTTTGGGTAAAAGAGAGAAAATGAGGTGGGAAAGAAGAGGGAATAAAGGTTCTATCGGCTGAAATAGAAGAAGTATATATATAGGAGAAGAGAGAAGGAAATAGGAGAGGAAGGTGGGGAGGAAGCTTCCTCTTCATCACATCACTTGTGACATCAGCATGCTGATGTCAGCATGCTGATGTCATATTCTCCAAATTTTTTTTTAACTGCTGGAATCCAGCAGACTGTTTGCTGGCTTCTGTTACAGTCTTACTGTAGCAGAAAAAAAATTTTAGTTTAATTTTTTTTTTACCAAAATTTTCTTTTATTTGGCATATATAAAAGTCGACCGTATACGCGCCTCGGGCCTCGGATTTTGACGCGCAATATCTCGATTTGATCGTCTCGGAATTACGATCAATATGAGTATAATATTCATATACTTTCGATCGGGTTTTGAATACCCGAAATTCCGAGATACAGTTTCGGTTTGGGGTTAAATTTTGCAAACTAAAAATATCAAACGACCTCCGATTGACGAACGGTCAATTCCGTTGGTTTTGTATCGTCGAATCGGATCTAATGACGGTCTCGATTCGTTTCGCGGTTTCCGAATTTGCGTCGCGGCTTTTCACGGCGCGCAATACGATGTGACCGATTTTCGGTTGATTTCGCCCGAACGACTTTTGATTCATGATCAATTGGTCGTTTTAGGTTGTTTAGTATTGACCGACAACGTTTTTGGGTTCATTAGACCCAAAATCGGACGACTTCAGGTTTATTGGAAACCGGATGCTACAAATATAAAAACCTCAAAGGGAGTCTCGTCCTCGAGACTCGAGTTAAGGCTATTCGGTGACTTGTTTGAATTTCATATGTCCATAAAAACCTCAAAGGGTTTTGAACCCATAAAACCTCAAAGGGAAAACAAGCCATATATTTATAATGTATCTAATTACAAAAGCTTGTTTTGATGATTACATCAGAATAACTGCGGATATCGTGCCCGCATGTCGGCTTCAGTCTCCCATGTCGCTTCCTTGACGCCGTGTCGGTGCCACAACACCTTGACCAACGAAATCTCCTTGCTGCGAAGCTTCTTCACAGCACGATCAAGTATCTGGACTGGCTTCTCCTCATAAGTCAGATCTGGCTCTACGTCAAGATTTTCGTAACTGATGACGTGCCGAGGGTCGTGGACATATTTCCTCAGATTGGATATGTGGAAAACATCATGAATAGCTGACAAATGTGGAGGAAGGGCTACTCGGTATGCCACTTTCCCCACACGAGCAAGAATCTCGAACGGTCCAACATATCGCGGCGCCAACTTTCCACGAACACCAAATCTCTGTACTCCCTTCATGGGAGATACTCGCAAAAATACCCAATCTCCAACCTATAATTGATAGGAATATCATTAATATGAGATTAAGTTGAACTCATATATATCATAATTGAGTGGATGAGGAGAATATAATTCGATTACCTGAAACTCTAAGTCTCTCCTCTGACGGTCTGCATAACTCTTCTGGCGGCTTTGTGCCGTCAGAAGCCTCCGTCGCACAAGATCTACAGCTCTCGCAGTCTCCTCCAAGAGATCCACGGAATATACAGCATGATCACCTACCTCACGCCAACTGATAGGTGTGAGGCATCTCCGCCCGTATAGGGCCTCGAATGGTGCCATGCCAATACTGGAGTGATAGCTGTTGTTATATGTGAATTCCACCAAAGGTAAATGGTCCTTCCAGGACCCTTTCCACTCCAAAGTGCAAGCACGAAGCAAATCTTCTAGTGTCTGAATGGTGCGCTCACTCTGACCGTCAGTCTGTGGATGATATGCAGAACTCATCTTCAGCTCTGTCTGTAGTGCTGACATGAACTGATGCCAATAATGAGATGTAAATCTCGAATCCCTGTCAGACACCACCTCCCGTGGTATACCATGTAGCCTGATAATGTTCTGCACATAGAGCTTGGCCAATCTGGATGGAGTGTAAGTCGTGTTGACAGGTATAAAATGGGCTGACTTGGTCAACCTATCAACAACGACCCAAATGGAGTCATGACCTCCTGGCGTCTTCGGCAATCCTGTGACAAAATCCATAGAAATGCTCTCCCATTTCCACTCGAGAATGGGGAGAGACTGCAGTAATCCTGGCGGTCTCCTGTGCTCAGCCTTGACCATCTGACAGGTCATGCATCTGCTAACATGTAGCGCCGCATCGCGCTTCATTCCATCCCACCAGAAATGTCGACGCAGATCACGGTACATCTTCGTACTGCCTGGATGGATAGATAACCATGAACTGTGTGCCTCATCGAGAATGTCTCTACGAAGCTGCTCATCATTGGGTACAACGACCCGTCCTGCCTTCCATAAAATGGACTCCATCACAACAAAGTCATCAAATTCGTCCTTGACGGCGCGCATGTATCTATCATGAATCCAAGGATCGGTTTTCTGGCCCTCAACAATACGATCCCAAAGACTGTTGTATCGTGGAGGCACGACGGTAGAAATGGATGCGCTCTTCTGAGGATGCCAATCGGTCAAAGCTGCAAGCGTATCCCATGTGTATAGCCAGTTCGCCGTACCATCAATATGCGCTCTCCTGCTGAGTGCATCAGCCACCACGTTTCCCTTACCGGGATGGTAAGAGATCGTGCAATCATAATCCTTCAGCAGCTCGAGCCATCTGCGCTGTCTCATGTTCAACTCCTTCTGATCAAAGATGTACTTTAGGCTCTTATGATCTGTGAAAATCTCGAAGTTCACCCCATATAGATAGTGGTGCCAGATCTTCAAGGTGAAGACAACTGCCGCCAACTCCAGGTCATGTGTGGGGTAGTTCCGCTCGTGCGGTCTCAACTGCCGTGATGCATAAGCAATCACCTGTCCTCTCTGCATCAATACTGCTCCCAGACCTTCCCCAGATGCATCTGTGTAGACTGCATAGTCCTGAGTACCTGAAGGAAGAGCAAGAATAGGCGCTGTAGTCAATCTCTCCTTCAGTGTCTGGAAGGCCTGTTCACATGAACCGTCCCAAATAAATGGGACCCCCTTCTGCGTCAGTCGTGTCAGAGGACGAACAATGCGTGAAAATCCGCTGACAAAGCGTCTGTAATAGCCCGCAAATCCGAGGAAGCTCCGAATCTGAGTAACTGTCTTGGGCTGCTCCCAAGACATAACTGCATCTATCTTCGCAGGATCAACTGCAATGCCTGCTCCAGAAATGATGTGCCCCAAAAATGAGACCTGGGATAACCAGAACTCGCACTTGCTCAACTTGGCATATAGCTTGTGCTCCCGCAATGTATCTAAGACAATCCGTAGATCATTCGCATGATCCCATTCATTCCGTGAATAGATGAGTACATCATCGATGAACACCACTACAAACTTGTCCAAATATGGACGGAAGATACGGTTCATCATGTCCATGAAAACCGCAGGTGCATTGGTGAGCCTAAACGGCAACACCACAAACTCATAGTGTCCATAGCGTGTCCTGAATGCGGTCTTCGGAATATCCGACTCACGAATCCTCAGCTGATGGTAGCCTAAGCGAAGATCGATCTTCGAGAAAACCGAAGATCCTTGGAGCTGGTCGAATAAATCATCGATACGTGGCAAAGGATAACGGCTCTTCACCGTTCTCTTGTTCAGTTGCCTGTAATTGATGCATAATCTCATGGATCCATCCTTCTTCTTGACAAATAGAACCGGAGCATCCCAAAGTGAAGTGCTCGGCCTCACGAATCCCAAGTCAAGCAACTCCTTCAACTGCACCTTCAGCTCCCTCAACTCGGCTGGTGCCATGCGATATGGTGCCATAGAGATCGGCTGTGCATCTGGTAGCAATGTGATCTCGAACTCGATCTCTCTCTCAGGAGGCAATCCCGGTAGCTCATTAGGAAATACATCTGGATATTCTGACAGTACTCAGATGTCCTGTGTCATCGGCTCCTGGTCAGATACCTCCCGAATAAATGCAAGATATGTATCACAACCCTGATCAACAAGTTGCTGAGCTCGCAACACTGAAATGTACTCCATGGTGGAGTCATGCAAAGTACCCTCAAAAGTAAACTCGGGTAGATCAGGAATCCTGAAGACAATTTTCTTCCTAAAGCAATCAACCAGTGCATGATGAGCGGATAACCAATCCATGCCCAAAATCAAGTCGAACTCATCAAGCTGTAGAAGTAGACAGTCTGCGACCATCTCGTGACCGCCAATCAGTATGGGCAAGTGCCTGACGATCAGTGAAATAATGAATAACTGGCCACCTGGCCCTTGGATGTGATATGTTGCGACTCTACCTAAAGAAGCAAGTAGCCTCGAAGCAAGGAAAATGTGTGTCGCTCCAGAATCAAATAAAATGTGGAAAGCTCGATAAGAGCAGCCAGTATGTGTGCTAGTTGGTCAGTTGTCTCCTGGGCTCCTGGCCTGGTCGGGATGCCATGGTTCTGCATGCGAACCATAATTAGTCGTAAAAGTACCATTTGGAGATACTTATAATATATGCTTTTTCTCTTCTTGGGATATAATATGAAAATTAATGAAATTGGTGACATCTGTGTTGGTTGAATATGAATGTCATATTTCCCTTCTCGGACTCACGACAAGTCAGAAGACCGTCGCTATCCGAGAACTTAATGCGATCGAAATTGAAATACTGCGAATGTGCGTATTGGGGTACCACTGCTCTGATACCAAACTGTCGACCCCTCAGGATCCGGGTACCCGTTTACGACACTATTCGCAACATTCCATTTATTGACATCGCATTATAAGCATAAATTATGGGGAAAAATTTTTCGCAATGAATATATTTGCAAGTGACATTCGACATTCACATTTACAACCACAAGATAATAAAGATAAATGTCACCAAGAATTTATTTCATTAACTTTCATTTCATTTTCAACCTGTACAATGTCTGAAAGTATATACAGTATATCCCAAAATCTGACTGAAGAGAAAAGAAACATATAACAATAACGACCGAACAAAAACTAAGACAAAAAGAATAACATACCGTCTAGTATAGATTTTGTCTTTTGGAACCCTGTATAATTACTGAACAATAGACTCCTTTCCTGCCATGCGTGCAAGGAAGAAAAGGAGTCACAAACGTGAATACAAACCCATAGTTTAAAATAAATAACAAGTAATTTCATGTGCAAAAGAGAGCAAGTAGAAAGGTGGAATAAGCACTATTTACATCTACTTGCATAAGTAAAAATGTTTTCAACTGTTTGGTACTAAGTTCATTTGTTCTCCCTTTTTCCCATTCATCCCATATATATATATATATTTATTTATATAAAGTTTAGATGAAAAACCCTAACATATAATGATTTCATGTATTTTAAGATCATGATTTTGGGTCTTGGAGATCATGTTGTAGAACTTGATGGCACATGAAATTGCTAATTTCTTGTCATTGAGATCACGTCATGGTTTCCGATGATGGACTGATATAATGATGGCTGATTTGATCCTTAATTCTATTTACTCCTTTTAAGTTAGTGGATAGTCCGTGGTCTTGGTCTGTATGTAGCCTCACACTATGACTCTAAGGTATTAAACTACCTTAGGGTTGGGGGGCCTCCGTAGGCATGCGGTGTTGTGTAATGCATCCTAACTAAGTTCCCAACACGTCCACTAACTTATAGGATTTTTGAACCAGATTAAAGTCACTTCTAAACAACTAAATCTTAATTGTGATTTCCTCCAAACCTTCATTCTAACTCTCTCAGATGTAATTCTTGATGATTTAGATGTAGATATAGATGTAGATATGGATGATCTGGATGTAGAATCGCCAAGTCTGTTTGGCGAAGAAAACTCAAGCGGTGAAGAAGCCTGCAAATGGCTCTTCCGTCTCGCCCTCTAGTTGGAAGGTCGGTCCAATAGAGGGATAGGTCTACTCCCCAACTACGCCACTGAGACGGGTGAGAGGGACTTCCTAGAAAAGTCGCTCTAGAAAAACAGCCCGACTAGTACGGGCGGACGAGCTCGAACGTAAAAACTGAAAACCAAGGATCCCCCGCCTGGGTATCCTAAAAGACAGGGTCAGCGGAACTGGTCTAAAATCTGGATCCCAACGAGGCGTAAAAACACTGCGAGCTCGCGTAAAAACCGTGTAAAAGACTGGAATCCTAGACCCGCGCACTTGGCGGCCGCTGCCCTAACTGGGCTTCCTTTCCTCCGCCCAGGTGAGGGTCACCGCGCCCTCGCACGATCATGGTAAAGATCACCATGACCGGCATATTAAATGTCATCAATGATTCCTGATCACATTTTTATATGCTTGATTACTCATCCATTTCTTTTGTTGACTTTTTCAATCTGGGTACTTTGTTGCTACTTATCATTGTTGATATATATAGTGGATTATATTTGATACCGATTAGACCTTGGCATCTATAAGATGATGATACTTTGTTTGTAATATCCAATGGAATGATATGCTAATTAATATGTTATATAAATACTCAGTTTATAGATTTAAGTTTTACATTTCCAATCATTATATATATATATATATATTTCTAATGCTATAATAGCGTGTCGATAACATAAAAACTTGAAATGCATATACGTAATAGTGTGAAAAATCCTCAACACGGTATATAGTTCTTAACCCATTGTGTTCATGTCGTGGATAAAAGATCAGACTAACAAGCATATCTTTGTTTATAGGGATATGCTCTGTCACTAGCTACTATGATACAACGATACTGTGTCATTTGAAATTTAATATATAGGTAATCATTTAGTCAAATGATTTCTACTATAAGTAAAAAAAATCTTAGCAGAGTGAGACAACAAAGAAGTTGTTCTAGAACTTTATTAGAAATTTGATGTGCGTCAAAAGGTATACCCACCCACATTATATATATTAACAGGAATTACCTTCAGACCTACAATGTTTAAGAGTCAAAACTTGAATAGAACCTTCGCATGATGGATTACGCAAAAACAATTATTTCTTCAGTGACTGGCATGTGGGAGTATATATGACTATTAATTCTTGGTAGAAATCTGCGTAAAAATAATTAGGTGAAAATTCACACCTAATTAAATACTTATTGATATAGGTGAATGGAGGATAGGCATTCAAAGAATCGAGTTAACTGCTGAAGAAAAGTCAAATGACATTTACGACTAATGGTTAATATCAGTTAACAAACACATATGTTATACAGATTAAAATTTTCCAATTAAACAAAATATAAGCAGAGTTCAGATCTTACATTTAAAGCAGCTTTATTCAATAAATTTTTCTATCTAGGAATTTACTGAGTAGTAGCAGACAACAAACAGAAGTTTCGTTTGAGAAAAAAATATTAGTATTAAACTATATACAGATCATATCAGAAATTTCAGAGATTATAATCAAGCCCTCATTTTTTTTTAAAAAAAAATCTACAACAGGGCTCTGGACCCTACTCCAATTAGTATAAAATTAATGATTGTTTTTATAAAGACATTATTTTGGGAATTAATAACAGTTAGAACACCATGCATGACAATATGAAATACATGTATCAAAAGAGATCTGCATGCAAAAGATTCTGAATTTTATTCTTAACTTGAACTTAAATCTATCATTGAAATCCATAAAAATAGAATTCTGGACTAGATTTTTTTTGAGTGACACTTATGCAGTGCACTATTCACAACAAACAAGAGAAAGATGCATATAAGCATCAAAGAGGATCTGGATTTATCATGCATGGCAGCAAAGAAGAGGGGAAGAGGATGGTACCTTAAATCCCAAAATAAATCTGATTAACAGCCTGCATGTAAAAGAGAACTGCAATTGGATGTCTTCCAAGAGGAGGAAGAGGGGCTCCTGCAGCTTTGGCTACTGGAACTGCGACAGCAGTGGGCTGGAGATGCTCTCTTCGGCTGGAACTGGAAAGGCTTTTGGGTAAAAGAGAGAAAATGAGGTGGGAAAGAAGAGGGAATAAAGGTTCTATCGGCTGAAATAGAAGAAGTATATATATAGGAGAAGAGAGAAGGAAATAGGAGAGGAAGGTGGGGAGGAAGCTTCCTCTTCATCACATCACTTGTGACATCAGCATGCTGATGTCAGCATGCTGATGTCATATTCTCCAAATTTTTTTTAACTGCTGGAATCCAGCAGACTGTTTGCTGGCTGCTGTTACAGTCTTACTGTAGCAGAAAAAAAAATTTTAGTTTAAATTTTTTTTTACCAAAATTTTCTTTTATTTGGCATATATAAAAGTCGACCGTATACGCGCCTCGGGCCTCGGATTTTGACGCGCAATATCTCGATTTGATCGTCTCGGAATTACGATCAATATGAGTATAATATTCATATACTTTCGATCGGGTTTTGAATACCTGAAATTCCGAGATACAGTTTCGGTTTGGGGTTAAATTTTGCAAACTAAAAATATCAAACGACCTCCGATTGACGAACGGTCAATTCCGTTGGTTTTGTATCGTCGAATCGGATCTAATGACGGTCTCGGTTCGTTTCGCGGTTTCCGAATTTGCGTTGCGGCTTTTCACGGCGCGCAATACGATGTGACCGATTTTCGGTTGATTTCGCCCGAACGACTTTTGATTCATGATCAATTGGTCGTTTTAGGGAGATATTTACACTAGAGCCCCTATCTCCCTCTACTTTGGCTTTTATGCGGTCAGGCCCATGCTGAGCCCTCCCTTGGGTTAGGTTGCTCAATATTTATTCTAAATATTTCCCTCTTTTTCTTTTTCATCTTTATTCTTTTATTTTTGCACAAAAACATGCTAATTATAGATTTTTACACAATGCATGCTTCTGCTAATTTTCCCTATTTACAAGTATCTACATGCATTTGCATAGGTTTTTGTAGCTAAAATATAAGAATAAAGAGTGATGAATGGGTATTCATCACCCCCCTATACTATACTTTGCTAGTCCCTTAGCAAACACTTATTTGAAAAAGAAGTGAAAAAGAAAGAAAGAAAAAGAAAGAGAGGATGTACATGGATCAAGGTTGATTATTAAACTTGCCTTAATTAAATTGAGGTATGGAGCTCAATCAGATCTTTGGATTATTAATGTGTCGGAACCTTATTTAGACTTAAGCTTAAAACCTAACAGCCTCTAAGTTCCACCAATCTATAACCAAGACTCCTCAATGCTCCAGATCAGAACAAGTCATTAATCACAAACCCTGAAGACCATGAATCTTTCCTTGTCCTGTGAATGTGAAGTCTAAGCACTCCACCTCAGAAATGGCAACTTGACAACCCTCCCTAACAAGGTAACTCTATGACCTCAATCTGGCCACTCTTTCCTCGAGGAGCGGGGTATTCCCTTCTAAGTTCAAGTTCAACCAGCTCAAGAAGAGGGAGAAGAAGAGAATGGGTCAAGGCCAGTGTAGCCAAGTACCCTTGGGAGCTTGACCAGTGTAGCCAAGTCTCCCTGCTGCAAGCTACAACAGGTGGATCATGAAACCAAGCTTTGCTTATTGCACTTATATACATACTCCGGTGGGATTATCATTTTCTCTCAGACCCACCACTTTTTTGGAGTTCTTTTCTTTTTGCACATTTTTTTTTCGAGTGCATCTATACAACATGTACATGTGCAGCATATATACAAGGAGTTTTTCCTCTTGAGCCAGTAGACTATCCCTCTTTTGAAGCTTTATTGCAACCCACAACTCCCGTCGTTAGACCTCATGGCAACCAGACCAAGTTGAGACGCACTTCCTTCACTATAAGAAGAAGAGAGGTTCCGCCTAGAAGTACTACCCTCATATGCTACCCCAAGTCAAGGAAGACTGCCTCCTCACCACCTCATCCGTAGAGAGCTCGGTGCATAGTGCGGGTGTCCAAGTAAAGCCATAATCTATATGAGTCATGTGTTGTTGTTAAGTGCTCTACTTAGGCTCATTGAGATGACATGTGATCATAGCCTAGTGGACTCAAAGAATTAAGTCACCATGGACCTGAAAAGCCTTAAACCTAAGCCCTATAAGGTTCCTCTTAGAATTAGGTGGATTAAGATCTTAATCAAGCTCCATTTCTCAATTTGATTCCAGGCTAGTTTAAATGTCAACTATCATCCAGAAAACTATATACATATGTACACAAAGATGCTTATTTACACAATATTTTACAATCATGCAAAATTTTTGAAAAATGTTTTGAAATCATGAATGATGATGCATGAAGTGCAAGTTTTGCAAAAAGATATTTACACACATTTACACAAGATTTTTGCAAACTTTTTGATTTTCAAAACATTTTGGAAAAATTTTGTACTATATACATAATTTTGATACAAAAATATTTACACAAGCTTTACACAAACGATTTTTGAAATCATTTTTACAAAAATGATTTGTACACTAGCTATGTATGTGCAAATAAAAGAAGATTATGTACATGAAAATTTTTAAATTTTTGTGATTTTTAGCCATTTTTATTTATTAACACACTCACACAAAGTACGAGTTATGGCTAAAGTATATATGAAATATATACACCCCCCCTATACTTAGCTCGAACGATGTCCTCAGAGTCAAGAGCGATGAAGAAGACATAACTCGTGCTATGTATAGGGAGGTGAAAAGGAAGGCTATACAAAAGGGAGATGAAAAGTCAAGAGGGACTCAGGTCTCCCCCCTATACTTAGGATCAAGTAATCCTAAGTATAGCATGCTGTACACGAAGGGAAAACCGAGTGCAGAATGTACAGGGTCTACCCCCCCCCCCCTTATACTTAGGGTGAAATATCCTTAAGTATAGGCAGCAAAACAGGGGTAGACAGAAACAAAAGAAAATGACGAATATATACAAGAAGGAGGACATCACTCCCCCTATACTTAAGGTGAAGAACCTTAAGTATAGGCAACGACAGAAGTGATGGAACAGAACGAAGAACAACCCGGTGTTTTCACCCCCCCTATACTTAGGATGAGCAATATCCTATGTATAGCAAAGATATTCCTAAGTGAGAGCTAGGGTGAAAACAAGAACGGAAGAAAGAAGGATCAAAGTAAGACAAAACACGTATATACAAAAGAGTACAATGTTGAGGTGCCTCTCAACAAGCGCTAGTTTTTACGCCCCTAGCTGGGCGCAAAGGTTAGGATAATGCAGTATCAAGGTTCAGGACAGCATCGGTAAGTCGAATGCCGTACTGTCGTCGTAGTCTTGGTATGAGAACAACGACGAACTCAACAGTGTAAAGTAATACACCCAGATATGCAATCAGGCGGGTGTCTGCTACCGGCCAAAGATATGGGAAAAAATGATCGGGATCCGGTAACACAAAAGAAATCATCGGCTCTGGTTTAGACTGGAGTGAGAGTATAGAGCCGATGAAATCAAACGTGGAGAAGGATGGATCAGTAATAGAATCCTCCACGTCAATCAGTATCTCAAGCAGGTGTGGGCAATCAAGATCAGGAGACTCTCTAGAGGGACTGATATCCGATGCATGAAATAGGATCAGATCAGGCAAATCATCGAATATCTCCAGAATGGGCTCATCCTCGCGAGGGTCGTCGAGGTGAGAAGAATCAGGATCAGAAAGATCTAAAGACTCGATTCCGTGTTCCGCCAGATCGGAAACACTCTCAGCAGGTGAAACCGAGTGCTCATAGAGTGCGGCATCCTCCCGCAGATAACCCTCGGGGAGAAATGCAAGATCAGAAGTGACAAGAAGAGGATCAGGATCTAGATGGGCATCTGCGCTGCTATCAAGTATCCACTCAGTGCACCAGGCTGCATCATCATCGGAAGTGTAGCTCTCGACAATCTGGAAACAGGAGAAGGTACTGGTCAACACCGCGGAAGCTGGCGAAGTGTATGTGGTTGATCCTCGCTCTGCGGCTATGCTGGCTGTCAGCTGGTCCTCAGGAAGTGTATCGATCTCAACAAAGTGGAGGACAAAGGGCTCGAAGACGGGACTCTCTATGTCTGTACTCTCAAAGTATTGTCCCTCCTCAAGCTGTGGCTGCTGGGCTGAGTCCAAGTGACTGTCTGCATCCAAGAAGTGTCTCTGCAAGAAGGAAACTGACTCCTCCGGGACTGGAAACTGAAGTAACTGAGTCAATGGCTGCAAAAGCTGGGGCTCCTCCGGCTCCTGGAATATCAGAAGATCTGATATCCAAGACTCGTCGACTGGAAACTCTGGGGCTACCTCGAACTCCGGCTGGAAAACCAACGGGAACTCAAGTAGACTCTGGGTCCGAACCTCTGCTATCACAGTCATCTCCTCTGTCAATGGTGCTGCATCATCCAAATCCTCGAGCTGGTGTGTAGAAGCTGACTCATCAGGTAAAGTGACACACCGCACTGGTACCACATCGTCCGCATGTGTTGTCCCGACCAAGGCATCTCGTGTAGAAGAACTCTGTGAAAGTAGCCTCGAGATGGTATCCAGGAAGTGAATGTCGGAACTGCGGTGTGAACCGCCACATGTGGTAATCACCAGTGCAAGCTGCTCTGCGGTCATCCCCCGCATGGAGATCACGATCAAGTCTGTAAGTGGTAGTCCGTGCTCAGGAAATCTCCTAAGAGGTCAAGAAACCTCGGCCATGCCTCGTGCAATGGCTCCTGGGGGTCAACTGAAAAGTCCATGATCAAATACCGCATAAACTCTGCTCTACGTGGAGGGAAGTATCTTTGTAGAAACTCTCGGCGTAGCTCTCCCCACGTCTCGAATGTCCTCCCCAATCGTCGGTGCCACCTCATGGCTCTGTCGTGAAGCGTGAATGGGAAGGTCCTGCTCATCAGCTCCTCTGCAGTGACGTCTGAATATCTCTGTGCTCTGCAAAGCTCCTCGAAAGCTGACAGGTGAAGATAAGGCTCCTCGTGCGCCTCTCCTGAAAATGTCGGCAGTCGCTGAACGTAATCCAAATCCAAGACGAATGGACCTAGTGTAGAAGCTGACTGAGCTCCATATGCTATCTGCTCCTCCATCCTTTTGGCATAGGATCCGTCTGCTGACCTCCACTGCTTTCTCTGGTCACCAACGGAGTGCGCTCTCAACTTAGCAACAGCATCGTCCGGGTCTTGCATCTGCTCTATCGGGTATCCTCGGACGTCTCGCACAGCATGCCCAGAGTGATGAGATGAACGGGAGGGAGGGAGCGGGAGGTTGGTCGGAGATCCGACCTCCCTAGAAGGTGGACTGGAGTGATGGTCAGAAGATGGAGAAGAAGCCGTAAGAGTCGGCTCGAAGTGAGGGGGATCCATCATCCAGGGATAAAGACGAAGAATAAATGAAGGGAGGTGAGGTAGAGTGATGAAAAAGGATTGAAGGGATCTGGCAATCAAACAAGATGAACAAGCAAACCCCCAATTCACCTACACACAGAGCTGAAGACTGAAGGGATCGGTCAATTATCTTGTCAATTTTATTTTAGGTGATCATCCTGTCTATCAGAGCGATTACGTGAGGTCAATAGGTATCCGGATCTTTCTCAACCGACTGTCCCGTACTGAAAGCCGGTAATCAGTTAAGAAAAGATCGGAGGCTCTATCCTAATGTGCGGATCACTCTCTCGCTCATCCAAACAAGACAAGGAGGGGGTTTCTCTCCCCAAGACAGATTTTCCGTGAGGTGTCTTTTAGG
Organism: Ottelia alismoides; assembly: GCA_037367405.1. Taxonomy (NCBI): domain Eukaryota; kingdom Viridiplantae; phylum Streptophyta; class Magnoliopsida; order Alismatales; family Hydrocharitaceae; genus Ottelia; species Ottelia alismoides. The sequence goes on from JAZKJV010011278.1 coordinate 816,986, forward strand.
TCAAGTATGATTAGCAGTCCCGATTTTATTGTTTTTGTTTTTTAGATATTTTTCAAAGCAAACAAATGGCCTAACGATTTTTTCGGTTCTCCTGATTATTAAGCCCAAAACAGAGGGGAGAAGACGAAAAAGCTGATGCGCGATAAATCAATGATGCATGCAAAGTCAGAAATGCGTACCTGCCTCCAGCTCTCTACATGCAATATGATCCATGCATAAAAGTAAAGACATAACAAAAACTACCTATATGATGCAGCGGGAAGCCGAGTCCTAGACGAGCAACTTCTAGCGAAGAACCGTCTAACCGGTCACCGACCTCCAAGCCAAAGAGTCCGGTCTTGGCCCGTCCCTCCTCTGTCCGACAAATCGGGGGTAGGAGTAAGCGCTTTACAGGACGGGCTACGGCACGTAGGCTACGGAGGCAAATGAATCGGTTATTTTTATTATTGATTTTAAGTAGGTCCAATTATCGATCTATGGGAACAGATATGCAATTAGGTGTGTGGATCCTACTAATTACGGCACATTCACCAGAAAATCCTAAGTCTAGGGGCTCGAGCAAAAACCGCGAAAAACCGGAAAAGACAGAAATAAAAGAAAAATAAAACCGCGAAAAAGCCGCGAAAAACCGCGAAGGTCCTAAAGGGTCCCCCGAGCACACCGGTGCTCGGCGAAACAGACCCGCTACGGTAGAAGAGGTCCAAGAGTGTCCAAACAATCCAAGTCCCTGTATTGTTACAATAATAATAATAAAAACCTAATCTAACCTCACCCACTCAACTCTCTCCCTCTCGCTCTCTCCTGCGGCTTCGTAAAGAAGGAAGCCGCCTCCAAGTTCCTCGGCTGCACCGGCTCCTCGAAAGTCGCCTCCGCGGTCCTTGGGCCCTCGCAAGAAAAAGAGATGAGTGGTCAGACCAGCAAAAATAATCAAATAATAAGGAAAAAGAAATGAAAATTAAAAGTGAGGGTAAACACACAAAATCAATTAAAAATAAAAACAAAAGAAAATAAAAATAAAGCAAAATAAAACAAAAAAAGAAACTATAAACAAAAACCGCGAAAAGCCGCGAGCTCCGAAGAGCCGCGAAAAGCCGCGAAAAAAAAACGAAAAGAAAAATAAAAAGAACTACTAAGCCGTGCTCCCCGGCAACGGCGCCATTCTGATAAGCGACTTGAAGGCTAGGGTATAGGTGCTAAATTGGTCGTTGCGACCCAAGCGATCAAGTCAACTTAATCAAGAAAAATATCAGACCACTAAATAAATCAAAGATCAATCAAAACAAAGCGAGAAGCGGTCCAGCTATGAGTTTAACCTGGTATAGCTCCCAGGGTCGAACTCGAGGAGCACAGGTTGGCCAAAGGCCTACGAAGTAGTAAAAATGAAATAAAACAAAAGACAAATATTTTCAGTGATTTTTAATTATTTTTATATATTTTTTTGGATTTTTAAATGTGAAGAAAACAAAAGAAACACAAAGTCAAGCACACTTTAGCTAATTATTTAATGTGTCAAAAATCAAGCAAAAATTCAAACAAAAATGTTTTTATGTTTTTTAGGTTTTTTAGTGTTTTTGGTTAATTTTTGATAATTTTCTGATGTATATTTTATTTTCTAAAAATCAAACAGTAATGAAAATGTAAGGTACTGTCCAGCCAGTCCCAAAAGCCCTAGATAAAATATCTAAGGACCTCAAAAGGGCCTGGAGGTATTTTTCCTGTATATTAGATAAAACAAGGAAAATTTGAGTACCAAAATTATTATTTTTGGGTTTTTAGATTATTTACTATAATTTTTATGGGTTTTTAGGTGTTTTTAAGTTTTTATGGTTTTTAATCAGTGAAAAATAGCCAAAATTGTCTAGAAAATCAAGAAACACAAAATAAACAGTACCTAATTTTTATAGAATTTTTGAGGGGTTTTTATATTTTTTTTGGATTTTTAACTCTAGACAGTAGCTGAAATAAAGGTTTTTGAATTTTTAAAAATACCAAATAAACTCAAAAATGTCCTCAAAAACTCTAAAAAATCCTACAACATGGCAGGAGCCATGTGTCAAATTTTCATCGAATTTGGAGGTGATTTGATATTTTATTCAAAAATAAAGAAAAGCAACAGCTCACAGGGACCTTTCTGCAAATAAAGCAAAGTTCTGGACCCCTGGGACAACAGGCTTGGAAAGCTTAGGGCTGGAAATGCAAATTACCCCCCGGGCCACGCACGATACGCGTGACTCAGGCCTGGGGGGACCTAATTGCAAATCCCATTTCTATAAATGCAAAATGTAACCAGCCAGAACCACAGGGTCAAAAACGCAAATGTACCAAAATACCACGTGACGATGCACGTGTCCACAAGAAACAGGGGTATAAATGCAAATCACATAAAAGTGAAGGTCCTCAGTGCATTTTTCACAAAAACAAAAGAACTAGACTAAATATTACATGATTAAAAACTAAATGCAAAAAGTAAAGGGGCCTAAGACAAATTACCCCTTTTATTAATGTCGAGGGTCGGATGCGCGACGGGTGGCAGGTTGGATGGCTGGGATGGTGCGCCGCACACCAGAGCAACCCCTCGAGTCGATCCGACGGCTGGTATGTGTCTACGTGGATAATCAGACGGAGATGCTGCAACGTGGGTTTCCGAAGAAGTCCGGGCTCGGATCGGATGGATGAGATGCAGCCACGTACTTGATCGGATGGTTGGGAGGCGTCGTGGCTTAACCTCGCTGCTCAACGATGATGATCGACCCCAGGGAGATCTGGCGGTGGATGCTGCTCCGAGGATGGATGGACACGATCTATTCTGGAGCACCGAAGTCGATCTGACGGCGGACGAGGATGCTGCAAGAACTAGTCGCCGGCGAGCTTCGCCGGCCCTCCGTGCGCGCGATGGTCCTCGTCTGATGCTCCTGAGGTGCGGGAAAGCTTCGCCGTGAAGCCCCGCACCCAATGCTCTGCTCCGATGGAGGCGAGGAGCTCCAGAGAGCTCCGGCGACGTGAATGACCTGGAGCGGCTGTGCTCTGAAGTTCCGACCTCCAAATGAGGTCGATAGGCCTGGATACCTGCACAGGAAGAAAGAGGGGTCGAGGGCAAACTGCCTCGACCCGTCAGAGCGGGCGGAAGGTGGCTGGTGCGGCGAGATGGGGACTCTCCGACGAGCGGCGGAGGGAGGAGAGCCGTAACCTTGCTCCGGGGCGAGATAGGGGGAGTGAAGGGGCGGAGCAGGTGGATAGAAGTCTGGCGGAGGTGAAGGCGGTGTCAGATGAACAAATGGGTAGACGGAAACGGCTGGCGGAGGCGGCGGAGCTAAGCTACTGCAAATCGAAAAGTCCTATTCTACGCTAATCTACGGGCTAAAGAAACTACCTGATGGCTGCTGTCGACTGGGCTGAAGCTCGGCGAGCTTCTGGTCATTGCCTGCTAGGGGCCGTCGACTCCCCGAGGCTGAGCGCGCTCGCGGCGGCGCACGGCGGAGTCAACCACCGGATCAATGGATTCCTTGCAACTCGGGCCTCGCTTCCACTCCAACGCACGCGCCTGTCACTCGGGTGGTATGGAGGAGCTCCTTGGCGGCGAGCATGAGTCCAAAGATGGCAGGATTAGGTCGCCGGTGACAACGCTAAATATGGTGCCAGGTCCGAGAAGATGGCGTTCGGGCGAGTCAGGCGGAGCTCGGATCCGGCAAACCTACCCCGGGCGAGGGTCCTGGATGATCGGGTATCAATCGGGGCCCGGGGTTTGAGTCAGTAGCGGTCGGGTCAGGCGGGCAAAAGATCGAGAAAACGGGTCGGTTGCCTGACCCGCGAAAGAAGAAGGTCCGCGGGGGAAGTTGACCGGGGTCAACAAACCCCCGTGGACCAATCAGAAGCCGCCACATATTTTATTTTTGTTTATTTATTTTAGGCTAGAAAATGATGGAATTAGCAAAAACTTAAAACACAAAATATTTTTATTTTATTTTTCTCTATTTTTTGGTGATTTTTAATTAATTTTTGGAAATAAAAATAAGATATTTACATTATATAGCTATATATAGGTATATATACAATATGTAGGCTTTTGATTTTTAATTTTTAATTATTATTTTTGTACAATTTTATTCCTATTTTATATTTTATTTATTTATAGAATAAAATGAGGAATAAAAGGGTATTTTTATTTGGTTTTTATTATTTATGTATATAGGTAAAATAAATAGATATATACATCTATACACATGATATATATATACAATGTATTTTTATGTTTTGAATTTTGTAATTTTTATTTAATTTTTGTTTTGATTCTTTTCATTTTATTTATTTACAATATATAATATAGGGTATTTACAAAAAGTTTTAGAAAATAATTTTATTTATTTATAAGGTTGAATAAATATAGGAGTATGGTCTATGTACATGGTGAAAAGATATTTTTGTTCTTTTTGCTTTTCGAATTTTTATTTTGTTTTTAATATTTTTATAAATACACACAAATATGTACAAGCATATTTTTGGGTGAGAAAAATATAATCTTATGTATTTACATAGATATTTACACTAGAGCCCATATCTCCCTCTACTTTGGCTTTTATGCGGTCAGGCCCATGCTGAGCCCTCCCTTGGGTTAGGTTGCTCAATATTTATTCTAAATATTTCCCTCCTTTTCTTTTTCATCTTTATTCTTTTATTTTTGCACAAAAACATGCTAATTATAGATTTTTACACAATGCATGCTTCTGCTAATTTTCCCTATTTACAAGTATCTACATGCATTTGCATAGGTTTTTGTAGCTAAAATATAAGAATAAAGAGTGATGAATGGGTATTCATCAACTACCTGCAGCACGGCTGGGCACTGACCCCAATCGTCCATGTGTGGTCGCGCGTGGGCTGCACCACCACCCGCCTTTCATCCCCCCTACGCCCTAGCCGCTCGCTCACGTAGAAGAAGGTCCCCTTTTCCATTTTTTATTTATTTAAGTAAAAATTGCAATTTTATTTTCTTAGTTTTCTGTAATTACAAAAGTACCCCAGTGCATGTTTTATATTGTTAGTTTTAATTTCTGAATTTGCATAGATAACACTGTATTTGCATTTTAATTTGGACCTCAATATTGCATCTTTTATTTCAATGAAAAATAGCATAGTGTTGAGTAACTAATTATCTACCATTTGGCTATTTATTTAGATTTTTCTGCCTTTTGGGTAATTAACTAAAATTATTTTCTAGAAAACTTGCATATTTTACCTAATCAGTGATCTTAAATTCATATCTCACTCACGGTTGCTCCAAAAATTCTATAAAAATCAGTATTGATGCCATAAAATATGTTACTATCTAAATTTCATCTTAATTGGAGTTGTCCTGTGCCATATATAAATTTCAGAGTGATTTTTGTAATTGGTTTTTAATTAAATCCACAAACATCTATTTTACGATTTTGAAATCTTCTGGATTCCTTATAAAAATATCTATGTGAGATAATTCACATTATGACTAATTCATTAATGTGGATTTGTTAGAAATTAATTACTTGCAGCCACTCTGTTTCCAGTAAAAATCTATAGAAAAATCTTATTTTGTCAGAAAATCCTAAAAATATTATTGTAGACTCATTGCATCAAGTTTTATTTCAAGTAAATTTTTCATAATTTTTTCATTTTTTTATGTGAATTCATTGCGAAAAAATTACTGGAAATAAAACATGATGCAATGAGTCTACTATAATATTTTTGGAATTTTCTAACAAAACAAGAATTTTCTATGGTTTTTTTATTGGAAACAGAGTGGCTGTAAGTAATTGATTTTTAACAAATCCACATTAACGAATTAGCCTTAATGTAAATTATCTCACGTAGATATTTTTATAAGGAGTTCAGAAGATTTGAAATTTCGCAAAATAAATGTGTGTGAATTTAATTTAAAATCATTTACAAAAATTACTTTACAATTTATTTAAGGTACATGTGAACTCTAATTAAAATGAAATTTGGAAAGTAATTCAATCACATTTTATGGCATCATTTCTGTTTTTTGTAGAATTTTTTGAGCAACCGCGACTGAGATATGAAGTTTAGATCACTGATTAGGTAAAATATGCATGTCTTTAAGAAAACAATTCCAGTTAATTACCTAAAAGTTAGAAAAATCTAAATAAATAGCCAAATGGTAGATAATTAGTTACTCAACACATTGATATTTTTCATTGAAATAAAAGATGCGACGACGGTGGTGGCTGGACGCACCGCCGCTGGCATCAGCGACTGGAAGGGGGCGATGACGTCAAACCGTTGCTTTTTTGTTTTTTTAATTATTTTTTTAATTTCCGCTTCTATGATTTTTTTAATTTAAATTTGTTGTTTTCTTAAACATGGTATAACATAAAAATTAGGACGAAGGGGGAGATGATGGTGGTAATATGATGAAGATGGACAAATGGAGATGTAATGGTGGTGGTGTGATAAAAATTAGAAAAATAATAATGATGCTAAGATGATAGGAAAAATACCTACGGTAGAAGCAATCGCCTTTGGTGAGCTCACGAGAAGCACGATCTTCGCTCGAATCTCCGGCGAGCGATGAGCTCGAGCAGCGTGCGGATGCGACTACGATGTTGACCAAGAAGCCAACGGATCTCATCGGAGAGAGGGATGTTGTCGCTCGACCGCGGTTGCATCGCTGTCACCGATTTAACTCTGGGAACTAGGCTCTCCTCACATAAAGATAGATCAGTGCAAAATGAGGAGGATGGGATGTATAAAAAGAGATACACGTTAGAAGTTATGAAAGTGGTGGAGGGGAGGTTAATAAAATGGCGGAGTTGAATTAGAAGTTAGAAAAAATGGTGGAATGGTGGAGTTGAATGGGTGGTTATTGTAGAGAATGGAAAATTAAAATAAAATAAAATAGTAGCCTACTTTAAATAAGTGAATAAAATAAAGAATAAAATACAACAAAATATTTACAAAAGTAGGTCCATGAGAAACACGATGTACATTTTTTACTTTTTTAATTTTAATTTTTTTATATTTTTATTAAAAGATATTTACAAAATAAAATAAAATAAAATACTAAAAATAAAATAAAACACAAAACAGATTTTTTTTGATTTTTTGCAAATAATAAAAATAAATAAAAAATAAGAAAATAAAATATGTACATTATATACAATGTACACCTAGGTTCCAAAACTCAACTTTTGCAAACGAGCTCTGATTTTTATGAATTTGGTCTTGTTTTGGAGGTCTTTGAATGTATATTACTTTAAAAGTGAGTAGACCTAAATCAGATACTTTATGGAGAAGATATGTACATTTGAAGGTTTTTAGACTCGACTTAGGTTTTGGATTTATTGGTCGATTTTTCAAGTTAGTATTTTTTGATATTTTTCATTTATTAGTGTTAGTAATACGTACACAATGGAGTTGATTTTATTTAATTTGGAGTTAGTACAAATAGATAAAAAGAAATAATACGATAATATATAGGTGATTATGTACTAGTGTATTTGGCTTCTTATTTCATGCACATGCAAATGCTAAAATGTGAGTATTAACTCTACATGCAGAAATGCAAATAATGCACAACAGATGTAAATATGCATCTAATTGCTCGAGAATAAAGCTCTATTTTTGACTTTTAGAGTGATGGATCCATTTTCATCACTCATGTATGTGTAAAATCTTAGAAAAATCACAGTAAATGTTTTATGTTATGCTTATTCATTCTCTATTTTTCTTTTAGCATTTTCAAGCTTTTTTCATTTATTAAAAATCATTTAGAAGATTTTTATTCCCACTTTAGATATAAAAATAGAAAAATAGAAAATCTTACCTAAAAATTATATATTATAAATTATTATGTGTTATAAATCCAGCAAAATCACAAAAAATACAAAAGAATCAACTTATAAATTAGAAAATCTCTTAACCCTATAAAAATTTGCAAGAATTCTATATAATCCAAAAAATTAGTTTTTGTTGTACATTTTCTTTGTATTATATAGTATATACTAAAAATAATTTTGTGTATTTTAGAAATATTTATATATTTTTAAATCCCTAATCAATTAAGCATATTATTATAAGTCATTATTTTGACATTTTTAATCAATTAAAAATACATAACAATTATAAAAAATTACAAAAAAATAACAATATAGAAAATTTATAAAAACACAAAACATTTTATTTTATAAATTTTGTGTATATGTAACTATATTTATAAATGTAAAACTTTATGTAGTATATATATACTAAATATAACCTATATGGTAGCATAGTTATTAATATTCATTATAAAAGCCTTAATATTTTTAAAACTCTTAAAAAAATAGAAAGGAATGTTTTTATTTGTATTCACTTACTTTATAGATTTATATAATTATTTATTATTTATATCATTTATAGTATTTATATTATACACATTATATATACTTATTATATCTTTAAAAGAAAAAGATTATAAAAAGCAAAAAAATATAAAAAGAAAACAAAAATATAAAATTTAAACAAAAAACATATAAAACTAAAAATCCATAAAAAGTAAATACAATAAAAAATCTACAAAAAAATTAAACAAGCAGAAAAAGTACAAAAAATTATTGTTTATTTTTAGACAATAAATACATATCCCCGAAGCTCTTAGTGGTTCGATCCTTGCACTTGCTTGCTATACACATTTATTTACATGGTATAATAAATTTCACCTACATAATTTTCATTGATTTATCATTATTGTGGGTTGATTATTGATTTATTTGGTTTTGTGAGTACTGAGAGCCGATAGGTGCCTGATACAACTACTGACAGATCCAACTTATCGGGCGTCACATGCCCTCTATGATCGGATGCTAGGTACAACATATTCTCGAGTTATCGAAAGGCACCGCTACCGAGGAGCAATGTCAAATACGATTTTTGTGCATATTAAGAAGAGTTCAGGGAAGATTTGGATTCTAGATTGATTGGAGAGAAAGGCGAGAAAATTGGAAGATGAAATGGTGACTAACTGGAAGAGTCGAAGAAGAAAGGGGTTGATTGATTCAGTGCATCAATTTGATCTAATGACTCAACAAGGCACACAATGAAGGGCCGGTCTTATGCAAAGTCATCTTGTCTAATTGATTAGTTAACCAAGAATATGAAAAATCAAGAAATAAATACAAGCTAAGTTGAAAATGTTTTTAAATTAATATTTTTTATATAATAAAAAAATTAGATAATTTTATTATTTATAATATGAATTATTTACATGTTTTATTTCGATTAGTTATGAGGTTGTTATGGTTTAAATATTATAAACAATATATATTATACTTGTTTGAATTGTAGACATGTTTTATTTTTTATTTTCAAGCTTGTTAATATTTTTAAAATTTAGTTATTTAATATATATTTAATAGCTTTTTTATTTTTTATAAATATTTTTACAAGGATAAATATTATATCATACAATATATGCATATCATACTTATATAATGATTTATTTGATATTTTTTGAATTTGTAAATTTTTATTTAGATTTTACATATTATTAGAAAGAAAGGACAAAACATTAAGTAAAAAATGAGAGAAAAGTAATGAATAAAATATTATACGCATATAATATTGTTGTACAGAATACCCAAAAAAATCAAAATTTCACATGTTCGTTATGATTTTAATGAAATAACATTCATGTTTTTTTCTTTGAATAACACGAGGGTGACCTCCCGAGATGGGATTCACCTCAAGAACGTTGTATTGATATATAAAAAAAATACATTATGCAGTGATCCAGAACCGATATAGAGAGTTACATTATGAAATAACATTCATGTTAAAGAGAACTTTATTCTGAGACCATTTAAAATGGGTTTGGTCCATGTTGATGTTGTATGGAATATGTATGAATGTTTAAATATTGATTTTATTATTTTTTTCATTTTTTTGCACCTTGTTATTGGTGTAGTATTTATTGATAAGTATATTTTAATTAGAATATATTTTTATATACAACTTTGGTGAAGAAAATAATTTAGTTTGAGCTGATTTTTATGTGATGTTCTTGAGCTTATGAGAATTTTATAACCTATTTGGCCTAGTTTCGGAGTTTAGGGTTAAGTCTGTATCTATGTTACATACATACATACATACATACATACATACATACATACATACATACATACATACATACATACATACATACATACATACATACATACATACATACATACATACATACATATATATATATATATATATATATATGACTTTCCTTCTTTTGTTTTTCTGTTTATATATATCCTTTTTATTTAGCATAAAATAAGTGTTAATTTTACATTATTAGCAAATGAGGTTAGATTGTTAAAATGTGAGAATTAATGATATTTAAATGTGATTTACTATGGATTTTAGGTCAATGACAGAATAAAAATGATAAATAAATTATTCATCAACGGGATCGCTCTTGTCTGTTCTCCATAATCATATATGCACATGCTTCTCGATTACAGAATTTGAGCATATAACATATTGCTACTATATTAGTGGTAAAAGCTAAGGGACCGTTGACTAAAAAGACTAGACTGCATCTATGAATGTCAACGTTCAGGTGGAGTGTGGACATCAAATATGTTTTGATGATTGTACTTGCTCCTCTTTTACGTGCTTTCTTTAATTGAATTAGGAATATAAAACTGTGTGGATTTTATTCAATTTACTAGCCATGCCGATTCAAGTTTTATTAGCACAGTTTGTGCTATTTGCATAATATGTACGATCGAATGTATTCTTCACCAAAAAAACACATTTTGGCAACAATTCAGAGATCAATGTCAACTAACTCCCGTTGCCAAAAGCTGGATAGTAATTGTTGAGAAGAGAAACAAATGAGATGATTATTCATTAAAGGTAGGGTCTCTTATATATAGAGAAAATCTTAGAGAGTACAAGAGTTACGGAACCCGAAGAATCATGGGGGGTTACGGAACTCGAAGGGTCACAGAGGATTACGGAACCTGAAGAGTCATGGGGTGTTACGGAATCTGAAAAATTACAAATATAAATGTAAATATAATAACTCTAACAGTATAATAATATTTTCATTGAAATTTTAAGTATGAACATTTGCATGATTACTTTTCGTTGACAAAGAGATGTTTGGTTGTTAAAATTTTTCATCGCTGTGACTTAACTGGCAGAAGAATGTTATGATACAATAATCTGTATTAGGTCGCGCTTTCATCATCTCATGCACAATTTTCCTCTTCCTTCTTCGCATGGTTACCTGATGAGCTATCTTCACGCATTTTTTTGGATGTCTTCGGAGAGGCTTCACAAATCATAAGATTTCTCGGGAGAGATGAAGTTGAATATAAAATGTGAGAACTTTTTGGACCTGCAGCATAAATACATATAAACGTAAATGACTAAGGACGTCGATCGAAACTGTAAATAAATAAATGATGTAGGTGGCAGGTATAAAAACAGACATGAATTCCAACGAGAGCAATTTTTGGGAAATAGGAAGTGAAAAAAACGAGGATGTACACTAGTGTTGTGAAGCTAATAAGTCTTGGTGGGAGAAGTGTGTCATTAAGAACGATGTACTGTAACGACTAACGAGAGCAGAAAGCCAAAAAGGATGCCGTCGTATTGTAAGAACATGAAAGGGAGGATCTCACAGGGAAGTAAAAAAAGCCAGAGGTCCTGCTGCTAAATTAAGTACGAGAACTAGGGCCATCTCTTCTATACGTAACTATTACACATTAACTGGTTTTTACTTCCGAATATATCAATTAACAGCTCACGAATGGGGTTATCTGTCTAAACACTGGTTGAGGTTCCAGTAAATTATCCCATTGAACGTAGATAGCTAGAATAGTCTTAATTCACAATTTTAACAGGAATTAATCATGTACCCAAGGATTAATTCTCGGGTTACTAAAAAGAAAATGTTTCAATAAATGAAATTCCCATTACGTTATGGCGTCATGTGACCTTTCGGCGGAGAGAATACGAGGAGCCTTCTGGTAATCGCAGACCTGGAAATAGAATACATATCGGGAAGGTAAGCAATCAAATTCTCTCCGATAAACTTCGAACGAAAATGCTTTGTTTTTTTTAACACAGTTTAGCATCATTCCAAGGTCTAACATGGCGACCTCTGCGGATGCTACCCGTAAGCTCTCCATCAAGCTCCTTGTCAACAAGAAGACATCCATGGTCCTATTTGCAGAGGCGGAGAAGGATTTCGTCGACTTCCTTCTCGGCCTCCTGGCTCTCCCCATCGCCACCGTCGTGCAGCTCCTTGGACAGTCACGCTTCGTGGGTTCCCTGGGGAACCTCCACCAAAGCCTCAGAATCCTCGACAGCAACTACATGCAACCTGGATTCGACAAGGACGTCCTTCTCAAACCACAAGTTACTCTTCCACGACCAAACGACTGCTTACTTCTAGACAACACCCCTCTTCTCGAACCAACCCCCGTCGCCAAGACTTACTACTACTGCAGTAGTTGTAATAGGGACACTGTGCGCTTATGGACTGTCTTGCACGCAACATCATGATTATGATTATCGTTATGATGATGATTGGAGAGTTGGCATTTCCAATTCTAAGATGACTGAATCTCCTGTTATTGTCCCGAACCCTAATGATAGAAGTGGATCTGTTGCGCCCAAGTTTCAAGGTGGACATGAAGGATATGTGAAGGGAGTGGTGACGTATATGGTGATGGACGACCTGGCTGTGAGGCCCATGTCCACCATATCCAGCATCACCCTCCTCAACAAGTTCCACGTGACGGACGTGGGTGCGCTTGAAGAGAGGGTGGTGGAGGTCGGCGTAGAGCAGGCGAGATCATTCATATTTTCATTATTTTACTGATATATAATTTTGTACACACGCAGGTTAGGTTTTTTATAAGTTATTATTGGTCGTGCAGGGCTTGAAGCTTCTGGAGGTCTCTCTGTTCTCTTCAACAGTTCTGACGGATGTGCTGCTGAAGAGAGGAGATGTGACCCTGTGAGCTCTACATGCTGATTTTGTACGAGGGTAGTACTTAGTCTTTGGAACTCTAATATTCGGCCTATAATGCAATGTTTTAAGCTGTGGGTGTTTAGAGAAATATGCGCACAGCTTCAGCTAATCATTAGACTCTTTTTTCAGATAGTGTAGTGACGAAGCGTTATGGTTTTTCTTCCGACTTGAGATACTGTTATTTTAGTAACACTACAACAGAATTACTTTATGACAATGAAAAATTAAACATATTTTTGCATCTATATTCTTGTATAATTTCATAATTACTCTTTGAGCTCACTATAATTTATAATTACACATGGAATATTGAATAGTGACGTCCTTTTACATTATTAACCTAAATACCTTTTAAGTTAATCTAACCTTAGCCGATCATGTATCCCCTTGATCATGACGAGGGAGAGTTGGACGGTGGAGATGAGAAGATTGTGGAGGAAGTAGAAGGAGACCGAGTCGAGTCTTTCGATTTGAACCATTGGATCAAATAATAGTTATGGTGTTAAACAAAAAAAGTTTATATAACAATGAACAATTACGATGAATACATAGATGAGCATATAATAAGGGGTCCATGGTGCAAAATTTTCAATATTCTTAATGCATGAAATAAAAGCAACAATTGACACTCCAAGAAAAATAAGTTGTGGCTACGAAAACTTGTGGCGACGATAAGTTCGTGGCCACTAGTTTCTCATAACTACAATCCGTGGTCAAAGTCTTCATACAAGAGTTGTGGTATATTCGTGGTTAGAGAACTCTCGCGACGAGACTTGTAGCTACAGCTATTTATCACGATGTTCTGTGGTCAGAGTCCAATTCTGTAGCCACAAATCCCGTATCTGTGGGCATAGTTCTGTAGCCACAACTTATTTTTCTTGTAATGTGAATTTCAATCTAACATTAAGCACATTAAACATGTTTGCTTAAAAAATAAAAATCTCATAAAAATAGCCGTCAAATCAACTAGTCGATTAATCATTAGAGTTTTTTATAAGTTATTATTAGTTGTGCATTGGCTAAACAGACTGACTAAATGAGCTATATTCAGATGTTTTTATAATGTTGGTCATAACACAACATCCATGCTCTCTCAAATCAAAGCGCCTCATTGTAGTAGTCCTAGAACATCAAGAATATGGATTGGGGTGGACATAAGGACGTATATCAGAAGGTAAAGGTATCCATCGTAAGAAAAATAACATTGATGCCAATGATGATTCTTTGTGTCATATTCTAACTTGCTTTAATTATTTCTTGTACAAAGAATCATCGGAATAAAACCCTATCAAATACATAAATAACATTCAAAGAGTGAACAAAGAAAATGCCAAGAAATGATAAAAATAATTAGACTCCTACATATATCCTTCTAATTGATAATGGAGATCTGACTGTGTAAAAGTCAAATCAAAATTATACAGATATTAGTCGATCTTTTTTTATTTAACCAGGTAAAAGTCCTGATTGAGACTGAAGGTGGTGGGCAACTACATGAACTTGTCACTACAAGTAGATGACCTTGAGGGGACGGTCGCGAACCGTCCTTTTTGCTATAATAACCGTCCCTTCTGATCAGATGGGACGGTCCCGAGACCGTCCCCTCTGCCACTGTCTCATTTGACCAGAGGGGACGCTTACCATGAACGTCCCTTTTATCTAGCCATTGGGGACGGTTGTAACCGTCTCTTCTATGGTGAAGAATAGGGACGGTTACAACCGTCACTAATACCATGAATAATAGAGGACGGTTTTCACCGTCTCCTTTATAAGAACATAGGGGACGGTTATAACCGTCCCCTACGCTCGAAGATCATTTCGGTACGAGCATAGGAGACCTTTGGGTACGATTGTAACCGTCCCCATTAGGTCCCATGGGTAGATAACGACGACAGGGAGTCGATGTCAAACAGACGTGACGGTCGTAACCGTCGCCTTCGTCAAAAGGACCTGTAGCGACGCCAACAGAATGGTTTCCGGACAAAATGGAGACAGCGAGGTCCTTTCAAGCGGAAGAGACAATGACAAGCGCCCCCCTTGATAATCAAATGGGATGGTTACAACCACCCCCTCCGCTTGATAAGGCCTATAGCGATGCCAACAGAAGACCTTTGGGGATGGTTAGAACCATCCCTTTTAGGTCCCATGGGCACAAAATGAAGACAACGGGGTCCTATCAAGCGGAAGTGACGATTAGAACCGTCCCCCTTGTAACCGTCCCTTCCACATGATAGGGTCTATAGCGACGCCAACAGAAGACCTTTGGGGACGGTTGCAACCGTCTCCTTTAATCTTTGAAAGGTAAAAATGCAAACCGTGAGTTATTTTGATTCAGAGGGGACGTTTCTGGAGGATAATAGACGGCGGTTAGAACCGTCCCCAATACCCTCTGATAACAAAAAAATATCAATGAATTCATGGGTGTTTTTGTCGTGCTCCTGCTGTAAAACCACATAGACAATACACGGCACTTAAAAGAAACCAAAATTCCACAACATAATACTTAAAAATAAACCGTTTTTCAGTTCTACATCATCGTAGCCACAAATCATAAATTATAACGAAATGTTTAAGATAAAACTAAAATTTATTACATACATATTCTACATCGATGGTAATCTATTCTAATTCTTCACTTTCCTCGCTCTCCTCATGACGGTCCTCGTCATCGTCGAGTTGTGCAGGTTCTACTGGTGGCTCGACCTGGCTTTGAAGACGCCTTATGTATGTCATCATATTCGCCATGTCCATACGCATCTTACCCATCTCTTAATCCTGTGCGGACATCTTTATCTTGACATCGTGCAACTCCCTCTCCATTTCTCTCTCCCTCTGGCTCCCTTGCGAGGACGTCCGAGACCCACTTAAGAAAGTCTGATTTTCTAGTGGTTGTTGACTGAAACTCTTCAAAGAAAGAATCAACATCATCTAATTGCATCAAAATATAATAATGAATAAGGTCTCTTTGATCGTCAGAAATACCGCGATGGGCACTCTTTAGGATAGCTCGTCCATTTTGTTAAAATTTCCAAAATTTGTTTGAATGTTCTGTCCATACTCGCCATCATTATTTTGTTCGAACCGATCGAATCTAATACTCTTACCATCATCAATATATATGTCACAAAATATAATACATTCTTCACAAAAATATCCCTTGGCAATGCAACCTTCAGGTCCAGCTTTATTAAATATTATATTTTTTAATTTCCTTAGATATCTTTCAATTGGATACTGATGAATCCACAATTCATCGCCTTTATTCTTTTATTTTAGCCTCTTTTCCTTAGTCAAATACCTGTAAATAACCACTAATTTCATAAAA
Source organism: Ottelia alismoides (assembly GCA_037367405.1). Taxonomy (NCBI): domain Eukaryota; kingdom Viridiplantae; phylum Streptophyta; class Magnoliopsida; order Alismatales; family Hydrocharitaceae; genus Ottelia; species Ottelia alismoides. The sequence goes on from JAZKJV010011278.1 coordinate 833,320, forward strand.
TTACCATTTTGCATGCATTTGTTAATTATTCATTTTTAACACTTTTTGTATATAAATAAAAGAATAAAGAAGAAAAGAAAAAGCAAAGGAGGTATTTATGAAATAAATACAGACTGACCCAAACCCCGAGAGAAGGTCAAGACTTGACCTGATCGACCAGGAATAAAGTAGGGGGAGATAAGGTTGTCTGTCAGAAAATCCAAAAATATCTTGTACATATTTGTCATGTATATTTGTATAAAACTTACATTATTTTATTTGTATATAATTTGACCTCAAATCAATTATTTTTGTAAATAAAAGTTGTAAATAAAATTATATTGTAAATAATGAAAATATTTGTAAAATAAAATATTGTATATATTGTAAATAATTACACCCAGAAAAAGCCGTAATGCGATAATTGAAACATCAATTACGGCTCCATACGAGATCAAATTGAACCAAACTCACTTCCATAATACTATAAATTAAATTATCTTTCAAATGGCTGTGGTTTCGTATTTTTTGGAGTTACGGTTAAGAAGTAAATTTTCTGGGGTGTATTGTGCAGTTTACCCATATATCTGTGTATATAATTATTAATATTTATTTTTACTTAATGTATATATTATAAATATTGTTTTCAATAAAAATAAAAATTAAAATAAAATTAAAATAAAAAAATCTTGTATAAAAATTATTTCCTTATTTGCACCTATGTACATTATATTATATGTATATAATATATGTATGCCACTAACTTCCATTTATAAAATCCACCAAAAAAATAATTACCTAACATTAATTAATTTATTTTATTTAATTCCGAAATTTGTATTTAAATAATTGATTTGGTGGATTTATGTGACTTAATAAGCTACCATATATGTAGAATTGATTGCATACCTTTAGTGGCCACCATTAAGGTGGCCAATTAATTTCCAATTAATTAATTAATTTATTTATTTCAAATTTCGTAATTAATTATTTAATTTATTTATTAATTTAATTATTTTATTAATCAACCCAATAAACACTTTCCTTTTTTGTAAATATTTTCCTTTTTTGATTTTTTCTCTCTTTTTAATGAGCTCCTCTTCCCTCATTCAAACTTGATCAATCTTTGGAGAGAGGAGCCCGATCTCCGAGACTTTCTTGTTGCAGAAGGGTGCCCAGCCTCCGACCCATTCGGTGACAGCGTTCGGTCGTCGTCGAGGCCATCACGGCACGCCCAATCCCAAGGTGAGATCCCAACTTTTATTCCCTGTCTCTTTCCCATAGTTAAATCATAGGTTTAGTTTCTTCGTAAACATAGTTAATTTTTAGCCATTAAAAATCTAAAATTTCCACCACATATTTTCCGCCCGACACCGATCTCTCATCTGGCGTCTCAATCCCTCCATCTTCACGCTCTATCTCCCGCGACCCATCACCTTCGATCACGCACGGTGACCGGAGCCCCTGGATCTATCTTTCATCTCGTCAAGATCTGACACATTCGCCACTTCCATTTTGTTCATAAATAATTTAAAAAAAATTTGTATCTTGTTTTCTAATCTATATTTTTGCAAGATACAATAAAAAAGGGTAATAAAATTTTTGTTTATATCTCTAACTGTGGTTTTGCAGGAAAACATAAAAAGAACATAAATAAAAAATAATAAAAAAATCCTTTCCATATTTCCATTTACATTCCTGTTTTTTTAAAAAAATATACATTTTTTTTCTAACAAGTTGCTGCAGTTTTGAAATAAAAATATAAGAAAAACCAAATAAAAAATAAAAAATAAAAGACGCAGGTGCACAGCAGCCGCCCACCACCGCCGTTAACATCGGCGGTGCGGACGCCACCTCCAGATCCACCAGCGGGCGGCGGCGCCGCCAGCGTTCTCCGTCACCCTCTCAAGCCCGAGCGCGCGCCAGCACCACCTTCTGCGGCCGGACCCCCCCCCCCCCCCCCCCGCGCCACCGCAGGCGCCGCCCACCAGCCCCTGACCTCACGCGCACTCCTCCGCACGTACCCAAAGCCACCGGCGGTGCTCTAGCGCCGCCCAGGCGCGCCATCCGCACCACGCGGCACCGCATGGGCCTCCGACCATCCCCGCGAAGCTCCCAGGCCGATCTCCAAAGCACGGCGGCGCCGCCCCTCGAAGCCGCGCTCCCGCGCGGTCCTCCATCTCAGCCCGGTGATGAATACTCATTCATCACTCTTTATTCTTATATTTTAGCTACAAAAACCTTTGCAAATACATGTAGATATGTGTAAATAGGAATAATTACCAAAAGCATGCATTGTGTAAAAACCTATAATTAGCATGTTTTTGTGCAAAAATAAAAGAATAAAGATTAAAAAGAAAAAGAGGGAAATATTTAGAATAAATATTGAGCAACCTAACCCAAGGGAGGGCTCAGTATGGGCCTGACCGCATAAAAAGCCAAAGTAGAGGGAGATAGGGGCTCATGTGTAAATATTTGTGTAAATAAAATAAAGATATTTTCCTCACCAAAAATATGCTTGTAAATACTTGTATATATCTATAAGTATAAAAACAAAAGAAAAAAAGTTAAAAATCAAAAGAATTAAAACACCCCTTTCATCATGTACATAAACCACTTCTATGTATTTATTTAACCTTATAAATAAATAAAATTAAATTCCAAACTTTTTGTAAATATTCTATGTTATATATTGTAAATAAATAAAATAAGAACAATCAAAACAAAAACAAAATAAAAATAGCAAAACTAAAAATACAAAAATACATTTTACATATACCATGTATATAAATGAACATATATATTTATTTTACCTATGTACATAAATAACAAAAATAAAATAAAAATACCTTTTTATTCCTTATTTTATTCTATAAATAAATAAAATATAAAATAGGAACACAATTGCATAAAAATAATAATTAAAAATAAAAAAATCAAAAACCCTAATAGTGTACATATACCTATGTATTACATACTATGTATATACCTTATTTTTATTTCCAAAAATTAATTAAAAATCACTAAAAAATAGAAAAAAAATAAAATAAAAATATTTCATGTTTTAAGTTTTTGTTGAATCGGGCCCTAGCTACCCTTAATTTTCATTTCAAAATTCAGCCACGTGGCCCATTCCCATTGGGTCCTGGGAGTGTTGACCGCCCGGTCAACTCCCCCCACCCCAGGACCACCCTGTCTCGGATCTGGGCGAAGGACCCGACTTCTCCCCTTTCTACCCGCTTGATCCGACACCCATTTCACCAAACCCCAGGTCCGAATCCTTCACCTCACATCCGACATCCTCGCCGGAGCCACACCCTCGGGATCCGCGCGCTCCTGAGCTTGCCCGGACCCATCTTTCTCGGACCCCTAGCCGTATATAGCTGCAGCTCCGCCACTCGATTGCTCCATCTTTGGCCATTCGCCTCCTTCACCTGTGAGCTCCAGAGAGACCGCGAGAGTGACAGCTTGCGCCTCGACCTGTCGCAGCGAGGAGAGGAGGAGGACCCATCGATCCGGCGAGCACAGCCGCCGCAGCTCCGCCACCCGCGTGAGCTCCGAGCCTCGGAGGGAGACGATCCTTGAGGCGACGACCAGGAGCTTCCCCAGCTCCTCCCCAGTCTCTCCGACCACCCAGGTAGCTCCGATAGCCTATCCTTTTCGCTGATTTCCATTTTCGCCCAATTCGCTTCGCCGCCGCATTTCGTCGATTCCGCCCGTTCCCGACCACTGCTCGACCATCGGGAATTGCCATAGCCCTCGCCTTCCTCCCGCGCACCTTCTCCACGTTTCCATTCAACCCAGCTCGCACAGGAGCTGGGAACCGAGCTCCTCCGTCCACCACCTTCGCCGGAGTTCGCCGTTCCGACCCACGAGCCACCTTCGCCTCGCCTAACCGAGTCGAGGCAGTTTGCCCTCGACCCGTGAGTCTTCTGGTTCACTTTGCAGGTCGAAACGAAGGCCATCTGAGGCCCTTCGTCATCCAGCCAGGAGGCCTAGCTCCGCCGACCTCGCCCGAGCTCCTCGGAGCTTGGCTCGATCATCGGAGCAGTCCGGCAGACGCGGGAGCACACCACCTTTCTTCTCCGACCATCAGAGTGCCCCCAGGAGGACAGCTGCGCGTGCACGAGGCCGGCGAGTTTCGCCGGGGTCTTGTTCTTCCAGGACCCTCCGTCGCCATTTGATCAGACCCCCTGCTCCAGATTCCATCGTGGCCATTCGCTTGTGGAGCTGCAGATATCGTCCGATCAGAGGAGGTCGGATCTCAGCCGCTGGATCACGAGCCACCCTGCTTCCACGCCGTCAGATCATACACGTGGCGCGCATCCAACACCCCGCTTAATAAAGGGTAATTTACCCTTAGGCCCTGCCTTGTCTTTTATTTCGTTTTAGCCCTGTAAATGTTGAACTTAGTTGTTTAGTTTTAGGGTAATTTGCATAGTGGACCCAGTATTTTATTCTATTTGCTCTTATACCCCTGTGCGTTGTATGCCACGTGCTTCGTCACGTGTTTATTTGGATTATTTGCAATAGAGGCCCCTGTAGTTCTGGTTGTTCCTGATTGAATGAAAAGTTTTACTTATTTGCATTTATACCCCTGTGTGTGGTTTATTTGAGCATGTGCGTTATATGCTGGGTATTTTGCGAATGAGCCCCTGGACTTTTGGTACATGTTACCAATAAGTCCTAGGGACTTATTTTTATTACATTTGGGTCCCTGAGTGCCCCAGGCATGCGCGTGGTGCGTGTTTTGCTGGGTATTTTGCACCAGACCCCCCAGAACTTTGGGTATTTGCACTTTGGTCCCTGTGCACAGTGCCCCTTCTTTATTTTTGATTAAAATAGCAAAACACCTACAAATCCAACGAAAATTGGACATGGCTCCTGCCATAGTGTAAAATTTTTATGGATTTTTGAGGACATTTTTGATTTCGTTTGATATTTTTAAAAAATCAAAAACCTTTAATTTTGTTACTGTCTAACTTGAAAAATCACAAAAAAATATTAAAACTCACTTAAAAATTCCACAAAAATTACTTACTGTTTGTCTTACTTAGTTTGATTTTCTAGCCAATTTTGGCTATTTTTCATTACTGAAAATCACTAAAAACTTCAAAACACTCAAAAACCTATAAAAATTCTAGTAAATAAATTAAAAATCCAAAAACAATAAAATTGGTGCCTAAATTTTCCTCATTTTGTCTTCTTTTAGAAAAATTACCTCCAGCCATTTTGGAGCTCTTAGATATTTTATCTAGGGCTTTTTGGCTCGGCTGGACAGTACCATCTCTTTTAGCTATTATTTGATTTTTAGAAAATTAAATAAACCTCAAAAAATTCTCAAAAATTCACTAAAAACACTAAAAAATATAAAATACACAAAAATATTTTTGTTTCAATTTTTGGTTGATTTTTAGTGCTTTAAATAAATTGTTGAAGTGTGCTTTTCTTTGTTTTTCTTATTTTCTTTATACATTAAAAATCTAAAAAAAATAAATTAATTAAAAACCACTAAAAATATTTTCTTGTTTCATTTTCTTTCTTTTTACTACTTCGTAGGCCGAGAGGCCAATCCGTGCTCCTTGAGTTCGACCATGGGTGCTATACCAGGTTAATCCAATAGCAGGACCGCTACTTCATATTTTGATCGATTTTATCTTTATTGAGTGGTTCATTTTTCTTGATTGACACATCTGAGTGACCGAGGTCGCAACGACCACTTTTGTACCTTTACCTTAGTCGCTCGGAATTTCGTGCCATCAGAACGGCGCCGTTGCCGGGGAGCACGGCTTAGTAGTTTTACTTTGATTTTCGTTTTTGTTTTTGCGGCTATTCGCGGCTCTTTCAGAGCTCGCGGCTTTTTGGCGGCTTTTGTTTTTATTTTCTTTTTGTTTGATTTTGTTTTATTTTCTTTTTCTTTTATTTTTATTTTTGTTTTATTTTGAGTGTTTATTTTATTTTGCATTTTTGCATATTTACCCTCATTTTTAGTTTCATTTGTTTTTCTTTTTATTATTATTTGATTATTTTGGTCTGACCATTCTTCTCTTTCTTGCGAGGGCCCGAGGTCCGAGGCGGCCGATTTCGAGAAGCCGACGCAACTGCGGGATTCGGAGGCGGCTCTTTTCTTTGCGGAGCCGCAGGAGAGAGTGAGAGAGAGTTGTGTGGGAGAGGATTTTTCTTTTTATTTCATTATTATTGTAATAATACAGGGACACTCAGAGACTGGACTTGGACTGTGATTGGACTTAGCGGGTCTGTTTCGCCGAGCACCGGTGTGCTCGGGGGACCCTTAGGAGTTTTTCGCAGTTTTTGACGCGGTTTTTCTTTTTCTTTTCTTACTGCCTTTTCCGGTGTTTTCGCGTTTTTTGATCGAGCCCCTAGACTTAGGAATTTCACTTGCTTGTGCCGTAATTAGTAGGATCCCCACACCTAATTGCTTGCCTGTTCCTATAGAACGCTAATTGGACCTACTAAAAAGCAATTAATAAAAATAACCGACTCATCTCCTTCGTAGCCTACATGCCGCAGCCCGTCTTGTAAAGCGCTTTCTCCTACCCCCGATTTGTCGGACAGAGGAGGGACGGGCCAAGACCGGACTCTTTGGCTTGGAGGTTGGTGACCGGTTAGACGGTTCTACGTGTAGAAATTGCTCGTCTAGGACTCGGCTTTCCCGTTGCATCATATAGGTAGTTTATTTTCAGTCTTTAAATTCTGCGCGGATCACTTGCATGTAGAGTGCTGGAGACAAGGTACGCATTTCTTACTCAGCATGCATCATTGATTTCATCGCGCATCGGCTTTTCGTCTTCTCCCCCCTGTTTTGGACTAAATAACCAGGAGAACCGAAAAATTCGTTAGGCCTTTTGTTTTGATTTGAAAAATATTAAAAAGAAAAACCATAAAATTGGGACTGGTTAACACTATTGATCTCAAAAGACGCTCACCCTAAAAATTTTGTCTTGGGGAGAGCAACCCCCACATTGTATGGTTTGGATGCGCGAGAGAGTGACCCGCACCCTAGGTAGAGCCCTCCGGTGCTAGTCCCGACTGATTACCGACTCTTCCGTGTGGGCCAGTCGGTTGGGGTAGCATCGGGTATCCTAACAGGTCACGTAAGCACTCTGATATTTTGTGTGTTCACCTAATAAAATTGACAAGATAATTTGACCGAACTTTCACGGTCTTCAGCTCGCGTCGCGTTGGTGAACCGGGGGTTTGTTTTGTGATCATAGTTTCTCCAGATCTCATCCACCTTACTCGCCAGATCAAGATGATGGGTAGACGCTCTCTTCGGCAGCCTCTGGCTGCACCGCTTTCGGTCACGTCTACCCAATCATCTAGGTTGGCCCGCGAGAGCCGAGACCAGCTCTCCGAGCCCGAGTACGACTCCGCCCTGTTCCCCCTCGACCCCCTTTCTTTCGGACCTGAGCGACATGAGCCCGAGGAGAGATTAGTAGATTTGACAGCACCTGAGTTGGGCTCGTTTGATTTTGCAGCAGACGACATGGCCAGCAGTTCTGAGGATCGTTCCCGTCAGCCTGAGCATTTTGTATTGGACCAGGGAGCGATCAACTCCACCCCGATCGCCTCGTTAGAGATCGTTCAGCAGCAGTTGAGGGATCAGGGAGCGTTCATGATTGACATGAGGAGAGAGATGGAGCAGATGCGAGCAGAGAGAGCAGAGCGAGAGCATAGGAGAGAGGGACCGAGGATCCCAGATGATGCGGATGCAGCCGCCGCAGCAGCGGCAGCCGCCGCGGGAGCGGCCGGAGGACCACCGAGACCGATGCGGGAGTTACACAACCCCGGATCGACGCTGACGCACCACTGGGTAGTACTTCCAGCGATCGTGGGGGACTTCAAGTTCCCCCCGAACACTTTGCAGCTACTCCCCCGCTTCCACGGACTCGCGACAGAGGAGCCCCATCTCCACCTCCACGAGTTCTTGATGATATGCAGCACTGTCCACGACCGTCAGGTGGACCAGGACACGATCAGGATGATCGCCTTCCCCTTCTCCTTAGCAGACAGAGCAGCCACCTGGCTGAAGCATTTGGGGAGGTTTGTTTACACCTGGGAGCAGCTCCGCACCGAGTACTTGAACAAGTACTATCCACTCGGGCGGACGAATGCAGCGAGGGCCCTGATCAGCAACTTCTCCATGCTCCCCAACGAGCAGTTTCACGAGGCATGGGAGAGGTTCCGAGAGCTCACAGACAGATGCCCGCACCACGACATTTCCAAGCCGAACCTTGTTCAGAGCTTCTTCAGCGGGTTGACACCAGAGCTCCAGGGTCTGGTGAACGCTTCTTGCGACGAGTCCTACTTCGCTAAGGACCACGACCAGGTCTGGGCCATCTACGAGGAGATGGCCGAGAATTACATGGTGATGTCCCAGACCCGGTTGTACACACAGAGACCCTAGCAGCAGCCAGGACCCGTACAGTACCAGCGGATAGCACGGGTCGATGCAGGTCCATCTAGTTCGTCCGCAGTCGCAGCAGCACAGGCAGAGTCGTCCGCTGCGGACATGGGCATCATCAGCGAGAAGTTGGACCGCATGGAGCTGATTGAGAAGAAGCAGTGCCAGAGCATCACGCAGATGGAGCAGATGGCACAGACTCTGAGCGACATGAAGACCCAGCTCATGTGCCTCCAGGAGGCACAGACGGCTTCACAGCCCCGTCTTCAGTCGCGAGGCGACTCCGGCAGCAGCAGCAGCTCGTCCCAGCGCTCCAGCACCTTGCAGCAGCCTAGACAGGTTCACCTTGTACAAGCGGAGCCGTACCAGCAGCAGCAGCCCTCTTACCAGTCCCCACCATCTCCAGACTTGCAGATGGTGGTATACCAGCCGGATCAGCCTCTGGCAGTACTCCCGCCAGCCCCCTACGATGTAGAGCCGTTGATGGATGTCAACGGGATTTGGTATGACCGCTCCTTGAAAAGCGAGAAAACGAGAGCCGCTAAAGAGCGGTCTGACAAGTCAGACTCACTGTCGCTGATGCGACTGCTCAAACTTCCTCAGTCTTCAACAATTAACCCACACAATCAATAAAGCAATCAAGAGCAAGGATTAAAATTTATTATACCCTACTAACAATGTATAATGGCAAGCAAGTAGGGGTCGAACACAGGAAGCAACGGTGCAGAGTGTAGATAGAGATCCGAACCCTAGGTCTAATGAATCACTTAGCCAATTTCTTTTTGTGGGTTTTTAATTTTTTTAATTTTTTTATTTAATTTTAATTTTTAATTTTGTATTTTTTGATTTTTAATTTTCTGATTTTTATAATTTTATATTTTATATTTTTTTATTTATTTTTCAATATTGGAAAATAAAAACAAAGGAATGAAAGACAAGGTCAACTATTTATAAAAATGCACAAAAATAACCAAAAATTCAGAAATTAAATGTTTTTAATATTTTTAGGATTTTTACTGTTTTTGTGATTTTTGGGAATTTTTCTAGGTGTTTTTGGTATTTTTAAATACTGAAATAATAGAAAACAGTGAAAATAGGTTGGCTGTGAATAAAATGAGAAATAAAAATGACAAACAGCAATCAAAATTTTTCACACCATTTTTCAAATAAAGAAAACAAGATAAAGAACAAACAGGAACTGAGTTTGTATTTTTTAGAGTTTTCTTTGATTTTATATATTTTTTTGAAGTTTTAGAATCTTTTTAGATTTTTAAGGTTTTTCTTTTGAGATTTTTAATGAATTTTGGTTTGAAACTAAAATATAGCAAAATAGACACTATGAAATTTTTTTGGAATTTTTCGAGACTTTTTAATATTTTTTTGGCATTTTCTAAGCTAGACAGTAGAGAAAAAGCATGTTTTTGATTTTAAAAACTAAAAATATAGCGTGAAACTAGAAGCATACATGGTCTTAACTCTATTTTTTGAGAATTTTTCGCAATTAAATTAGGCGTTAAATAAATAAGCTGAGCATAAAAACATTCTAAGCCTGGCAGGGGTATAAATGCAATTATGAAAACATCCAGGGCTCAGATGCAATTTCCACCAAAAAGGCACGCGCAGCTCACGCGAAACACCTATTCACAGGGGCATAATTGTGATTAAAGAAAACCGGCTGGGCATACATGCAAAATTTCCAAAAACATATTATATATTCTACGCACAGGGACGAAATTGCAAATACACAAAAATTCTGGGCCTATCTTGCAAAATACCCAAAAGTCACACGCCACCGTCACGTGAGGTGACGTGGCGTGGACTGAAGTGCAAATAGTGAAAACGTGAGGGTCTGCGTGCAAATATTACAGAACTTTTTAAACTACAACTGAAAGTTACTGGACTAAAAAGTAAATACAAAAATCGTGGGTTAAAAATGCAAAATACCCACGGGGCGCGATCCAGCGGTCGATGGCGAGGCTCTTGGACATGTGGCGGAGATCGAACGGCGGCGCGGCTGAGGTGATCAGACGGTTGGCGTCGCGTCTGGAGCAGAGGATCGATCCAACGGTGGGGAGGGGTTCACGAAGAACTCCTCCCCGGCGAACTTCGGGTGGCGATGGCGGCCGACACACGGCCGCTCCGACCCCAGGATCAAGGGCAAAAGGATCCTGGGATCCTTCTGCGTCGATTGGTGGTCTCCGGCGAGGCGGAGGCAGCGCGAGATGCTCGGACGAGGAAGGTCGCCTGGAGGTGCTTCCCTGAAACTTCGAGGCTCGATGGAGCCTCCCTTTGACTTCTTTCCTGTAGGGTTAGAAGCACGGCAAAAAGGGGGTGCTCGGAGGGCTCTCCGATAGTCGAATGGAGGCGAGAGATGCCTGGAATGAAGAGCTCCGGCGAGCGGCGGAGAGAGGAGCTCGATAGCTCGATCTGAGCGAGATCGAGGGACCTGGAAGGGTGCGGCGTGGTGACGGAGCGGAGGGGGAAAGGATGGAGGTGTTTAGGACGGCGGAGGATCACTGGAATGGTCGGGAACGACGGGCGGAGCTCAGCTCCGTCGTGGGTTCGATCGAAGATTCACGGCGATTGGAAGAACGGCTAGATAAACTGTTAATGGGCTAACTTAACCTACACTAAAGCTATAAAAAGACGAAGAGAAGGGAGAGGGAGACTCACCAGAGGCGACGGGAGAGGAAGCACGACGGAGCTCCGGCGAGGGACTGAATCTCTTCGATTCAACACCAATTCTTACGAACCCCAGGTCGATTCAACTCCCCCTGTCACGAGGAGCACGAAGAAGGAGGGGTTTGGGAATGAAAGTGGCGGAAGAAGGATTAAAATTCGAATTGAAGTCGGGGGGTCCTATTTGTATGGTTGACGAAGGTGGCTCCTTGATCGAGGGAGAACTGGCGATTCAACGCTCCTCTGCCCAAGATATTTGCTGGGCGAGGTAGATGGATTGCATGTGAACAACTTCGTAGAAGGAATCATCCTCAAATGATGCAAGGAGAGCCCGCGAAAAAACCAAGAAGAAGGGAACTCGCACATGTCCAGAAGGCCAAGACCTGGGGTCAGGAAGTTGACCCCCGGTCAACGGATGGCGTTGCCTGATTGGGCCACGTCATCCGCAAAAAGACAAAAAATAAATAAATACCTTATAAATTAATTTAAAAATAGTAAATGATTAAATTAATTTTAGGTTATTTAATAAAAAATGTTTATTATTTTATATAGTATTTAATTCCGCTTTTTAATTATTTTTATGAATTATATTTTTACAAGTTGCCTTTATACTTCTTTATAGGTATATTACCTATGTATTTTAGTATTTTATTTTATTTTGTGTATTTTATTTTTGTTAGTTCCATTTCTTATTTTCTAAAATTATGAACTACTTTTATATACTTAAGTATATTTTTATTTTATTTTATTGAAGCATTTTGTATATCAAATAAAATCTGAGAGTGTTTTGTACAGGTATATGTATAGGCAGTATACCTATGTATTCTTTATACAAGTATTTTTATTTTGTATTTTCTTTGCATTTTATTTTAGTTTTAATGCACATATATACTATAAGTAATATTTACATAATAAAAAATATAAAAATGAATAAATAATGAATAAAGAATAAAACTGAATATTTTATTCAGTACACTGTACAATAGGGGTCCAACACTCAACTTTCAAACCGTAGCTCCACCAAATGCGAAACCACCACCATTAATTAGATTATTTTATTCTATATACAATTAAAAGTGAGTATGCTGCATTTGTAGTTGTCGTTTGTGAGATACAGGTCTGGGAAGTTGGGATTTTGGAATCCTGTTCAGACCAGAACTTTTTATCTGTACATTCTTTTTCTGTGAAATCAATTTTGTATTTTTCTTTATTAAATTATCTACAACTTTTATGTACAAAGTTTCTTTGTTTGATGTATAAAAAGTGGAACCAAAAATAGGTCCCAAAATGAATAAAGAATGAATAAAATAAATAGGTATTTTTATTGTATTTTGGCCCTTATCTCCCCCTACTTTATTCCTTGTCGACCTATTCATCAAGATGCCTAGGTCTCGGGGTTTCGGGTCATAAAATATTTACAATATTTTATTCTTTTTTTCTTTTCTTTTCTTTATTCTATAATTTTGGCTTTAAAAACCGCATTTTATACAATATTTACACACATATACATAAATGCTAAAATGCATGAATAAGGCCTATTTACACGTATTTACTAGGGTTTTTAAGGCCAAAATGATAGAATAAAGATGATGAAACGTGGATTCATCATCCCCCTATACTTGCCTTTGCTAGTCCCTAGCAAACACTTATGCAATAAGTGCAGAAAAAGAAAAATAAAGAAAAGAAAAAGAAGAAAGATGGACTAAATTTAATTATCAAACTTGTCTTCACAAAATCAAAGTTTGGAGCTTAAGTCGGACCTTTGGAATTTTAGTGCGGGCGGAACCTTATTGAGAACCGTATTTGAAATCCAACAGTCCCTGAGAATCCCAAAACTCTGTTCAAGTCTCCTTAATAGCCAGGTCAGAAATATCTCAATTCATACGCAAACCCTTACGACTATGAGTCTGACTCGTACAGTGTAAGTGATGGTGGCTCTCCCCAACTAGAATGGCAAAGAAACTGACTTCTCCAGTACGACAACCCAATGATTCCCCAATCCAATAACTCCATCCTCGAGGAGCGGGGTATTCCCTTCTAAGTTCAAGTGGCAACCAGTCTCAAGAGGAGGGGGTGAAGAGAAGAATGGATGGTAGCCAGTGTAGCTACCTATCCTGGGATGCAAGACCAGTGTAGTCAAGTCATCCAGCTGCAGGCTCACATGATATGACTTTGGAACTCAAGCTTGCTTATTGGCTTTACAACATATGTACATACTTTGCAGGCTTTTTATTTTTGTACATGCCTGAACTCTTTTTTTTTTTGAACTACTATTCACAGCAGCATGTACATAAGGAGTTTTTCCTCTTGAGCCAGTAGACTATCCCTCTTTTGAAGCTTTATCGCAACCCACAGTCTCCTGTCTTTAGACTTCCTAATCACTGGACGGGTTGGGGTGCACTTCCCTCCCTAGAGGAGGACAAGTGTTTCCACTTGTGTGCGTCTCATACCGGCAAATTCAATCCCCTCACCACCCCAACTGAGTTGAGCCATGTGAAAGGTGCAGGTGTCCAAGTTAGGACATTATCAACAAGAGTCATGCGTGTGCTCCGAAATACTCTACTTAGGCAGTCAAGAATCCATTGAACCAAGTCTCGTGATCCTCAAAGAATTAAGTCAACTAGACCTGAAGTACCTCAAACCCAGTTCCTATAAGGTTCCTGTTATTAGGTAGATTTTAAGGTCCAATCAAGCTCCAATCTCTGGATTTTACTCAGACTTGTTCAACTATCAAACTCAATCCGAAAAAATACTAATGCTATGCAATGCAATGCAGAAAATATTTTTGTGATGCAATTTTCAAAGATTTTGAACTTTTTATGGATTTTTGAAAAGATGATGCATGTATGCATATGTTTTTTTTTGTATTTTTCAAAAAGATTTTTCAGATGTTTTTGGATTTTAATTTTGCAAATGTTTTTGGGATTTTTGAAAACGAAAAGATTTTGGCTGAAAATTAGGTTAAAATATGTACACGGGAGTGCTTCCTATACAAGAAGTGAATTTTAAGAATTTACAGGGGTAAGTGATCAATTTTATAAGTACAGATATATACATATAGTGAATTTTAGTGTGATGTCATTATTCCTCAAACTTATTTGACACAAGCTTTTCACACAATTTTTGAAAACTATAGTCCAAAATAATTTTTACAAACATTTTACAAACATGTACACACATTTGAAAATCATTTTGCAAAGGTTTTTTCAAACAGTATATATAGATTTTTCAAATATTTATGCAACCATTTTTCAAACCATTTGCAAATCATTTTTCAAATATTTTATTTCACACAAAGAAAAAGAAATTTTTACAAACCACACATTTTTACACAGGTTGAAAACATGTAACAAAATATTTTCAAAATAGTATTCAATAGATGTTCACACAGATTTTCAAACCATTTGTCAAACATTTTGCAAAAAAACATTTTCACCTGATTTATTAATCAGTAATTACAAAAAGAATTTGAGGAATAACCACATCTTTTTATTAAGGATTTTTAATGAATTTTAAAGAATTTTTAAAGAATTATTAGCCATATTTATTAAGAAAATACGAAAGTACGAGTTATGGCTAAAGTATATACGTAGTATATACGACCCCCCTATACTTAGCTTGAGCGATGTCCTCATAGATCAGAGAGAAAAGAGAATACATAACTCGTACTGAGTATAGGAAAATCTAAAGAATAAATGAATGAATCAATGAGAAGTTGACCGTCCCCCCTATACTTAGGATCAAATAATCCTAAGTATAGCAGACTGTACACAAAGCAGGGAGGGTCAAAGGTGGGAATGAACAGATCGTACTCAGATTGTCTCCCCCTATACTTAGGGTAAGATATCCCTAAGTATAGACAAGAAGAGGAGACAATGGAGAGGATCGAAAAGAATGGAGGAAACTCGGGGTGCACACCCCCCTATACTTAGGACAAAGTGCGTCCTAAGTATAGAAACTGTCTACAAGGGATGGCACCTTTTTGATAGATACAGAAGATAGAAAAGGAAAAGAAGAAAAGAAGAAAAGAAGAAAGAGATGAGATTGGATATGAACAACTCGGGATACACATCCCCCCTATACTTAGGATAAGGTACATCCAAAGTGTAGCAGTGATGAAAGGGATGGCATCAATTCGGTAGAACAAGATAAAAGAAATTGAAAGGAAGAAAAGAAGAAAAGACGAAAAGGAAAATCATTCAAAAATATTTTTATGTGCTTCGCCTTCCTCTGCCTGTCTCGAGCTGTTCAGCTCATTCTCATATATTACTTGAATGGAGTCAACGACAACCATGAATGTGTCATGTTCAAGGTATGGCTTCAGAAGTTGTCTTGACTACAAAAGGTTGTGCGTCAGATGACAGATTAGATATCAAGACGCTTCCGTTGTCACGCACCTGCCTAACCAAAAACGGCCCAGTCCATTTGCTCTTCAATTTGCCTGGAAAGATCTTTAATTTCGCATCGAACAACCATACCTTCTGACCTGGATCAAAGGACTTGTGGCGGATGTGCTTGTCATGCCATGTTTTGACCTTTTCCTTGTACATCAGGCTGTTGTCATATGCATAATCTCTGAATTCCAGTAATCTGTTCAGATCCAGTTTCCTGTTCTGTCCTGCTTGCTTGGAGTCCAAATTACAGATATTAATAGCCCATAAAGATTTGTGAATAAGTTCCACGGGCAAGTGGCATGGCTTGCCATACACCAGGCGATAGGGAGACATTCCCAAGGGTGACTTGTACGCTGTTCTGTAAGCCCAAAGAACGGAATCAAGCAGTTGAGACCAGTTCTTGCGGTCCGGACGCACAAGTTTCTGTAGAATTTTTTTGATCTCCCTGTTTGAACATTCAGCTAAGCCATTGGACTGCGGGTGGTAGGGTGAAGCAACACGATGCTCAATGCAGAATTCCTGGGTCAGCTTCTTCACCTCCCTATTTATGAAATGACTGCCCCCGTCAGATATAAGAATCTTGGGAATCCCGAACCGTGCTATGATGTGATCTCGTAAGAATTGACAGACAGTCCTACTGTCGGCGGCTCGGGCGGGGATAGCCTCCACCCATCGACTAACGTAATCGACAGCAAGCAGAATATACTCATAACCCTGACTGTTAGGAAACGGGCCCATAAAGTCGATGCCCCATGCGTCAAAGACATCTGAAATCTGAATGTACTTCAGAGGCATCGTATCTCTCATTCCTATGGTTCCACCCATCTTCTGACAGTCAGTGCAACATTTAACGTATTCATCTGCATCTTTGAACAATGAAGGCCACCAGAGGCCACTCTGAAGAACTTTTGCTGCCGTCCGTTTTCCTGAATGATGTCCTCCAGAATCTTGATCATGACATAAAGCGAGGACACTTGGAACTTCCTCCTGAGGAATACACCTTCTCCAGATGCAATCTGCTCCCTCACGAAACAGATACGGATCTTCCCACTGGTAGAAATGGATTTTAGACAAAAATCTGTCTATTTTCAACTTAGGCCAGTCCTGTGGGATTTTCTTGGCAACTAGATAATTCACAATGTCCGCATATCAAGGAAGTGAGGCGACGGACAGAATCGATTCATCTGGAAAGGTCTCTGTGATAGGCTGCAAGTTCAACTCAGGAGATTCTGGTTCTGGAAGTCTTGACAGATGATCGGCCACTACATTCTTTACCCCAGGTTTATCTCTGATCTCCATGTCAAACTCCTGGAGGAGAAGGATCCACCGGATGAGACGTGGTTTGGCATCCTTCTTCTGCTGTAAATACCGAATGGCCGAGTAATCAGTGTAAATGATAACTTTGGACCCAAGAAGGTAAGATCTGAACTTTTCTAAAGCAAAGACTACCGCTAGCAGCTCCTTTTCGGTGACAGTGTAATTTCTCTGGGCTTCGTCCAGCGTTCGGCTAGAGTAGTGAATCGCAAATGGCACATTGTCTTTTCTCTGCCCCAGTACAGCCCCGATGGCATAGTCCGATGCGTCGGTCATAATCTCGAAGGGCTGAGTCCAAATCGGTGGCTGTAGGACAGGGGCCTGTGTGATGAGCTCTTTCAGCTGATTAAAGGCAAGGAGCACACGGTCGTCTACAATGAATTCATTGTCCTTGCCGAGCAATTCAGTCAGCGGTCTGGCCAGTTTGCTGAAATCTTTAATAAATCGTCGATAAAAACCGACATGGCCCAAGAATGACCGTACTTGCTTGATATTCGTAGGTGGCTCCAGCTTAGAAATTACATCCACCATAGTCTGCTCTGTTTCTTCTCTCAGATCCTGACAGAATTCCGCAATGATGTCTTCTTCATCAGAGAATGCTTCAAAACTTGGCTCTTGGTTCTGAAGGCACATCACCCCTACGGTAGTATCTTGTAGCGTATCAGCGAGTTCCTCATCCTGATCGATACAAGGAAATTCGACTGCTGTCTCCACTTCCTCCTCGGAACGGAGGAGTCCATGGATCTCAATATCATCCAGGAATAGGTTGGTATCTTGAATTTCTGCTAGAAAATCGCAGTCTTCATCGTGCTCGATCACCCTTGCACACGATACAGATGTCGGTTCAGCTGGCGTTCCCTCAGACAGGGTCTCGACTCGGATAATTTCATTGCCAGCTCCAAAAGTGATTTCTCCCGTCCCATAATTCACCACTGCGTTTGATGTTCGCAGAAATGGTCTTCCGAGTATGATCGGGGTAAGGAGCAACGGAGCAGGGACGTCCATATCTAAGACCACAAAATCGGCCGGGAACGACTTTCCCTGAACCGTGACGATCACGTCCTCCAATAGGCCCCTAGGCCGCTTGACTGACTTGTCTGCAAACTGCAGAATCATCTTTGTAGGTTTGAGCGGTCCTAACTTGAACTCCGTGAGTAGTGAGGCTGGCATCAGATTGACAGATGACCCACTGTTGAGAAGTGTTCGCTCGAATTCTTGCTCGAACATCTGACAACGTACAAGAGGTGCTCCCATATCTGGCTTTTTATCCGGGAGGTTGCTGATGGCGTTGACGGTGGCCATAGTGAGGATGTGTTTTTCAGACTTGCCACCTTTGCTTCTGGAATTATGGGGAGTTGGCCTGCGCTTGGTTGTACATGCCTCTTTAAGACCTTTCTTCACTGCTGGCATGTACTCAAGAGCCTTCATCAACGGCATGTTCAAGACCAAATTTTGAATGATTTCTATAATAGCAGGATCAGACAAAGCACTTTTCAAATTTTTCATTTTTTTGTGTTTTTTCATTGCTTCAGGAAAAGGAATATTTACAAACTCTTCACCAATATCATTCAAAATAGTGTCCATATTGTTGTTTACAGGTAGATGACAAAAAGGAATGGATTCATCTACAATTTGCGGACCAAAAATGACAGGCTCGGCTTCAGGTGCTGGCGTTGGACTCGCTGCAGGTGCGGTGCTCCTCCTGTCAGGAGCTGACTGTAAGGCAGGTGCAGGCGTCTCCAATGCTGGCTGATCTCCACCGAGGTTGCTGCTATCTTTTTGTGTTTTTCTGTTTTCTTCCTTTTTTTGTGGTTTTCTGGATGCTGGTGCTGCTCCCAAAATACTGGCTGGCCCTGGTGTTGGCTGGACTGACGATTCCCCGTCAGATGCAATGTGCTTTCCCTTCGCCGTCACCGATGGCTGGAGTGTCCTACCGCTCCTGAGAGTAACAGCGTTAGATAAAAAACAATTAATTTCACCTGATTCGGGTTGGACACTGCCGGCTACCTGCTCCTTGCGTCGGAAATTGTTAGGGTTAGCTTCGACCTGGGATGGTATGACGGTTTTGGCTGCCGTCAGGTCGTCGATCTTCTGGTTCATCTCAGCCATGTTCTTCATTAACTGCTCTAAACAAGCCAGGGCCGGATTGGCAGGTACAATCTCAGAGGATTCCCCCTGCTGGGGTCTAGAATGCTGGTATTGCGGCTGAGATTGCGACTGGTATCCTTGTGCAAATTGTTGAGGAGGGGGGTTTGAGGAGTATTGTGAGTTGTGCTGATTGAATTGGGCAGCCGACTGTTGGTGGTAGCCCTGTCCTCGATATCCGGACTGCTGAGAACCATGTTGGTAATTCTGCCTCCAAGTGTTCCCGTGTGAGGGAGGCTGGTACTGGTAAGGCTGCTGGAAGGGTCTCCCACCCTGCTGTTGCTGATGGAAGGGCCTGTTGCCCATGTTCTGACCCTGAGAGTGTCCCTGAGGACGGGTCAGCTGCGCTTCATTGTTCTAGACACCATTGATCTCCTGGATCAGCGGCGGGGGTGGAGAGAACTGCTCGGAGTATGAGGGCTGGTGCTCTGGTTGGTATACAACCATCTGCATCTGAGGCTGCGGTGGCTGCTCCGGAACCTGCACGTAGTACACGTGCTGGATAGGCTGGGGCTGCGGTGGAGTCAGCTGAGGGTTTTGCTGCACTGTAGGCTCCTTCTTCTCAGCGTTCGGCTCGACAGAGGTAGACACAGCGTTGCACATGTTTGCATTCAATGCTCGGACGAGCTGCTCCAGCTGCTGGGAGATCTGGTCGAGCTTCTCCAGACCTTGGGTCCTTTTCTCTATGACTGCCAGCTTTTCGAGGTCCTGTGACCTCTTCTCGATGATATCCACTTTGGACAAGTGGCTCTCAATGATGCTCAAGTTGGAGCTCTCATCTTTGTCCTCGGTGTGAGAAGCCATGTTAACTGGCTTGCTGATGGCGGTTGGTGTCTTCATGTAAACTCTAGACGAGGATTGGGCTGCTTCTCCCTCAGCCATTTCTTCGAAGATGTTCCATACTACATCCTCGTCCTTGTTAAAATGTGAACCGCCGCAAGCTGCATCCACGAGCTTTTGGCTCTCAAATGATAGCCCCCCGAAGAAATGCTGTACAAGACTGGTTTTTGGTATTTCATAGTGGGGGCACTTTTCTTGGAGATCTTTGAATCGTTCCCACGCTTCATGGATAGTCTTGTGGGGCTGCTGGCAGAAACTGGAGATCCAGGCACGCATCTGATTTAATCTCCCCAGGGGATAAAATTTATGGAGAAAGGCAGATTTCAACTCCTCCCAGATGGTGACGACCTTCCCGAGATGGTCGACCCAGTAAAGGGCCTTGTCTTGAAGGCTGAAAGAGAACGCGGTCATCTTGATCACATCCAGGGGGACTCCGGGGTAGTGAGCAGTGGAACAGATGCGGTTAAACTTCTTGAGAAAAATATATGGCTCTTCAGTAGTGTTCCCATGAAAAGTGGGAAGCAATGACAGAAACTACGGCTTCAGCTCGAAGTGGGCGTGCATACATGGAATTTGGATCCACTCAGTGATGCGCCCTGCTCCTGGGTTGTATGTCTGCTTGAGTGTGGGCTTGGGCTGCGGTGGCTCTCCGTCTGCTGCTTCAAAGTCAGGTCCCACTGAAAACTCATCATTAACTTCCTGGAAATTGGGATCATCCTCCCGTCGTCCGTCTCTCGCATCGGCCCTCCTCCTTAGATAGTTCAGCATGTCCTGGAAGGCAGTCTGGGCCAGGGCCTGATTAGTCAACTGCTGCTGAATGGCTTGAATGGAAGCCAGCAGTTGACTGTTAACCTCACCCTGCGTGGTATATTGTCCTTCCCCTGTATGGGCTTCAGGCTCTTGCTGGGGCTGTGGTCCTTTCCCTCTTCCTCCTACCATCTCAGACTGTACTTGAATCTCTGACTCTCGATCGGGTTGAGGATCTGCATGACGGAGTAAACCCTGATCAGTATCTTCCTCAGCACCTACTGTTGAGATGAATCTGGGATTAAGGTCAATCCCAGAATGTTGTGAACGGAGCATATGATATTGACTGAAATCGACCTCCATCCACAAGGGGTTATTTCGGGGACAAGAGTAGTCCCGGTTTATTGGAAGGGGAACAGCTAGTTCGGGTTGCGAGTCCATCCCGAATAGCGGGTTAATTGGAGAAAGGCAAGTATTGAAAGAGGCGAGAATAGGGGAATCCAAAGAGACATCCGCAAGATCCGAATTAACTCTACGGAGATCACCCCTTTTTATTGAAGATGTCGATGGCACGGAATCGATGTGGGTGTCGGCAAGGTCCCGACTAAACCATCCGTGTAACGACATCTTGAGAAGATTAAGAGGAAGGGATGTTGGATGAAGAGCACGAGGGTAACAAGAAATAAAGAGGATTGTAAAACAGTAGAAGGCTCACAATGAGCACGTGTCAAATAGAAGGGGAGCAAAATTTGCGCAAAGGCGCGATATTTTTGATCCTTGACCTAAATGTAGCTAGCAACCAAACACAAGACAAGGGAGTTCACCAACTCGACGCGTGAAGCTGTGAAAGTTCGGCTTTTATCTTTGTAATTTTTATCTCGATTTCAGGAATTTATCTTTGAACGGGTCCTTAGAGCGCTACGCCTATAGGAGCGAGAGTACTGCCGGAAAAGTATTCCCATACTTGTCCTCCTCCTGTGTAACCTGTAACTTGCGCTTTTTAAGGTCCTTGTAACCCTTCCTGGATCCCTACTCAGCCAAAGAAACAGAGGGAGGAAGCCGATAGGCGAAACCGATACTTCGGACCTTGCTCGCAACGGAATCACCCGTGAGCGTGCAAGATCCTACTCGGACGCAGCCGGTGAGACAGACACCCCCGTGAAGGCGTGGCCTATGCTCGATACTTCGGACAAGGTCAATGCTCACACAATAGTGAGTCACCAATGGT
The DNA here is from genome assembly GCA_037367405.1 of Ottelia alismoides. Taxonomy (NCBI): domain Eukaryota; kingdom Viridiplantae; phylum Streptophyta; class Magnoliopsida; order Alismatales; family Hydrocharitaceae; genus Ottelia; species Ottelia alismoides. The sequence goes on from JAZKJV010011278.1 coordinate 855,071, forward strand.
GACCGAGCCCTACTCGACTACGTACGATAGTAGCGCCAATACTTCGGTAATCCAGACGATACACAAGGCAACCACAAGTTGGGTTTTGGGCTCTAGTCCTTACGAAACTCTCACCTCACTTGGAAGGAGACCTTCCCATGCAACCTGAAAACAAGTGAGGGTGTTACTCTCCCCAATCAATGAGTCCAATTACCAATTTTATTTAGGTCAAAGTTTTCTTAGCAGTCCCTTTTTTAATTTTTTGTGTTATCGCTTCTTTTGAGTAGATTCAAACAAGCGCCTAACGATTTTGTGTTTTCTTTATCCTAATGTATCCAGAATCAGAGGGAGAAAAGAGTCGGGAAAAGTCAATGCAAGTCGGCACCAAGATGGAAATCTCACCTTTGTGCCTAGATGATGAATGCCAAGTGAGAAGACTTACAGTGAATCCCAGCTCTCTCCATGCGGGATGCAAAGCAGAAATTTATAAACCTAATCTATATGCCGCTTATGCAATGCGGAAATCATCCTAAAACAGGTAGCTGCTAGCGTGAAGAACCACGAGTTAACCGTTAACTCCTAATCCTAATGTCTAGTCTAGGCTCACTCCTCCTCTGCTCAACACATTTGAGTTAGGAGAAAGCGCTTGTGTGGAGTGAGCTCGCGGCGCGCGGATCGAGAGCTAATGATTTACTACTTAATTAATCTAAGTCCAAATACGAACTATAGGAGCATGCAAGAGTTATTAAGGTGTTTGGACCTAGGTTACTCGAATCAAGCAGGACCTAATTCTAAGAGCTCAATCCACAAAAGAAATGAAAAGAAAACAAAACCGGAAAATGACAGTCGGTAAATCGCGAAAAAGCCGCGGTGAGCCCCCGGGTGAACAAACACCCGGAAATTAGGCCTGAAGTGTTCAAGTGTCCAAGTCCTGTATTATTACAAGTTAATCAAATACTCTCTCTCACAAAAATAAAAGCAACTCTCTCTCTCTCTAGTTCTCCTGCTCTCTCCTGCCGGCTAGGGTAGAATAGTCGGCTCCTCCTCCCAAGGCTGCTCAGGATACCCTAGGCGATCCTCCTCGGTCGGCGGTCCCTCGCAAGAAAACAAAAGAGATGTCAGACAATTCAACACAAATGATAAACAAAAGGTAAGTAAGCAAAAATGGCTAAGTAACTAAAAAGACCCAAAAGGTACTCTACGAGCCGATGCTCCCCGGCAACGACGCCATTTGAAAAGCGAGAAAATGAGAGCCGCTAAAGAGCGGTCTGACAAGTCAGACTCACTGTCGCTGATGCGACTGCTCAAACTTCCTCAGTCTTCAACAATTAACCCACACAATCAATAAAGCAATCAAGAGCAAGGATTAAAATTTATTATACCCTACTAACAATGTATAATGGCAAGCAAGTAGGGGTCGAACACATGAAGCAACGGTGCAGAGTGTAGATAGAGATCCGAACCCTAGGTCTAATGAATCACTTAGCCAATTTCTTTTTGTGGGTTTTTAATTTTTTTAATTTTTTATTTAATTTTAATTTTTAATTTTGTATTTTTTGATTTTTAATTTTCTGATTTTTAAAATTTTATATTTTATATTTTTTTATTTCTTTTTCAATATTGGAAAATAAAAACAAAGGGATGAAAGACAAGGTCAACTATTTATAAAAATGCATAAAAATAACCAAAAATTCAGAAATTAAATGTTTTTAATATTTTTAGGATTTTTACTGTTTTTGTGATTTTTGGGAATTTTTCTAGGTGTTTTTGGTATTTTTAATTACTGAAATAATAGAAAACAGTGAAAATGGGTTGGCTGTGGATAAAATGAGAATTAAAAATGACAAACAACAATCAAAATTTTTCACACCATTTTTCAAATAAAGAAAACAAGATAAAGAACAAACAGGAACTGAGTTTGTATTTTTTAGAGTTTTCTTTGATTTTATATATTCTTTTGAAGTTTTAGAATCTTTTTAGATATTTAAGGTTTTTCTTTTGAGATTTTTAATGAATTTTGGTTTGAAACTAAAATATAGCAAAATAGACACTATGATTTTTTTTTGGAATTTTTCGAGACTTTTTAATATTTTGTTTGCATTTTCTAAGCTAGACAGTAGAGAAAAAGCATGTTTTTGATTTTTAATAAATGTAAAAACAAAATAAAATTAAAAACTAAAAATATAGCGTGAAACTAGAAGCATACAGGGTCTTAACTCTATTTTTTGAGAATTTTTCGCAATTAAATTAGGCGTTAAATAAATAAGCTGAGCATACAAACATTCTAAGCCTGACAGGGGTATAAATGCAATTATGAAAACATCCAGGGGATCAGATGCAATTTCCACCAAAAAGGCACGCGCAGCTCACGCGAAACACCTATTCATAGGGGCATAATTGTGATTAAAGAAAACCGGCTGGGCATACATGCAAAATTTCCAAAAACATATTATATATTCTACGCACAGGGATGAAATTGCAAATACACAAAAGTTCTGGGCCTATCTTGCAAAATACCCAAAAGTCACACGCCACCGTCACGTGAGGTGACGTGGCGTGGACTGAAGTGCAAATAGTGAAAACATAAGGGTCTGCGTGTAAATATTACAAAACTTTTTAAACTACAATTGAAAGTTACTGGACTAAAAAGTAAATACAAAAATCGTGGGTTAAAAATGCAAAATACCCACGGGGCGCGATCCAGCGGTCGATGGCGAGGCTCTTGGACACGTGGCGGAGATCGAACGGCAGTGCGGCTGAGGTGATCAGACGGTTGGCGTCGCGTCTGGAGCAGAGGATCGATCCAACGGCGGGGAGGGGTTCACAAAGAACTCCTCCCCGGCACACTTCGGGTGGCGATGGCGGCCGACACACAGCCGCTCCGACCCCAGGATCAAGGGCAAAAGGATCCTGGGATCCTTCCGCGTCGATTGGTGGTCTCCGGCGAGGTGGAGGCGGCGCGAGATGCTCGGACGAGGAAGGTTGCCTGGTGGTGCTTCCCTGAAACTTCGAGGCTCGATGGAGCCTCCCTTTGACTTCTTTCCTGCAGGGTTAGAAGCACGGCAAAAAGGGGGTGCTCGGAGGGCTCTCCGATAGTCGAATGGAGGCGAGAGGTGCCTGGGATGAAGAGCTCCGGCGAGCGGCGGAGAGAGGAGCTCGATAGCTCGATCTGAGCGAGATCGAGGGACCTGGAAGGGTGCGGCGTGGTGACGGAGCGGAGGGGGAAAGGATGGAGGTGTTTAGGACGGCGGAGGATCACTGGAATGGTCGGGAATGACGGGCGGAGCTCAGCTCCGCCGTGGGTTCGATCGAAGATTCACGGCGATTGGAAGAACGGCTAGATAAACTGTTAATGGGCTAACTTAACCTACACTAAAGCTATAAAAAGACGAAGAGAAGGGAGAGGGAGACTCACCAGAGGCGACGGGCGAGGAAGCACGGCGGAGCTCCGGTTAGGGACTGAATCTCTTCGATTTAACACCACTTCTTACGAACCCCAGGTCGATTCAACTCCCCCTGTCACGAGGAGCATGAAGAAGGAGGGGTTTGGGAATGAAAGTGGCGGAAGAAGGATTAAAATTCGAATTGAAGTCGGGGGGTCCTATTTGTATGGTTGACGAAGGTGGCTCCTTGATCGAGGGAGAACTGGCGATTCAACGCTCCTCTGCCCAAGATATTTGCTGGGCGAGGTAGATGGATTGCATGTGAACAACTTCGCAGAAGGAATCATCCTCAAATGATGCAAGGAGAGCCCGCGAAAAAACCAAGAAGAAGGGAACTCGCACATGTCCAGAAGGCCAAGACCTGGGGTCAGGAAGTTGACCCCCGGTCAACGGATGGCGTGGCCTGATTGGGCCACGTCATCCGCAAAAAGACAAAAAATAAATAAATACCTTATAAATTAATTTAAAAATAGTAAATGATTAAATTAATTTTAGGTTATTTAATAAAAAAATGTTTATTATTTTATATAGTATTTAATTCCGCTTTTTAATTATTTTTATGAATTATATTTTTACAAGTTGCCTTTATACCTCTTTATAGGTATATTACCTATGTATTTTAATATTTTATTTTATTTTGTGTAATTTATTTTTGTTAGTTCCATTTCTTATTTTCTAAAATTATGAACTACTTTTATATACTTAAGTATATTTTTATTTTATTTTATTGAAGCATTTTGTATATCAAATAAAATCTGAGAGTGTTTTGTACAAGTATATGTATAGGCAGTATACCTATGTATTCTTTATACAAGTATTTTTATTTTGTATTTTCTTTGCATTTTATTTTAGTTTTAATGCACATATATACTATAAGTAATATTTACATAATAAAAAATATAAAAATGAATAAATAATGAATAAAGAATAAAACTGAATATTTTATTCAGTACACTGTACAATAGGGGTCCAACACTCAACTTTCAAACCGTAGCTCCGCCAAATGCAAAACCACCACCATTAATTAGATTATTTTATTCTATATACAATTAAAGGTGAGTATGCTGCATTTGGAGTTGTCGTTTGTGAGATACGGGTCTGGGAAGTTGGGATTTTGGAATCCTGTTCAGACCAGAACTTTTTATCTGTACATTCTTTTTCTGTGAAATCAATTTTGTATTTTTCTTTATTAAATTATCTACAACTTTTATGTACGAAGTTTCTTTGTTTGATGTATAAAAAGTGGAACCAAAAATAGGTCCCAAAATGAATAAAGAATGAATAAAATAAATAGGTATTTTTATTGTATTTTGGCCCTTATCTCCCCCTACTTTATTCCTTGTCGACCTATTCATCAAGATGCCTAGGTCTCGGGGTTTCGGGTCATAAAATATTTACAATATTTTATTCTTTTTTTCTTTTCTTTTCTTTATTCTATAATTTTGGCTTTAAAAACCGCATTTTATACAATATTTACACACATATACATAAATGCTAAAATACATGAATAAGGCCTATTTACACGCATTTACTAGGGTTTTTAAGGCCAAAATGATAGAATAAAGATGATGAAACGTGGATTCATCACCCCCAGCCTGGGATCCGACGAGACCATCCCGGATTCAGGTGGGGGAGTGGAGGTACCCAGCCCCAGCAGCAGCCATCCGGTCAGGGAGGGCAGTATGGCCGGCAGAGAGATCACCAGCCGCAGCAGCAGCCCCCAACATACCAGTCACACCAGCCTTCGTCCTTCGGCCCTCGTCCCTATCAGCAGCAGGGACAGTCTTGGAGACGTGAGCAGCAGGCTCACCCAGCATACCAGCAGCATCCTTCCTCCTACCCCTCTCAGCAGCACCAGCAGCAGTTCCAGCAGCCTCAGCACCAGAGAGGCTACCCGTCGGGCTCCCATGAGAGCCCCTCCTTGGATGACATAGCCCGCCTCCTCACGGATCAGCAGGCCACATTCAGACGGGAGATGGACGAGTTCTGCCAGGAGATGCGGGACCTTGTGAGAGGGAAGGCCGCGATTCCTGCACAGATCGAGCTGAATCCGAACAACCTCAAGAGGAAGTCTGAGCAGGTAGTACACTCTGAGCTTGCCACTCCTAGTGACCCATTTGATGATATGTCTTCGGATCTATTTGATGCTGATTTTGTTACACTTAGGAGCGGTAGAGCACCAGCAGGCGACGCCTCATCTGAGCGACGACGCGAGGATCCACCTAGGGCGCCAGATGAGGAGGAGGAGAGCGGTACTGATGCTGCACACGATGATGACGGTGGCACTGAAGCCACCAAGGATGCTGATTCCACCGACAGTACTGAGGCTGCCGCTTCACCAGTTCGAGGAGGTGGTACTGACGCCACCAGCATAGCCGAGCCAGCCCGCGGTACTGAGGCCGCGAGACGTCCAGTTACAGAGCCAGCCAGAGGTGGTACTGAGGCCACTAGTGTTTATTTTGATAGAGATGTTGTCTTTCCTCGTGTTGATGTATCTCAGAACTCTATTGGAAATAAAGGAAAAGGTTTAACTTCTTCTGGTCCCACTGTGGTGAGTGATGTATGTGTGGATCTGGCCATCGAGCCGTCTAGGCCTTTTCCTAGTCCTTCATCTGCGAAGGACCCTGTGATCCCCTTCCCTAGAGCCCTTCAGATGGGGAAGGGGAAGAAAAAAAGAAAAAGACCCAAAAAAGAAAGAGCAGGAGGAATTCAGCCAGAGCATGATCGACAGATTTCACATCCAGCTGACCCTCAGGAGGCTTTGCAGCACATCCCCCTTCTTCAGCGATCTTTGAGAGATAGGACCACAATCAGGAGGAGGAGGAGGAACCACACTTCAGAGATTCATGTGCTGACGAAAGTCACGTGTTTCGCGATCCAGAACTGTCTGCCGGCCAAGAGGCCAGATTCAGGGGCACCGTATGTCAGATGCCAGATTAGTGAGCAGAGGTTCGACCGGACTTTATTAGATAGCGGATCGTCGATCAACCTTCTTCCGGCAGCCCTTCTCGACCGCTTCGAGTTGGGCACTCTTAGACAGAGCAGGACAGTTCTTCAGTTTGCTGATCGATCTGTCAAGAGGCCGAAGGGGTTGTTACGAGACGTTATCGTCATGATTCAGGGCCTGAAATTCCCCGTGGACTTCGTAGTGTTGGACATGGAGATCCCTGATTCAGTGACCGATACCCCCATCATCCTCGGTCGTCCGTTCTTGGCCACAGCCAAGGCGGTGACTGATCATGATAGCGGGAAGGTATACTTTCGCGTCGAGGGCGAAAGTGTACAAATAGAGACGGTCGAGAACTACAGATCCAGAGAGAGAGCGCGCTCAGAGGCTAGCACAGATTCAGAGCAGCTGACAGACGCAAAGCCAGACATCCACCAGGACTGTGATTTTGTGATCACAGATGATGAGGCAGCATGGGCAGATCCTGCAACACATGCCATCCTCTCATTTTCAGACACAGCTGATGCCGAGATGATAGCAGAGGAGAGTCTGGAGAGCACATCCCTGGTTCAGGATACCACAGAGGCAGCAGAGTCGGTTCTTGACCGCGACACGGTTTTCAGTGATGGTGGTGCTGAGGCCACCTTGCTTTACGGTGGTACTGATGCCACCACGTTTGATACAGATCCCTCGGATTCAGAGTCTGATTGGGCAGATTGCGATGATCAGATGCCAGACTTGAGTCCAACTGAACCCACAGATGAGGAGGAGGTAGATGCAGAACAGATCAGAGACAGCACAGTTGAGCAGCCTTCTCCAGATCCAGTTTGCGAGAGTTCGCTTTCTTTCTCCCAGGCAGATCTGGCAGACTTAGCAGCATTCACACATTTCATTCCGCAGCCAGATTTGCCAGCGCCCAGCTGTCCAGAGCTGAAGCCGCTCCCTACTTCGCTGAAGTATCGATTCCTTGCGGGCGAGCCTGAGATGTACCCAGTCATCATCTCCGCCGATCTGACTGGAGAGCAAGAATCCCGTTTGATGGGGGTTCTTGAAAAGAACCGCAAGGCAATCGGATGGAGCGTAGCAGATCTCCACGGGATTAGTCCATCAGTGTGCTCCCACCATATTTATCTCAAGGAGGGGGCGAAGCCGTCGCGTGAGTTCCAGCGGCGACTGAACCCCAACCTGAGAGAGGTCGTGATGAAGGAAATATCGAAATGGTGGAGTGCAGATTTTATTTATCCCATTACCGACTCCAAGTGGGTTAGCCCCTTGCATGTGGTGCCCAAGAAGACGGGCATCACGACTGTGATCAGTGAGTCGGGAGAGGAGATTGCTACACGAGTACCCACCTCTTGGAGGGTATGTGTTGACTACAGGAGACTCAACCAGGCCACCAAGAAGGACCATTTCCCCCTGCCTTTTATTGACCAGATCATAGAGAGACTGGCAGGGAAGAGCCATTATTGCTTCCTGGATGGGTATTCGGGCTACAACCAGGTGGCCATCGCTCCTGAGGATCAGGAGAAGACCACCTTTACCTGTCCCTTCGGCACATATGCTTTTCGACGCATGCCATTTGGGCTATGCAATGCCCCTGCGACTTTTCAGAGGTGCATGCTGTCGATCTTTTCGGACATGGTAGGGGAGTGTTTGGAGGTCTTCATGGACGATTTCTCGATCTACGGCGACGGATTCGACTCCTGTCTTGACTGCCTAGACCGAGTACTCCATCGATGTATTGAGTTCCATTTGGTTCTATCTTGGGAGAAGAGTCACTTCATGGTGACTCAAGGGATGGTGCTTGGCCACATCATCTCCAACAGGGGCATGGAGGTGGATCCGGCCAAGGTTGATGTCATTAGGAAACTCGCACCGCCGTCCAACCTGAGGCAGCTACGGTCATTCCTGGGGCACGTCGGATTTTATAGGAGATTTATTCAGGATTTCAGCAGGATTGCCCGGCCGTTGACTGACCTCTTGACGAAAGACACCGAGTTCATTGTCGATGACAAGTGTCTTTCGTCCTTCGCGACTCTCCAGCAGTGTGTTATTGAGGCTCCTGTCCTCCAGCCGCCTGATTGGTCTCTCCCATTCGAGATCATGACGGACGCCTCCGATTTTGCCGTAGGGGGAGTGCTGGGACAGAGGAGGGATGGAGTTCCATTTGCTATCCACTACGCTAGCCGCACATTGGATTCTGCCCAGCGGAATTACACGGTCACAGAGAAGGAGATGCTAGCCGTAGTGTTCGCCCTAGATAAGTTCAGATCGTATATCATTGGATCTAGAGTGACTTTGTACACAGATCACACCGCCATCAGGTACCTCATGGCAAAGAAGGATGCTAAGGCCAGACTGACTAGATGGATCCTTCTACTCCAGGAGTTCGACATTGAGATCAAGGATAAGCCTGGAGTCAAGAATGTGGTGGCGGATCATCTCTCCCGTTTAGAGCAGCCTGAGGAGTCTGAGCAGATTGATCCTATTCGAGATACCTTCCCAGATGAGGCGATCCTTGCTATCGCCTCACTCCCATGGTACGCCGATATTGTGAACTTTCTCGTTGCTGGGAAAGTTCCACAAGATTGGCCCAGGCAGAGACTTGAGACCTTCCTTGCGAAGGCCAAATCCTACCATTGGGAGGATCCCATCCTTTACCACGAAGGAGGGGATAGCGTCTGGCGTCGGTGTATTCCTCAGGAGGAACACCATAGCGTCCTCACTTACTGCCACAAGCTTGAGGCAGGAGGACATCATTCTGGGAGGAGAACGGCACAGAAGGTGCTCCAATCCGGCTTGTGGTGGCCTACCCTCTTCAAGGACTCAGATGAGTTCGTGAAGAGGTGTACTGACTGTCAGAGGATGGGCACTTGTGGACAGCGTGATATGATGCCGATGCAGCCCATTCACTTCTGTGAGGTTTTTGACGCATGGGGCATCGATTTCATGGGTCCATTCCCTAAGAGTCAGGGATTCGAGTACATTTTGTTGGCCGTGGACTATGTTAGTCGTTGGGTGGTGGCTATCCCCGCCCGAGCCGCCGATGCGAGGATAGTTTGCAGGTTTTTGAGGAAGCATATCATCACGCGGTTCGGGGTTCCACGAGTTCTGATTTCTGATGGGGGATCTCACTTCATCAACGACCAGGTGAAGGCACTTGCTAGCGAGTTCGGCATAGATCATCGTGTTGCTACACCTTACCATCCACAGACGAATGGTCTAGCCGAGGTGTCGAATAGGGAGATTAAGACTATCCTGCAGAAAGTCGTCCGCCCTGACCGAAAGGATTGGTCACAGCTTTTGGACTCGGTCTTGTGGGCATATAGGACGTCTTTCAAGACTCCATTGGGCACATCTCCCTTTCGCCTCGTATATGGCAAGCCGTGCCATTTACCTGTTGAGCTGAGGCACAAGTCACTTTGGGCAGTCACAGATATTCTTATGCATCCAGATGGTATGGGAGACCAGAGGAGGGCAGAGTTAGCAGTCCTGGAGGAGCTTAGAGATACAACATTCTCAAACAGCCTACATTATAAGGAGAAAGTGAAGGAGTGGCATGATTCTCATATCAACCACAAGCATTTTGAGATTGGACAGAGAGTATGGCTGTTTGATGCGAGGCTACGTTTATTTCCAGGGAAGCTACAGAGCAAATGGAAGGGACCCTACTTGGTCAGAAAGGTACACGACAACGGTAGCATTGACATATCTGAGTTGTCTTCTGAGAGTACCTTTCGAGTGAACAGCCAGCGGCTCAAGCCATTTCTAGATCATGAGCCGCGGGTCACTGATCTTGCCCCTATCCATTTTGCGTGAGATGTGGTCTTTGACTCACATCTAATGCATCTCACGCCTGAGTTTCACTGATCTTCCGCCTTGTATAGATCTAGATGTCCATATCACTACATTCTTTAGTCCCACATCCCTTTATTCATCTTGTGATTATGCTATACTTAGGGTGCACTTTACCCTAAGTATAGGGGGGATGTGAGACCGTTTAGGTATTTCTTTTGTTTCTGCCTACCCCTGTTTTGCTGCCTATACTTAGGGATATTTCACCCTAAGTATGGGGGGGGTAGACCTTGTATATTCTCCACTCGGTTTTCCCTTAGTGTACAGCCTGCTATACTTAGGATTATTTAATCCTAAGTATAGGGGGAAGATCCGAGACCCTCTTGACTTTTCATTCTTCGTCTTTGTATATAGCCCTTCTTTTCACTTCCCTATACCTAGCACGAGTTATGTCTTCTTCATCGCTCTTGACTCTGAGGACATCGTTCGAGCTAAGTATAGGGGGGTGTGCATATATTTCATATATACTTTAGCCATAACTCGTACTTTGTGTGAGTGTGTTAATAAATAAAATGGCTAAAAACCACAAAAATTAAAAATTTTTCATGTACATAAACATTCTTTTATTTGCACATAAATAGCTAGTGTACAAATTATTTTTGTAAAAATGATTTCAAAAATCTTTTGTGTAAAGCTTGTGTAAATATTTTTGTATCAAAATTATGTATATAGTACAAAAATTTTTCCAAAATGTTTTGAAAATCAAAAGTTTGCAAAAATCTTGTGTAAATACCTTTTTGCAAAACTTGCACTTCATGCATCATCCATTCATGATTTCAAAACATTTTTCAAAAATTTTGCATGATTGTAAACTTCGTGTAAATAAGCATCTTTTGTACATATGTATATAGTTTTTCTGGATGATAGTTGACATTTAAACTAGCCTAGAATCAAATTGAGAAATGGAGCTTGATTAAGATCTTAATCCACCTAACTTCTAAGAGGAACCTTATAGGGCTTAGGTTTAAGGCTTTTCAGGTCCATGGTGACTTAATTCTTTGAGTCCACTAGGCTATGATCACATGTCATCTCAATGAGCCTAAGTAGAGCACTTAAAACAACACATGACTCATATAGATTATGGCTTTACTTGGACACCAGCACTATGCACAGAGCTCTCCACGGATGAGGTGGTGAGGAGGCAGTCTTCCTTGACTTGGGGTAGCATATGAGGGTAGTACTTCTAGGCGAAACCTCTCTTCTTCTTTTAGTGAAGGAAGTGCGTCTCAACTTGGTCTGGTTGCCATGAGGTCTAACGACGGGAGTTGTGGGTTGCAATAAAGCTTCAAAAGAGGGATAGTCTACTGGCTCAAGAGGAAAAACTCCTTGTATATATGCTGCACATGTATATGTTGTACAGATGCACTTGAAAAAAAAATGTGTGCAAAAAGAAAATAACTCCAAAAAAGTGGTGGGTCTAAGAGAAAATGATAATCCCACCAGAGTATGTATATAGAGTGCAATAAGCAAAGCTTGGTTTCATGTTCCACCTGTTGTAGCTTGCAGCAGGGAGACTTGGCTACACTGGTCAAGCTCCCAAGGGTACTTGGCTACACTGGCCTTGACCCATTCTCTTCTTCCTCCTCTTCTTGAGCCGGTTGAACTTGAACTTAGAAGGGAATACCCCGCTCCTCGAGGAAAGAGTGGCCAGACTAAGTTCATAGAGTTACCTAGTTGGGGAGGGTTGTCAAGTTGCCATTTCTGAGGTGGAGAGCTTAGACCTCACATTCACAGGACAAGAAAAGATTCATGGTCTTCAGGGTTTGTGATTGATGACTTGTTCTGATCTGGAGTATTGAGGAGTCTTGGTTATAGATTAGTGGAACTTAGAGGCTGTTGAGTTTTAGACTTAAGTCCAAATAAGGTTCCGACACATTAATAATCCAAAGATCTGATCGAGCTCCATACCCCAATTTAATGAAGGCAAGTTTAATAATCAACCTTGATCCATGTACATCCTCTTTTTCTTTTCTTTCTTTCTTTTTCACTTCTTTTTCAAATAAGTGTTTGCTAAGGGACTAGCAAAGTTAAGTATAGGGGGGTGATGAATACTCATTCATCACTCTTTATTCTTATATTTTAGCTACAAAAACCTTTGCAAATACATGTAGATATGTGTAAATAGGAATAATTACCGAAAGCATGCATTGTGTAAAAACCTATAATTAGCATGTTTTTGTGCAAAAATAAAAGAATAAAGATTAAAAAGAAAAAGAGGGAAATATTTAGAATAAATATTGAGCAACCTAACCCAAGGGAAGGCTCAGTATGGGCCTGACCGCATAAAAAGCCAAAGTAGAGGGAGATAGGGGCTCATGTGTAAATATTTGTGTAAATAAAATAAAGATATTTTCCTCACCAAAAATATGCTTGTAAATACTTGTATATATCTATAAGTATAAAAACAAAAGAAAAAAAAGTTAAAAATCAAAAGAATTAAAACACCCCTTTCATCATGTACATAAACCACTTCTATGTATTTATTTAACCTTATAAATAAATAAAATTAAATTCCAAACTTTTTGTAAATATTCTATGTTATATATTGTAAATAAATAAAATAAGAACAATCAAAACAAAAACAAAATAAAAATAGCAAAACTAAAAATACAAAAATACATTGTACATATACCATGTATATAAATGAACATATATATTTATTTTACCTATGTACATAAATAATAAAAATAAAATAAAAATACCTTTTTATTCCTTATTTTATTCTATAAATAAATAAAATATAAAATAGAAACAAAATTGCATAAAAATAATAATTAAAAATCAAAAAAATCAAAAACCCTAATAGTGTACATATACCTATGTATTACATACTATGTATATACCTTATTTTTTATTTCCAAAAATTAATTAAAAATCACTAAAAAATAGAAAAAAATAAAATAAAAATATTTCATGTTTTAAGTTTTTGTTGAATCGGGCCCTAGCTACCCTTAATTTTCATTTCAAAATTCAGCCACGTGGCCCATTCCCATTGGGTCCTGGGAGTGTTGACCGCCCGGTCAACTCCCCCCCCCCAGGACCACCCCGTCTCGGATCTGGGCGAAGGACCCGACTTCTCCCCTTTCTACCCGCTTGATCCGACACCCATTTCACCAAACCCCGGGTCCGAATCCTTCACCTCACATCCGACATCCTCGTCGTAGCCGCACCCTCGGGATCCGCGCGCTCCTGAGCTTGCCCGGACCCATCTTTCTCGGACCCCTAGCCGTATATAGCTGCAGCTCCGCCACTCGATTGCTCCATCTTTGGCCATTCGCCTCCTTCACCTGTGAGCTCCAGAGAGACCGCGAGAGTGACAGCTTGCGCCTCGACCTGTCGCAGCGAGGAGAGGAGGAGGACCCATCGATCCGGCGAGCACAGCCGCCGCAGCTCCGCCACCCGTGTGAGCTCCGAGCCTCGGAGGGAGACGATCCTTGAGGCGATGACCAGGAGCTTCCCCTGCTCCTCCCCAGTCTCTCCGACCACCCAGGTAGCTCCGATAGCCTATCCTTTTCGCTGATTTCCATTTTCACCCAATTCGCTTCGCCGTCGCATTTCCTCGATTCCGCCCGTTCCCGACCACTGCTCGACCATCGGGCATTGCCATAGCCCTCGCCTTCCTCCCGCGCACCTTCTCCACGTTTCCATTCAACCCAGCTCGCACAGGAGCTGGGAACCGAGCTCCTCCGTCCACCACCTTCGCCGAAGTTCGCCGTTCCGACCCACGAGCCACCTTCGCCTCGCCTAACCGGGTCGAGGCAGTTTGCCCTCGACCTGTGAGTCTTCTGGTTCACTTTGCAGGTCGAAACGAAGGCCATCTGAGGCCCTTCGTCATCCAGCCAGGAGGCCCAGCTCCGCCGACCTCGCCCGAGCTCCTCGGAGCTTGGCTCGATCATCGGAGCAGTCCGACAGACGCGAGAGCACACCACCTTTCTTCTCCGACCATCAGAGTGCCCCCAGGAGGATAGCTGCGCGTGCACGAGGCCGGCGAGTTTCGCCGAGGACCTGTTCTTCCAGGACCCTCCATCGCCGTTTGATCAGACCCCCTGCTCCAGATTCCATCGTGGCCGTTCGCTTGTGGAGCTGCAGATATCGTCCAATCAGAGGAGGTCGGATCTCAGCCGCTGGATCACGAGCCACCCTGCTTCCACGTCGTCAGATCATACACGTGGCGCGCATCCAGCACCCCGCTTAATAAAGGGTAATTTACCCTTAGGCCATGCCTTGTCTTTTATTTCGTTTTAGCCCTGTAAATGTTGAACTTAGTTGTTTAGTTTTAGGGTAATTTGCATAGTGGACCCAGTATTTTATTCTATTTGCTCTTATACCCCTATGCGTTGTATGCCACGTGCTTCGTCACGTGTTTCTTTGGATTATTTGCAATAGAGGTGTTAGCAATGTGAGCCCGAGGCGAACCATTCCTACAATAAATGTTATTGTAATAGATGATTTATCAATAAAAGTTATTGATTTTGTTTCACTCCCTTTCTGATATTGAATGAATGAATGCACTATAAGGTCCCTCTGTACAATAAGGGTTATGTACCATGGCCAACTTGATAATCATACAGCTGTTGATTCAATGATTGAATCATAGAGGCTGATGCTTGGATGAATATCTAAGGAGTTAGATAGAGGACTCATCAAGCATCATCAATGATTAACAAGTAGTGATCTCCAGTCTGAGTGGGAGATGGCAATCCCATCTCATTAGACTGATATCTGATCGACCTCTTGATGCAGGTCCTCTGCATAGGAATATTGATTCGGAGGTATCAGATTAGTTGAGTCAATGAGTTGACTTAACGAGATCAAGATAACCAAAGACCTATGATGAATACTATCACATCACAGGCAAACATCCTCTGACCAGAGACAGATATATTACTATATATCTGAGCATGTACATTTGGCAGACCAATAGGTTGATGACCTAATCAAGGTCTATACACCGGCGAACTGGTGTGCATGTAAGGGCATATGAGTAATATGATCTCTTAAAGGGATCATACAGGTTCACTTGTGAACCGGGAGACATGAGCTCACTCATGAGGTATTGGGATTGACCAAATTCCATGCATGGTCATCATGCTTTAGAAGCATGATATGAATTTGAAGGTAAGATATATGCTTTGTGAAAGCATATGATCTGTACCATATCCCAAGGACCAAGATTGAGAAACTTAATGATCAGACTATGAAGATGATAGTGTAAAAGTGATCTTTATCTTCATGATGATCATGAGTCTTCCAGTATGCAGGATGTGCATGTATTGGGAATACCTGAAGGGTGATTTGATCATAAACGATTGTATAACCATGACGCTTCCATTCCAAAGGGAGTGATGAAACAGGTCTGGATTTTAGTGACTCCTCTCATTAGAGAAGTGACCTAATCTTAGTCCATGTATTGGACATTGATCTGAATGAGATTCAGATGCAATGAGAAGATTAGGTTTACGGTCTTGATTTAATCAAGCATCTATGAGAGGTCCATGGGATCTGGATATGAGATGTGATCTCAATATCCAAGTCACTATACGTGGAACAATACAATCGCCCTGTCCTTATCTCCAAGTATCTGAGGAGAAATAGCATTGTTTTTATATGGTTTAAGAGCAATTCCATAAAATCTAACAAAGAAAAGTTGATAATTAAATGTGATTTAATTATCATAATGTATGAGAAATTATCCAATATAATTAAATGGGATTTAATTATCATGGATAAGAATAATGTGGATAGTAATATCCAATTATTCCTAATATATTATAAATGTGATTTATAATGTATTAAAGAGAGTTAAAAATAATTTATATTAGTAGATTAATTATTAATGTGTATTGGATACACATTGTTTAATTAATTGAAAATGTAAATTACATTGTGTTTTGGGTTGTGAATTTGATTCACAATATTCCAATGTCAAGATTGCAATATTCCCAAAATTAATTGAGAATTATTTTGGTGAATTAAAATACCAACAAATTGTTGTTGGAAAATAAGTAGAGAGAAAATTAAGGAGAGGTGCAATCTCATGGAACCATGAGATTGCACTCCTCATTAGGAATGAGGGGGGCGGCACTCAATTCCCTTGGGGAATTGGTGGCCGTCCCCTCTTCCAAATAAGGAGAGCATCTCCTTTGCCTTCTCTCTCTCTTATTTGATTGATTTAGATTTGGTATTAATATTTATTTGATTTATCAAATATATTTTATCAAATTAAATCACAAGTTGTTGGCTTTTACCAACAACAATCTTGACCATTGGATTGTCATAAATCAATCTCAACCATTGATTTTATATGACACATGGATTGAGATCCATGGATCCCAAAACCCTATAAATAGAGAGGCACTCTTGGCTCTCTCTTTACACATGCTATTGTAGCAAAACTCTCTCTCTCTTTCTCTCATACTCGACAGCCCTCTCTCCCCCTTCTTCTTGGTGGCCGTCCACCTTGGTGGAGAGAAACGTCGACGCCCGCGCCCTCGTGCTACCGCTTCGACGCTCTGCGGTTCTCCGTCTACTTCGAGTGCTTCGCCCGCGAAGGAGACGTTTGATCTCTGCGACGAGATCAGGAGCAACCGCGCTTGGATCAACTTCTTGGATTGCGAGGACACCGCGGTTCATCCCCGCGCTCGCAAGCGATCTCTCCGACGATCGGACTTGAGACAGGAGGTCTCTTCTCTTAGAGACTCGATCAACCACACTTCAAGAGGTATTGCATTATACTTGCTGTGGTTATAGATGAAACGATCCGAGAATGGTTCTTGGATCATGTGGTTTCATCGAATAAATTTTTTAAATTCCGCTGCACCGAACAACTAGTACGACTAGTCGTTCTTCGTCGTATCCGATACGACGCTCACGCTTCCGTGATGCGCTTGAGGATCTCTCCATATCCTTCAAGTGGTATCAGAGCCTTAGGTCGACGGTTTCGAATAGTGATTCGTTAACCAAGGACGACTTGGGTTCGCTAAGGTCGCGAAAGTTTTCATCGCATTTGATTTCGCAGATCTGTTTAGTAAATAAATTCGGCACTGTTTAAATTGTTTAAACACGAATTTTATACTTGGATTATGTTCCCCATTAAATAAGGAAACCATAGGATCTGAGTTTGCGTAAATCGGATTTCGTATGCTCGAGATATGGTCGTTTTAATGAACATGTATGCACTGTTGCGGGAACTGTGAATCTGAACGTGATTAAAATGTTAATTACTGTTTAGACTTGCCTCGAAATGCGTGAAACATCACTTAGGTTCTGTCCTAAATCAAATTAGAAAACTTTAGAAATTGACTTTGCTTAATTTGGATTTAATATGATTGAGATATGCCAATTTTAGTAAGTAGGGGTCACTGCTAAAATTGCTTTCCTAATCTAGAACCAAGTGATTGTCAATTAGTAAAATTAATTGTTAATTTCGTGAAATAATCTTGAAAAATATTTGTGAAATATTGAAACATGATTATTTGCCTAATTGACTTGGCCCTAACCAATTAGTTGATTAGATTTGATCTAAACCTTAATTGGAATTACAATCATCAAACTTCTTGCTTGAATAGGACTTGGGAATTTGTCTAGCAAATTTCCTTAAAATCAAAATTGTTTTGATCACTATATGGTATAATTTCGGTTGAAGAACCGATGATCATCTCAAGTACAAAATAATCAATTTGGCATTATCCTTTCCCGAGGTGGATATGGTGTCTAGTCGGGGATCGCTGGTCAGCGGGTTGCAACGTATGTGGTCCGCCCACTCCCGTCGGTACTGGCCATGACAGCGGGTAGGGCCGGGATAATGTTCGAGGGATTATAATGTATTTTTCTAATTTTTAAAATACGAATTAATACGTACTTTGAGAATAATATCATATATATATATATATTCAAGCATAAAATTAAGTTTGATTGATTGAATTGGATTGATAATTAATTTAATATGATTAAGTTAGTTATATCCAATTGAAAATACTCTAATATGATTAGAGCTAATAATTCCCTTGGAAGAATTAATTATATGAATGAGATTCATAGTAATTAATTAAAATTTGAATAAGAGATGGAGGATCACATAAGTGACATCCATGGTCTCCCGTCAAGGCGAAGGGTTTCGTCGCCAAATATTATATGTGGGAGACGCCTGTCCGAAGTGACAGCTCACACATATGATCCGTTTGGATCGGGCTCGTCGCTTCTCGAAAGAGTAAGGACGTATGCGTAGTGACCCCAGTATCGGGTCCTCATATTATTGGGGCGATATTGGATTGCGCATAACGAGTTGTATTCCTGTTGACGGTTGGTTCAATTAATGACGAGTCAACATCACCTTAGGGGTGGTGGGCTCGGGTATTAAAGGCCGAATTGGGAAATGCAAGTTGGACTTGCAAGGCGGAATGTGTTCCCGCTTCTCTTTATTTGAGTCATAGGTTCTCATATTATTGGGATATGACAAAGATAAAGAGGAGATCCCAGATCTTGCTTGAGATATATCGGTAAGTATATCTCCTACTTTGAAAGTGAATAAGGGAATAAACTTTCATAGTTGACATAGCAAGACTAATTTGATTTAAAAATGCCTTAATCAAATAAAATTAAATTGAATATATGATTATATGTTCTAATCTAGTGCATTCTCAATTTCAGAAAATGAAGGCCATGAACCCACTGAGCAGGCTTCTGGAGGTCAACCAATTGACCGGACCAAATTACTCGGATTGGATCCGTAATTTGGAGCTTGTGCTTTCGGCAGAGCGCATCCGTTATGTGCTCTCTGAAAACAAACTTGAAAACCCTAAATCTAAGGAAGACAAAGCATATAATGACAAGTATGATGAAGATCATGTCTTGGCTAGGTGCTATATCTTGGGTTCTCTCTCCAATGTTCTTCAGAAGCAACATGTGGAGATGAGTACTTGCCAGGACATCATGCAGAATCTAAAGGATATGTTTGGTGACATTAACCGCACCCAGCGGTACAATGTTATGAAGAACTCATTCGCTGCAAGATGCAGGAAGGGACCTCGGTCCGCGAGCATGTACTCAAAATGTTTGGGTACTTGTCAGAGCTTGAGACTCTGGGGGCAACGATGGATGCAGACATGCAATCTGATTTCATTCTGTTGTCATTGCCCAAATCTTTCAATAACTTTGTGGTGTCATTCCACATGAATAAGCTGGAACTGACAAATGCTGGGCTTCTTACTGCATTAAAGTCTGCAGAAGACGTAATGAAGAAAGATGGTCCCTCTAGCACTGCAATGGTTGCACAGGTCAAAGGGAAGCGCGGTCGGAAGCAAGGTTCTCGGAAGGGCCCGGCCCAGAAGAGAAAGAAGAAGGGACAAAGTGTTGCCTCATCTTCCAATGCATACACTTTAATGGCGTCGAAGAAAATCGACGTTTTTCACCACTGCAAGAAGCCGGGGCACTGGAAGCGTAATTGCCCAGATTACCTGAAGTCGGTCAAAAAAGGTAAAGCCCCAGCAGGTATGAAATCTACTCTTAGCATTGAAACCAGCTTTCTCGTTGGACGAGAAGGAAGTTGGGTAGTTGATTCTGGTGCTTCTGTTCATGTATGCAATTTGTTGCATTTGTTTCAGGAAACTAGACAACTTGAAGAAGGGGAGATAGTCATCCAGATGGGCTCTGATGCAAGTGTTGCAGCAGTCACCGTCGGGACCTGCAGACTATCATTATCTAGTGGAAGAGTCCTAGTACTTAAAGAGTGTCTTTATGTACCTGAAGTCAGAAGGAATTTGATATCTGTATCTAAGCTAGTTAGAAGTGGATATTCATTCCTATTTTGTAATAAATTAGTCATAAATCATTATGATAAATATATTGCAGAGGGTATTTTGACTTCTGGAGGACTCTATGAATTGTGCATTAATGAGCATGTCATGAATGTTACAACCACTAATAAAAACCCTAAAAGATCCAAGAGTAATATAAATCATTCAAACATGATTTGGCATCAAAGGCTTGGTCATTTATCTGTTGATAGGATCAATAGATTGATAAAGGATGGACCTTTGGATTTTCTACAGGTTCAGCCTTTACCTACCTGTGAACATTGTATTCGAGGAAAAATGACTAGGATGCCTTTCCGTAACAAGGTTACAAGATGTGAAGGTATTATTGACCTAATACATACTGATGTATGTGGTCCCTTCAGTACCGCGACTCGAAATGGATATCGATATTATTTGACATTTATTGATGACCATTCGCGATACGGGTTTATCTTCCTATTACGTCATAAGTCTGAAACCTTTGAAAAGTTCAAAGAGTTCAAGGTTTTGGTTGAGAACCAAACCAATAGGAAGATTAAACGAATTCGATCTGATCGAGGTGGCGAGTACCTATCAGATGAATTTAAGGAACACCTTAAAGAGAATGGAATTATTTCCAATCTCACTCCTCCTGGAACTCCCCAACTTAATGGTGTTGCTGAAAGACGCAACAGAACCATCATGGATATGGTCCGTTCAATGATGAGTAAAGCACATTTGCCACTTAGTTTCTGGGGATATGCAGTAGAGACTGCAATATATATCCTAAATAAGATTCCTAGCAAATCTGTACCTAAGACTCCTCATGAGCTATGGTATGGAACCAAACCTAGTGTTAATCACTTGAGGGTTTGGGGTTGCTTGGTCCATGCAAAGAATGTGGATGCAAGTAAGCTAGAATCTCGCTCTCGTGAGTGCTACTTCATTGGGTACGTTAAAGATGGTATTGGATACCAACTTTATGACCCTGAGACCCAAAAGGTTTTTGTCTCTAGAGATGTGAAATTTCTGGAGGATGACTTCCTTAAAGGTCAAGACAAAAGTGAAGTAGAGGAACTCATTGAGTCCCCTGAGGACTCTGAGCTTCCTGAACCAGAAACTGAAGAAGTAAATAAAGATGAAACACCCATACCTCTTCGAAAGAGTTCGAGGGTGGTTGCACCACCTGAAAGGTATGGATTCCATGTGTCAAGTGAAACTGACAATGATCCTACTTCATTTGATGAAGCACTCGCGGATCATGACATGGATAGATGGATTCTAGCAATGAAGTCAGAAATTGACTCCATGCATAAGAATGGTGTATGGACCCTAGAGGATCCACCTAAGGGGGTAAACCCATTGGGTGCAAATGGATCTTCAAGAGAAAGAGGGGACCTGATGGGAAAGTAGAGACTTTCAAGGCACGGCTCGTAGCCAAGGGCTACACACAGAGAGAAGGCATCGACTACGATGAGACATTCTCTCCTGTGGCTATGCTTAAATCCATCAGGGCATTGCTAGCTATAGCTGCATATCTTGACTACGACATCTGGCAGATGGACGTCAAGACGGCTTTCCTCAATGGATACCTCGAGGAGGATATCTACATGGAGCAGCCCCAGGGCTTCATGACTGAGGATGGCAAAGTATGCAAGCTGAAGAAATCCATCTATGGGCTCAAGCAAGCTTCTCGTAGTTGGAACATCAGATTTGACGAAACCATAAAGAGTTATGATTTTGTACAGAATCCTGATGAACCTTGTGTGTACAAGAAGCTTAGTGGGAGTGCCATTGTGTTCATCGTGCTTTATGTAGATGACATCCTTATCATTGGGAATGATACAGGGATGATGACCAGTGTGAAGATTTGGCTGTCCCATACCTCTGAGATGAAAGATCTTGGAGAAGCCTCTTACATCTTGGGTCTGAAGCTGTTCAGAAACCGAGAGAAGAGGATATTGGGATTGTCACAACAAGGATACATTAAGAAGATTCTTGAACGATTCCGTATGGATAGTTCCAAGAAAGGATTCCTACCCTTAAGACATGGTATCCACCTGTCTAAAGGAATGGCTCCTCAAACTGTTGAGGAAAAGAAGGCCATGGCTGGATGTCCTTATGCATCAGCCGTAGGAAGCTTAATGTATTCCATGATGTGTACTAGGCCAGATATCTGCCATGCAGTGGGAGTGGTAAGTCGTTACCAATCTTGCTATGGAGAACAACACTGGAATGCAGTAAAGAACATATTCAAATATCTAAGACGGACGCAAGATTACATCTTGGTCTATGGAGATGGTGATCTCCAAGTCTTGGGATATACAGATTCTGACTTCCAATCAGATATTGATGATCAAAAGTCGACATCAGGGTTTGTGTTCTTGTTGAACGGTGGTGCTGTGAGCTGGAGAAGCAAGAAGCAGGAAACTACGACAGATTCAACAACAGAAGCCGAATACATTGCCGCATCGGATGCTGCAAAGGAGGCGGCGTGGTTGCGCAAGTTCGTCCAGGAGCTTGGCGTAGTTTCCTCTGATACTCCCATCCCGCTACTCTGTGATAACACAGGAGCCATTGCCCAGGAGAAGGAACCCAGATGGCATCAGAAGAGCAAGCACGTAGAAAGGAAATACCACATCATTCGGGAGATTCAAAAGCGTGGTGACATCATCATCACCAAGGTGGCCTCCGCCGACAACGTTGCTGATCCTCTTACCAAACCTCTGACACAGAAGGTTTTTGACCAGCATGTAATGAGTATGGGTTTAAGGCTTGTTCCTGAATGGTTCTGAGGGCTAGTGGGAGATTGTTAGCAATGTGAGCCCGAGGCGAACCATTCCTACAATAAATGTTATTGTAATAGATGATTTATCAATAAAAGTTATTGATTTTGTTTCACTCCCTTTCTAATATTGAATGAATGAATGCACTATAAGGTCCCTCTGTACAATAAGGATTATGTACCATGGCCAACTTGATAATCATACAGCTGTTGTTTCAATGATTGAATCATAGAGGCTGATGCTTGGATGAATATCTAAGGAGTTAGATAGAGGACTCATCAAGCATCATCAATGATTAACAAGTAGTGATCTCCAGTCTGAGTGGGAGATGGCAATCCCATCTCATTAGACTGATATCTGATCGACCTCTTGATGCAGGTCCTCTGCATAGGAATATTGATTCAGAGGTATCAGATTAGTTGAGTCAATGAGTTGACTTAACGAGATCGAGATAACCAAAGACCTATGATGAATACTGTCACATCATAGGCAAACATCCTCTGACTAGAGACAGATATATTACTATATATCTGAGCATGTACATTTGGCAGACCAATAGGTTGATGACCTAATCAAGGTCTATACACCGGCGAGCTGGTGTGCATGTAAGGGCATATGAGTAATATGATCTCTCAAAGGGATCATACAGGTTCACTTGTGAACCGGGAGACATGAGCTCACTCATGAGGTATTGGGATTGACCAAATTCCATGCATGGTCATCATGCTTTAGAAGCATGATATGAATTTGAAGGTAAGATATATGCTTTGTGAAAGCATATGATCTGTACCATATCCCAAGGACCAAGATTGAGAAACTTAATGATCAGACTATGAAGATGATAGTGTAAAAGTGATCTTTATCTTCATGATGATCATGAGTCTTCCAGTATGCAGGATGTGCATGTATTAGGAATACCTGAAGGGTGATTTGATCATAAACGATTGTATAACCATGACGCTTCCATTCTGAGGGAGTGATGAAACAGGTCTGGATTTTAGTGACTCCTCTCATTAGAGAAGTGACCTAATCTTAGTCCATGTATTGGACATTGATCTGAATGAGATTCAGATGCAATGAGAAGATTAGGTTTACGGTCTTGATTTAATCAAGCATCTATGAGAGGTCCATGGGATCTGGATATGAGATGTGATCTCAATATCCAAGTCACTATACGTGGAACAATACAATCGCCCTGTCCTTATCTCCAAGTATCTGAGGAGAAATAACATTGTTCTTAAATGGTTTAAGAGCAATTCCATAAGATCTAAGCAAAGAAAAGTTGATAATTAAATGTGATTTAATTATTATAATGTATGAGAAATTATCCAATATAATTAAATGGGATTTAATTATCATGGATAAGAATAATGTGGATAGTAATATCCAATTATTCCTAATATATTATAAATGTGATTTATAATGTATTAAAGAGAGTTAAAAATAATTTATATTAGTAGATTAATTATTAATGTGTATTGGATACACATTGTTTAATTAATTGAAAATGTAAATTACATTTTGTTTTGGGTTGTGAATTTGATTCACAATATTCCAATGTCAAGATTGCAATATTCCCAAAATTAATTGAGAATTATTTTGGTGAATTAAAATACCAACAAATTGTTGTTGGAAAATAAGTAGAGAGAAAATTAAGGAGAGGTGCAATCTCATGGAACCATGAGATTGCACTCCTCATTAGGAATGAGGGGGGCGGCACTCAATTCCCGTGGGGAATTGGTGGCCGTCCCCTCTTCCAAATAAGGAGAGCATCTCCTTTGCCTTCTCTCTCTCTTATTTGATTGATTTAGATTTGGTATTAATATTTATTTGATTTATCAAATATATTTTATCAAATTAAATCACAAGTTGTTGGCTTTTACCAACAACAATCTTGACCATTGGATTGTCATAAATCAATCTCAACCATTGATTTTATATGACACATGGATTGAGATCCATGGATCCCAAAACCCTATAAATAGAGAGGCACTCTTGGCTCTCTCTTTACACATGCTATTGTAGCAAAACTCTCTCTCTCTTTCTCTCATACTCGACAGCCCTCTCTCCCCCTTCTTCTTGGTGGCCGTCCACCTTGGTGGAGAGAAACGTCGACGCCCGCGCCCTCGTGCTACCGCTTCGACGCTCTGCGGTTCTCCGTCTACTTCGAGTGCTTCGCCCGCGAAGGAGACGTTTGATCTCGTGCGACGAGATCAGGAGCAACCGCGCTTGGATCAACTTCTTGGATTGCGAGGACACCGCGGTTCATCCCCGCGCTCGCAAGCGATCTCTCCGACGATCGGACTTGAGACAGGAGGTCTTTTCTCTTAGAGACTCGATCAACCACGCTTCAAGAGGTATTGCATTATACTTGCTGTGGTTATAGATGAAACGATCCGAGAATGGTTCTTGGATCATGTGGTTTCATCGAATAAATTTTTTAAATTCCGCTGCACCGAACAACTAGTACTACTAGTCGTTCTTCGTCGTATCCGATACGACGCTCACGCTTCTGTGATGCGCTTGAGGATCTCTCCATATCCTTCAAAAGGCCCCTGTAGTTCCGGTTGTTCCTGATTGAATGAAAAGTTTTACTTATTTGCATTTATACCCCTGTTCGTGGTTTATTTGAGCATGTGCGTTATATGCTGGGTATTTTGCGGATGAGCCCCTGGACTTTTGGTACGTGTTACCAATAAGTCCTAGGGACTTATTTTTATTACATTTGGGTCCCTGAGTGCCCCAGGCACGCGCGTGGCACGTGTTTTGCTGGGTATTTTGCACCAGACCCCCCAGAACTTTGGGTATTTGCACTTTGGTCCCTGTGCACAGTGCCCCTTCTTTATTTTTGATTAAAATAGCAAAACACCTCCAAATCCAACGAAAATTGGACACATGGCTCCTGCCATAGTGTAAAATTTTTGTGGATTTTTGAGGACATTTTTGATTTCGTTTGATATTTTTAAAAAATCAAAAACCTTTAATTTTGTTACTGTCTAACTTGAAAAATCACAAAAAAAATATTAAAACTCACTTAAAAATTCCACAAAAATTATTTACTGTTTGTCTTACTTAGTTTGATTTTCTAGCCAATTTTGGCTATTTTTCATTACTGAAAATCACTAAAAACTTAAAAACACTCAAAAACCTATAAAAATTCTAGTAAATAAATTAAAAATCCAAAAACAATAAAATTGGTGCCTAAATTTTCCTCATTTTGTCTTCTTTGTAGAAAAATTACCTCCAGGCTATTTTGGGCTGTTAGATATTTTATCTAGGGCTTTTTGGCTCGGCTGGACAGTACCATCTCTTTTAGCTACTGTTTGATTTTTAGAAAATTAAATAAACCTCAGATGATTCTCAAAAATTCACCAAAAACACTAAAAAATATAAAATACACAAAAATATTTTTGTTTCAATTTTTGGTTGATTTTTAGTGCTTTAAATAAATTGTTGAAGTGTGCTTTTCTTTGTTTTTCTTATTTTCTTTATACATTAAAAATCCAAAAAAAAGTAAATTAATTAAAAACCACTAAAAATATTTTCTTGTTTCATTTTCTTTCTTTTTACTACTTCGTAGGCCGAGAGGACAATCCGTGCTCCTTGAGTTCGACCCTGGGTGCTATACCAGGTTAATCCAATAGCAGGACCGCTACTTCGTATTTTGATCGATTTTATCTTTATTGAGTGGTTCATTTTTCTTGATTGACACATCTGAGTGACCGAGGTCGCAACAACCACTTTTGTACCTTTACCTTAGTCGCTCGGAATTTCGTGCCATCACCCGGCAACCACCCCGTTCCTCTCCAGGCGCCGCACCGCCCCGCGCCTCCTCCCGCATCCCCGCGTGGCCGACCCCCCTCGCCGCGCGTGGTCGCGCGTGGTTGCACCGCGTGGCCACCCGCGCGCCCCCGACCTCCACTGTCCTCGCGCAGCGCTGCTGCACCGCCAGGCCCTCCCGCCGACCTCGCGCCACTCCTCTCCTCCAGATCTGGTGTGGCGGCAGCTGCCTACTCCATTTGGTTGGAAAGAAAAGAACGAACCCTAGGTGGGGATTTGAGAATAAAAAAAACATATTTGAAGAAATTGCAAAGTTATTCCTGGAGTTTTCTAGATATGTAAAGAGCCTACCTCCTCCAACAAGTCACATGCCAAGCACCCTCCTACTGGGTAATTTGCAACTTTTTAGCCTGAATTTTATTTCTGTTATCTTTTCATGCATAAACTTTCTCATATTTACATTTGCGTCCTCAGACTTCAACTTGCTAACTTGCTAGCTATCTTTGGATGGAATAAATATTTTTATGCTAGCAAAAATTCTCAGGAAATTTGTGGATACTCTTGTTATGCGCCTAATCATTGTGTAAATTTTTCATAGCTTTTTATTGACTTTTCATCTATTTAGAAAATCAAAAACAGTGTCTTTTCCTTGCTTACACTTTGAAAATTTATAAAAATTAGAAAAATTGCCTAAAAAGTCCACAAAATTCCTGTAGCTGTGTTTTGACTTGTTTTATTTTCAAACTAATTTTTGTGCAATTTTCATTTATAAAACTCCAAAAAATTTGTGAAATACGAAAAAAGCTTAAAAAAATTGCAGAAAATTGTAGAAAAATCCAAAAAATAGTGATTTTAGTTTCTGTTTGTAGATATTTGATTGTACTTTCTCTTAAAAATAAATTTCAGGAATTTTGAGAACTTAAAGAATTTTTAATTTGCAAAATACTCCTGACTATGTACATTTTATTTATTTTCCACTGTTTCATTTTCAGAAAATAACAAAAACATCAGAAAACTGCGAAAAATTTACCAAAAACATTTTAAAACATCTAAAACACAAAAACAATTTCTTAGGACTTTCCTGTATATTTTTTATTATTTTGAAAAATACCAATAAGAGTTTGTGTGTGTGCTTTTCTTCATTTGTACTTCTTTTAAAAAAATAAAAAAAATATAAAATTCAAAAACCACTAAAAAATTTGCTTTCGAAATTTGGCTACTTAGTTTTTAAATCATGCTCCTTGTGTTCGACCCTGGTCGCTATACCAGGTAAAAAGAATAGCGAAAGACCGCTTACATGTTTTCTTGATTTATCCTATTTTAAGTGGTTCATTTATTTTCTCGTTGACCCAATCCCGTGGTTGAGAACGATGACATTTTTGCATATTATTTACACCTCTCTCGACAGCACGGATTTTGTGTCATCAGAATGGCGTCGTCCCCGGCAACGGCGCCATTCTGATGAGCCGAAAATCGATGCGACTAAGGTAGAAAATAAATCACAATGTCGTTGTCCTTAATCGATCAATTCGGTCAACGGAAAAATAATCAAAACCACTCGGAAATGATAGAAATCAATGAAGAAATGTAAGCGGTCTTTCGCTATTCTTTTTACCTGGTATAGCGACCACGGTCGAACACAAGGAGCACGATTTAAAAACTATGTATTTTCAAAAGTTAAATTTTTAGTGGTTTTTGAATTTTTAATTTTTTTTATTTTTAAAAGAAGCACAAATGAAGAAAAGTGACAAAACCAAAGAACCCACACTTTTTTGTATTTTGCAAATTTTTTTTAGTTTTGTAAATGAAAAATGCACAAAAATTGGTTTGAAGATAAAGCACAACAAAATACACCTATAGAAATTTTTGTGGAATTTTTAAACACTTTTTCGATTTTTATGAATTTTCAAAGTTGAGATATACAAAAAGACAATGTTTTTGATTTTTTAAATATATCAACTGACAATAAAATGTGATGAAAACTTTATACAATGACAAGCACTAAAGAAGGAGTATATGTGATTTTTTTCAGAATTTTTCGAGACATGAAACTTTTATTTCATTGAAAAGAGCATGGAGGATTAAAGTCTAAAGAACAGGGACCAAACTGTAATTATTTAAAGTTTTTTGCACTAAATAAACAACAGAAATTAAATGAGAGAGAAAATAGTGCAAGTTACCCAATAAACATGTGCTTGGCATGTGACTTGAATCTGGTAGGGACTTGTTTGCGAATTCTAAAACCTCCAGACCTTTATTGCAATTATCCCTTTTTTATAATAAAATAAAAGGAAGCCCTAGGTCTTCCTCTTCTTCGTTGTTTCTTGCAAAGGGGGGAAAAGAGAGCATGTCCGCCGCCGCCAACCAAGAAGAACGGCCAGAGGAGCATGGGTTGTCGCAGCGGCGCGGGCGACAAGAGGTGGATGGGGCTGGAGCGGCGCGCGGGAGAGGGGCCACCGATGGGAGGTCACAGGAGGCGGCGCCGCCCGCGCCTCACGTTGGCGCGGCTTGGGCTCGGGAGGAGGCCGCGCGAGGTGGCGGTAGCGACTGCGGAGGGGCGCCGGACTCGCGCGGGGGCGCGGTTGCGACGGGACCGCCTGGGGGCGGCGCACAGGAAGGTGGCGGGGCAGCCCGCACAGATGCGCGCGGCTGAGTCGGGGCAGCGCCAGACGCGTGGTGGAGCGGGGCCGCGCGACCACGCGGGAGGCGAGGGCGGCGGCGACGCCGCGTTACACGGCTGGAAGGAGACGGAGGCCGCGGTGGCGCGGTGGGATGGCGGCGCGAAGGACGGCGGGGCCGCCGTTGGGCTGAAGGGCGGCGCCGCCGTGCAGCGGCTTCAGGATGTAATGGAGGCGGCGGGGGTGCTGGCGGTGCCGCCCCTGCTGCTGCTATTTTTTTTGTGTTATGTAATTTTTTTATTTGTTTTTATTTTATGTACCCTGCAGGAGAGGTTAAGAAAAGCATTTTTTTATTTTTTTTTAACAGCAAATGCAAATATAAGCTAAAAGGATTTTGTTTTTATAATTTTAATTTTTTTAATGTTTTCCTGCAAAACAGATTGTTAGATAAAGAAAACAACTATGTATATTATTATTATTATTTATGCACAAATATAGGAACCGTGAATGAAAATGGATCTTGGCGATATGAAAGATAGATCTGTTTCTCCGATCACCGTGCGTGATCGGAGATGGAAGATCGTGCGAGGTAGAAATCGAATATGTAGGGATTGAGATGTGAGATGAGAGATCGGTGTTGGGCAGAAAATATTTTATGGAAATTTTTGTTGATCTTTAAAATCCTAAAAACTAACCAAGTGGATACCTAAAATTACACCTACGATTTACCTACGAATGATGACGAGAAGAAAAATTGGGATCTCACCTTGGGGTCGGAAATGCTATTGTGGCCTCGACGAGAACCAATACGCTGTCACCGGACGGCTCGGAGGCTAAGCACCCTTCTTCGACGAGTAGCTTCTCGGAGATCGGGCTCCTCTCTCCAAAAGGAGCCCATTAAAAAGAGAAGAAAATAAAAAAAGGAAAGT
Organism: Ottelia alismoides; assembly: GCA_037367405.1. Classification (NCBI taxonomy): domain Eukaryota; kingdom Viridiplantae; phylum Streptophyta; class Magnoliopsida; order Alismatales; family Hydrocharitaceae; genus Ottelia; species Ottelia alismoides. Next base: position 885,181 of record JAZKJV010011278.1, read on the forward strand.
ATCTACAAAAAAGGAAGGTTATTATTGGGTGAATTAAAATAATTAATTAAATAAAATAAATAAATTAAATAATTATTTACAAAATTCGGAATAAATAAATCAAATAAATAATTGAATTAATTGAAAATCAATTCTCCACCATAATGGTGGCCATATAAGGTGTGTAATCAAATCTACATATATGGTAGCTTATTAAGTCACATAAATCCACCAAATCAATTATTTAAATACAAATTTCGGAATAAAATAAAATAAATTAATTAATGTTAGGTAAATAATTTTTTGGTGGATTTTATAAATGGAAGTTAGAGGCATACATATATTATATACATATAATATAATGTACATAGGTGCAAATAAGGAAATAATTTTTATACAAGATTTTTTTATTTTAATTTTTTTTAATTTTTTTTATTAAAAACAATATTTATAATATATACATTAAGTAAAAATAAATATTAATAATTATATACACAGATATATGGGTAAACTGCACAATACACCCTAGAAAACCGACTTTTTAACCGTAACTCCAAAAAATACGAAACCATAGCCATTTGAAAGATAATTTAATTTATAGTATTATGGAAGTGAGTTTGGTTCAATTTGATCTCGTATGGAGCCGGAACTGATGTTTCAATTATCGCATTACGACTTTTTCTGGGTGTAATTATTTACAATATATACAATATTTTATTTTACAAATATTTTCATTATTTACAATATAATTTTATTTACAACTTTTATTTACAAAAATAATTGATTTGAGGTCAAATTATATACAAATAAAATAATGTAAGTTTTATACAAATGTACATGATAAATATGTACAAGATATTTTTGGATTTTCTGACAGACAACCTTATCTCCCCCTACTTTATTCCTGGCCGATCAGGTCAAGTCTTGACCTTCTCTCGGGGTTTGGGTCAGTCTGTATTTATTTCATAAATACCTCCTTTTCTTTTTCTTTTCTTCTTTATTCTTTTATTTATATACAAAAAGTGTTAAAAATGAATAATTAACAAATACATGCAAAATGGTAATTTTATGAAATTAGTGGTTATTTACAGGTATTTGACTAAGGAAAAGAGGCTAAAATAAAAGAATAAAGACGATGAATCGTGGATTCATCATTCCCCTATACTTTACCTTTGCTAGTCCCTTAGCAAACACTTATTTGAAAAATAAGTGAAAATAAAAATAAAGAAAAGAAAAAGGAAAGAAGTTAGAACGATGTTGACTTTCAAATTTATCTTCATAAAAATGTAGTCTGGAGCTCTGTCGGACCTTTGGATTATTGGTGTGTCGGAACCTTAATGGGATATGGAAATAAAACCTAACAGCCTCTAAGTTCCATAAGACTCCTATTCAGGTCTCCTCAACAGTCAGATCAGAACAAGTCTACAGACACAAATTCTTATGACTATGAATCTTTTCTTGTACGTGTAAGTGAAATATAGCTCCTCATCTCAGAAGTAACAAAGATTCAGCCTCTCTCAGCAAGGTAACTCAAATAATCCGGTCGGGCAACTCTTTCCTCGAGGAGCGGGGATATTCCCTTCTAAGTTCAAGTACAACCAGCTCAAGAAGAGGGGATGGAGAAGAGAATGGACGGTAACCAGTGTAGTTACCTATCCTTGGATGCATGACCAGTGTAGCCATGTCACCCGCTGCAAGCTCATGAATATATGACTTTGAAGCTCTTATTCTCTCTTTCTTTTTTTTACAGGCATTTTATTTTTCTTTCAGGCCTGTATATTTTTTCCTTTTTTTCTTTTTTTTTGAAATATATACAAGGTACAGCATGTACATAAGGAGTTTTTCCTCTTGAGCCAGTAGACTATCCCTCTTTTGAAGCATTATTGCAACCCCACAGCTCCTGTCTTTAGACCTCAACATCACCAGACTAGGTTGAGACGCACTTCCCTCCCTAGAGGAGGACGAGAGGTTCCGCCTAGATGTACTACCCTCGTATGCTACCCCAAGCCAAAAGATTCTGCTCCCTCACTACCTCATCCATGAAGAGCTACGTGTAAAGTGCAGTGTCCAAGGTAAGCCACGGTCTGAAAGAATCATGTGTGTATTGTTAAATATTCTACTTAGACTCATCAAGATGACATGTGAACATAGTCTTATGGACTCAAAGAATTAAGTCACTAGGACCTGAAAAGTCTTAACTCCAAATCTTATAAGGTTCCTCTGAAATTAAGTGCATTAAAGTCCATCTAAGCTCCATTCTTCAAATTTATTCCAGACTTAGTCTAATAGTCAAAATCATCCTGAAAAATGCTCATGCAAATGCAAGAAAATATGTACATGCAAGGAAAAGAAAACAAAATCTTTTTGTGAAACAATTTTCAAAATTTTGAAATTTTTATGGATTTTTGAAAAATCATACATATGTGAAAAAGTTTTTTTTTATGCAAAACGTTAGTAGTATATACAAATATATACAAGAGAGAATTTTTTTTTAAGTATTTACACAGTGTTTTAGCCATATAAAAATAATATATGAAAGTACGAGTTATGGCTAAAGTATATATACAATATATACGACAACCCCCCTATACTTAGCTCGAACTATGTCCTCATAGTGATCAAAGAGCTGAAAAGAAAGACATAACTCGTGCCACGTATAGAAAAGTGAAAAGAATGGTATACTACAACGACGAATAAAAGAATAAAATCAATAGAGGTCGGTGATCCCCCTATACTTAGGATCAAGTAATCCTAAGTATAGCGGACTGTACACAAAGGGAAAACCGAGGAGATGAATATTCAGAGTCTACCTCCCCTATACTTAGGGTAAAATATCCCTAAGTATAGGCAGCAAAACAGAGGTAAAAAGAATCAAAAGAATAATCAAACGTCTGACACCCCCCTATACTTAGGGTAAAATACACCCTAAGTATAGCATAATCATAAGATGGAAATGGGGTGTTTAGACAAAAGAGTGTGTGATATGGACATCTGGATCTATACAATTGCGAGAGAAAGTGAAAATCAGGCATGAGATGCAAATGATGTGAGTCAAAGACTACATATCATGCAAAATGAATCGGGGCAACATCGACGATCAGCGGTTCATGATCTAGATATGGCTTCAGGCGCTGACCGTTAACTCGGAAGGTGGATTCAGATGACATCTCAGATATATCAATGCTGCCATTGTCGTGCACCTTCCGGACCAAGTATGGTCCCTTCCATTTGCTTTGCAACTTCCCTGGAAATAGCTTTAGCCTTGCATCGAATAACCATACTTTCTGATTCGGTTCAAACTGCTTATGGCTGATGTGAGAATCATGCCATATCTTTACTCGTTCCTTATACTGTAGGCTACTCGAGAATGCTGTATCTCTAAGTTCCTCCAGGGCTGCTAATTCTGCCTTTCTCTGATCTCCTACACTCTCTGGATCCAAAAATATCTCAGTAACAGCCCATAATGACTTATGCTTCAGCTCAACTGGTAAGTGGCATGGCTTGCCATAAACGAGTCGGAATGGAGATGTACCCAATGGAGTATTGAAGGATGTCCTATATGCCCACAAGACCGAGTCCAAAAGCTGTGACCAATCCTTTCGGTCTGGGCGGACTACCTTCTGCAATATAGTCTTAATCTCCCTGTTAGAAACCTCAGCAAGACCATTCGTCTGTGGATGATAAGGAGTGGCAACTCTATGATCTATGCTGAACTCGTTAGCAAGGGCCCTTACCTTGTCATTGATAAAATGAGTCCCCCCGTCTGATATCAACACTCTAGGTACCCCGAACCGTGAAATGATATTTTTCCTCAAGAATTTGCAAACGGTATTAGCATCTGCGGTTCGGGCGGGGATGGCCTCAACCCAACGACTTACATAATGTACAGCAAGCAAGATATACTCAAATCCCTGACTCTTAGGAAATGGGCCCATGAAATCGATGCCCCATGCGTCAAAAACCTCATAGAAATGAATGGGCTGCATCGGCATCATATCTCTCTGTCCACAAGTGCCCATTTTCTGACAGTCAGTACACCTCTTCACGAATTCATCTGAATCCTTGAAGAGGGTAGGCCACCAAAGGCCGGATTGAAGCACCTTCTGTGCTGTCCGTCTCCCAGAATGATGTCCTCCTGCCTCAAGCTTGTGGCAATAGGTGAGGACACTATGTTGCTCTTCTTGAGGAATACACCGTCTCCAGATGCTATCCCCTCCTTCATGATAAAGAGTGGAATTCTCCCAATGGTACGACTTGGCTTTTGCAAGAAAGGTCTCAAGTCGCTGTCTGGGCCAATCTTGTGGGACCTTCTTCGTGACAAGGTAATTCACAATATCAGCGTACCATGGAAGTGAGGTGATTGCAAGGATCGCCTCATCTGTAAAAGTCTCTGTAATAGGTGTAATCTGATCCGAATCCTCAAGATTCTCTAAACGGGAGAGGTGATCCGCCACAACATTTTTGACTCCAGGTTTATCCTTAATCTCTATATCAAACTCCTAGAGTAGAAGGATCCATCTGGTCAATCTGGCTTTGGCATCCTTCTTTGCCATTAAGTATCGGATGGCGGTGTGGTCAGTATAAATAGTCACTTTAGATCCAAGAATGTAAGATCGAAACTTATCTAAGGCAAAGACTACAGCTAGCATCTCTTTCTCTGTGACTGTGTAATTCCGCTGAGCGGCATCCATTGTTCGGCTAGCGTAGTGAATGGCATAAGGCGCTCCATCTCTCCTCTGTCCGAGCACAGCCCCTATGGCAAAATCAGAAGCATCCGTCATGATCTCGAATGGGAGAGACCAATCAGGCGGCTGAAGGACAGGAGCCTCGACAACTAGATTCTTGAGAGTCTCAAATGATGCAAGACACTTATCATCTACAAGGAACTCAGTGTCTTTTGTCAACAAATCTGTGAGCGGTCGGGCAATTTTGCTGAAGTCCTGTATGAACCGTCGGTAAAAACCGACAGATACATCCATCGATACTGTACATGACTACATATTCGAGCTTCGCTAGCAACATGGACAATTACATGTACAATTATATCGAAAAATGTAGGTGGAAAGAGCTACTCCAGCTTACATAAAGTGATAACAATATCTGTTTCTATACGAAACAATACTTGAGGATCTAAAGTCTTCAAGCACAAGACTTTAAAAAATTGGATGAGTTAAATTAGTGGCTGCATAACATCAGGATGCACAACTCCTCTGATAGTTAACGGGAAATGAACTTACATTAATACATGATAATCATGATTTTTTAATGATGATATCTTTCTTTCCATCAGATTCATGCATCTGCTTATTTGAGAGGAGAATCCATCCGATACTTTAATTGATTTAGTAAAATTGAGTATCTTATCTTTGTCATCACTGATAATATATAAATCACTTCAGGAATTATTACTCTAGAATTCTCGGACTCTATCGGATGAAGTTCCGGTCAGATATCCAACTATATCAGATCACGTCTAGCTCGCAAACTGTCTTTCGCAGTAGTAGAACGATTTAAAATTCCAAGAATATTTTCCATAACATTCTTCTCTATATGCATCAGGTCCAATTTATGACTGACATGTAAAGTATGCCAGTAGGGTAGTTTTTGAAAGAATATACTTTTTTTCTGCTATCCACCAGATACCTTCCTCTTAAATAATCGACCTAGAGAGTAGTTGCCCAAAATTTTTTGTTCCGTCCATACTGCGCTTCTAGATCGTCGATTCAAATTTATCCGATGTCCAAATGACTGTCTGTCAAACTTGTAATTATTTCACTTCTTAGCCATCTATGATTTACAGGTAAGAAACGACGATGTCCCAAATAACAATGTTTCATACTCGCACTTAGCCATATCGATTGTGTTTTATCCATACAAATCTGACATGCGAGTTTACTTTCGTACTCCACCCCCGAAAAGTCATTAATTGTCTAAAAAAAAGAAACACACATTATAAAGAACTCTTTTTTACTGTGTTATACGTTCTCACTCCAGAATTCTACAGAATCTTTAGTTCATCAATCAACGGTTACATATAAGTATCTATCGCATTACCTAGCCCCTTCGAACCAAGTATCAATAATGACATCATCAAAAAAGAAGATGTCAACGACATCTAGGGTGGCAGATTATATGTAATAAGTATCACAGGCCAAATAGAGTAACTCGTACTCTTATTTCTGAATGGATTAAAATTGTCGGACGTAAGGCCTAATCGTATGTTTCTTACTTCTTTAGAGGATGATGGATATCTTTCATCGAATTTCATCCACTCCTCCGTATCTGATGGATGTCGTAACACCAACTACATCTTTTTTTAATATTATTGTGTCATATTATCATTCTACCTGTTCTTTCATATGAATATAATAGTTGTAAATAGGGAATCAAAGGAAAGGACCGTCAAATCTTATCTGATTTTTTCCTCTTCGAATCATGACCCATAGCCTTATATCTGCTACTTTTACAGTCAGGACATGTATCTAAATTTGAATATTCCTTCCAATATAAAATGTGGTCGTTTGGACATGCATCAATTTTCTCGTAGTTTAGTCCAAGTGAGCGGAATCTTGACTTAGCGTCCTTCCAGTCATTTGGAGAACCTTCAAGATTATTTAATAATGTCCTAATTAACTGGAAGACATTTGCCATCGTAACCGTTGTACATCGATTCTTCACTTTTATCTTAAACAACTCCAAAAGAAAACGTAAACGAGATATTTTGATTTCTCGAGCATGTTGACTTTTCTGCATCTTGTATCTTTTCATGTAAGGTATCCGAAAGCGGTTCCATCATTTCATCAGTGTTATGTCCTCGAATATTATCTATAATCTCAAAAATAACACCACAGTCATCTATTTCAGACATATCTCTTTCATTATCCACTGGGGCACTATTGACTTATTCTAAATTGACTCCTTCACCATGATACGTCCAATTCATATAATGAAGTTAAAAACCGTTTAATATCAGATGCTAGTAAACTATGGTTCGATTTTGAGTCAGAGTGTTCTTGCATCCTATGCAAGGACAATGTATCCTATCTCCTTCACCTCCTACAATATGATAGAGTGATTCATACCGAAATGCCCAGTCTAAGAATCCGATAACTCCTTTGGTATATGTACGATAATCATCGAACCTTTTGTTCATCCAATTTTCGTCCATTTCCTAAAGGTAAAGATATAGAGTTAATTATAATGTCAATATCTCTTACGAATCACTTCTACACCATTTTTCCTATATTTTTAAAGTTTTAATATCCCAGAGAGCATACCTAAGTTTCAATGATGTATGCTAAGTTAATGTATACATCTTATACTAAGTTAATGTATATCCCATAGACCATAGCTAAAGACAACCATACAAATAGAGAATTAATGTATTACATTAGAAGTCCTAAAAACTGAGTTATTAGTCCTACAAACTAAACAATTATGCATATAAATAACTATATTACATTTACTTCATTGTTCCTAAACATTAAGCTATTAGTTCAAGATTCTAAACCAACATAAAAGCAAACATATTTCAATTAAAAAATTAATAAAACTAAAAATAGTTGAAAAACTCACAACCGAATAAGAGGAAAAATGATGGCGGCGCTAGGGGAGGAGGAGACCGGGGCGGCGGGCTAGGGGAGGAGGAGATCGACGCGGCTGGAACAGAGGCTTTAACAGGAGAGAGGAGATCAGCCGCGATGCTGGGAGGAGGGCAGCGGAGGGAGGCCTCAACGAGGAAGTCAGACGACGGCTCTAGACGGTGGAGGATAGCTGGCCGACAGCGGGTTGAGTTGAAGGGGAGGTCGGGAGTGAAGGAGGAAGTTTTGGAAGGTCGAAGGGAATGAGGAAAGGATTCGTCCGAGAGGATATAAGACCATCGGAGAGGTCGTCCGACCGTCCCCTATAATAATGATCGGGGATTGTTATAAGTGAACCGTCCCCTTTGGTGACAGATATTTCGTGGATGGGCCAATTACACAGGTATCGACGACGGTTACGCAACCGTCCCTTATACTTAACTATAAGGATGGTTACAATCGTTCCCTAAAGTTTGGTATTCGTGATGTCAACAGTGGAGTATAGGGGACGGTTATGACCGTCCCCTAAAATACCTGGGTACAGAGAAAACAAACTGGGACTCTACTCGTAAGGGACGGCTATGTAGCCATCGCCAAAGAGTCAATTAACTGAGACGGTCAGTAGCGATCGTCGCTAATACTCGACGGAGGGGACGGTTGTAGTATGATCGTCCCCTATGCTACTGTAGGGGACGATTGCTTTTCACTATCCCCACTAAGCATCCCAAAAGTCCGTTCAGTTTGTAGTGTGTTTTATAGGTCACTAAATTTCCATCCTCCACTTGTTATCAATTTTACCAACAAACCTTCATTTTCTTTCAAAATTTTATCTTTCTACTTAGAAAAATTGTTCTTTGTCATTTTTTTAATTTTTAAGTTTATAATTCTTTTTTAGTTTGGATAAATATTTTTATAATGGTATATATACTGTAACGATATCTTTTGTAAATTATTTTCTACTTGATACTAATTCAATCAAATTCGTAATTTATTTTTATTCATTCACACATGTATTCGATCTTAAGTCGATCAATATTCTTATTCATTTTTTATTCGATCCATATTCATATTCGATGAATATTCTATCTGTATCCATATCTAATTACATGGTTCTCTAAATCCATATCATACTCATTTGTATACATATTCGTATTCATAATCAATATAGACATCGAATATGGATATGGAAATAATCATATTTGATATGTATCTGATACCTTTTCATCCTTATTCGGCATTGAGTTGACCATTGCTAGATATAAAGGTATTATTGTTATTGTTGTTCTACGATGAACATTAATTGAATAGGTTGTAAATCATATGTATAACTATAATTAATTAGAACATCATATTTAGTACATATATATTATACAATGAAGGGAAAAGAATTTTTTTTAAAAAAATATGACAGAACAATTTCCGTACGTAGAAGCATGAAAAAGAATTTGATAAAAAAATGAGAGTTAGTTGAAAAAGTATTGATAGCAAATGTGGGATGGAAATGCAAAAAAACCACAGAAATGAGGATTAGTTGATAAAATTGATAACGATGATGTATGGAAATTCAAATATTCCAAAGACACGTCTAACTAATCACCCGTCACATCAACCCAATCCCGAAACACTAGATAATCAAGATGCATAATTAAAAGAAGTGCATGGAAGGTAACCAACCAATTCCCACCGATCTTCACACCACCAGTCAAACCAACAAGCCAACATGGCCGCCGCGTCAACCACAACCAGTAAGCTCTCTATGAAGCTCCTCGTAGCTCGAAGGTCCTTTTTGCAGAGGGGGGCGAAGACTTCATCAATTTTCTTCTGAACCTCTTGGCTCTCCCCGTTGGCACCATCGTCCAGCTTCTGAGAGAGGAACGCATGGCGGGTTCGCTGGGAAAGCTTCACCGTAGCGTCAAAGCTCTTTAGATTGCTTCTAGGCGTCTGCGATGATCCAACCCCAGAATGCAACTGCGCGAAGAAATTTTACTATTGTAACAGTTGCTGTCACAATTTACGCTTGACACATAGTTACGGACTGCGGTGCCCTGGCTGTAACAGGCAGATGACCGCTTCTCCTATTATCCTGATTGACCCTGGTGCAAAAAAAGCAGATGTGGCTTCCCCTGCTGCCACGGAAGGTGGATACCTCAAAGGGGTGGTGACGTATATGGTGATGGCGACCTGGTTGTGAGGCCAATGTCCACCATCTCCAGCATCACCCTCGTCAACAAGTTCCACGTTAAGGAGGTGGGTGTGCTGGAAGAGAGGATGGTTGAGATTGACATGATCAAGGCAAGTTCCACTGCATTACGGTGGCACTGTGACAAAATTTCATTTCTTTGCTACCTATGGTCTAGTTTTTGATGTGCAATTAATGGCACAGTGTCTGAAGCTGCTGGAGGTTTCTATGTATTCCACTTCGGTCCTGACGGACGTGCTACTGAAAGAAAGCGAACAGTGACGTCATACGCCAGTCGTCCTGTTAGTATTTTGCATTGTAGGGGCAGTGCATTTTGAGGTGACGACTATGGTAGAGGATTCTCTGCTGTAGAGGAGATTGCAGCAGAGGTGCTGTAATCCCTTTTAATTTTTTTGTGATTTAGATTTCAAATCCAATCTTATAGATTGAAACTTAGATTAATGATCTACATATTCTCCAAATTTCGCTTAATTACGAGAATATTTGCTATTTTATCTTAATAATTGAAGATTCGGATCTTTCTTAAATGGAGTTTAAGTTGCTTAGATTTTGAGTGGATGTTTGACTATTAAGATAAAATAGCAAATAATCTCGGAATTAAGTGAAATTCGGAAGATATATAGAAAATTAACTTAAGAATCAATCTATAAAGTTGGATTTTGAAAATTAAATCACAAAAAAAATTTTTAAAAAAATTACAGCACCTCTGCTGCAATCTCCTCTACAGCAGAGGTTCTCTTCCCGACGACTACTATGATCTATCTATTTCGGAGCGACCACTCGTCTGCAACAGCAGAAGCTTAATATATTCTCACTACACCAAGCAAATGCAGAATTATGTGTTAGAGGCCCTGTTATTTTGATGAGGTTTTTGCTATGATTGGTTTATTTCCTGTTTCTGACGTATGCTTGATCTGTAATTTACAGCATGCAGTACTATGTTATGACCTGCTTTTTTTAATCTAGTTTGACTAGTTTTGCGATACATGCACAGTGTGGGATGCTTTCAATCTTAACTTCAGTATTCAACCCACTTCATTGAATATTAACTTGTCTGTTCACCTTCCTGATGACTCAATTCGACAACTTGTAAGCAGTCCAGCAATTTCGTGCTCCACATGCGAGAAATCAAGCAGTACACCACAGACATAGCTTTAACCATTGCAAGATGTGAGATGGTCGAGAAAACATAAAGTACTCCCGTGAGATTTCGCAAGGAACTTCCTCAAATTCGAGAAATAGAATCTAACTCATTTGCAAATCGCACATTCTTACTATGTTGATCAACATTTTCAACCGTAAACCCTCGTACAAAGTTTTACTAGACGAGTCTATTTAGCATCACATCCAAGATATAAAAGAGCTAATAAAGAGAAGTTTGCACCAAGATGCATGCCACTTTATATATATTGATATCACAAATGTTTATATTATTCCATTTTTTAATAAAATCACGTGTGATTTAGATCACTATATATCATGATGTTGTCAATCAAAATTTAATCTAATTCGAGACTATTCATTCCAAAAAATAAAAAATTTGGACATTTTTCGCACAAACTCCCCAACCTCAACATTATTAGGAATTTCACCCAATGAACCCTAGAGTTTTCTAAATTGCCTTATAAATATCATTATTATCCCATTGATCTGGTAAACTTGCTCCATTCTAGTCATGGACCCTGCCAATAATTTTACTTTTACATGAGTCAATACCTTGAGTTGATCTAAGCATAGGAGAATTGGATGGTGGATCTTTCACCTCTTCCTCTTTATTTTATCTTTCTTGTCCCTATATCTATCCATTCGCCACATCACTATTTTTTTTGTATATTCATGAAAATATTTCTTCCTGAATTTTTGAGATGATTTCTTAAATCGATTGATCAAATATTTGCGGTTGCTAAAAAATATAATCCGTCTTTCCTCTTCTCCCTTCACCGAGTTGCAGTGCCACTCTCTCGATACACTAGGAGGATGACAAGGCACATATCAAGCCGCTCGACTTTGTTGCTCGCTGACGGAGGGACCTCCTCCGCTCACATCAATATCGTGAGCAGCGAGAGAAGTTTAGGAGAAGGATTCAGCCATCGAGGAAGAGCCGACTTCCCCTTGTGCGCACATGAATCCTTTGCTGCTACTGCGAAGAACTCGAGGACAACCCATCAAACAACAATTGATCTATCCTTTTTTCCGACGCAAGTACATCGCATGTATCATCTACCATCTCGTAAGGACCCTTCGATGGAGCTCCAATGCTTAGTGACTCATCTCTTCAATCCCACCCTTGCCGAAGTGAGAGCCACCGACAAGACTCTCTTTCTCTCTTTCCCACTTATAAACAAACAAAGAAGGAAGGGGAAGGGACTCAACTCACTGCAACCACCATCCATCTCGCCCCCTTCGCCTTGGGCTCGAACCGAATGAAGAATAGAGTGGAGCATGGGGGATCTACAGTTGTATGGGCAGAGGTCGAGGGGGGGGGGGGAGGAGGGGTAGCTAGGCGGACATCAGAGGGGGATTAGGGAGGAGGTCAAAGGGAGGTATGGGCGGAGGGTCAGCTGGCATGGTGGAGGGGTGGAGGTTAAGGAGGTAGGTGGGGAAAGGGAGATGAGGAGTAGGGTGAGGGGGGAGAGAAGGATGAAGGGCACTCGTTGTAATTTTAATAAATAAAATGGGCATTATGTACAAGAAATTAACGGTATCCAGTTACTTTTAACACACAAATGGATGAGAGTTAACCACATGGATTGTAAGGTAAGAATTAGCAAGTTTACGAGGTCGATAGGATAATAACAATGTTTACAAGGCCGAGAAGATAATTTACAATGATTCTATGGTTCGCGGAATAAAACAGTAAATTTTGTATATTAGAAAAATATGCAATGGACTAAAATACAATTAAATATTTTTATTCATGTGGTTGTATATTAATCCTTGATTAATTACCCAGTCGACGGACTACTGACTACCAACCTTTCACAACCTTGCGGACGTACAGGATGGTTTAGAGAAAGGTTTTAAAAACTGAACCGAACCGACCGGTTGAACTGGTTAAACCAAGAATCGAAGGAAAAACAATCCAACCATCTGTTTTTATTCAGAAAATAAAAACCAATCAAAATCGGTCAAAACCTGATTGGACCGCGTAAATCTGGTTGAACCAATTGAACTAAACCACCGGTTCAACCATCCATTTTTTGACAAAAACAATTTCCAATAAATTAACAAAATACAAACTTTTCAACAATATTCACAATCAAATCTCATTCTAACCCACGTATAGTACTCTTTTATCTCTTCTCCTTCACATATGTCAATTCATTATTGCTTGTCCCTTCCTGTCATATGAGCATTGCCTCTCTCTTCCCGCATTAAGTATGAAGTTGTTCACTTATAACAATAATAAATGAAGAAAACATTGCCATAACGAGGAGCAACAAATTAGCATCACTTAGAGTTTAAGTACTTTTGAATTTATTAATTTTTTATATCACATATATGTATTTATGTAATTTTTTTGAAATATGATTATTGTACCCTTTCAAGTTTTTTAAGAACATTTATACCCCTAACTTTTAAACAATATCATTTGTGCTCCAATATTTTCTTAAAAAATTTACAATATCATCCTTATATTGGTATCAAATGGGAGCACACATGTACTAATTATACAATGTCGCTGCTGATGATTTTGTAAAAACATAGGGGACACATGCAATTGCATTAAAAATAGAGGTATAAGTGTTATTGGAAAAACTTAGAAGAACACGAGTAAATAGATCCTCGAAAGATATGACGTAGCATTTTTTGCATTTTATTGTATGATATACCGGTATAACTCGATTCGAGCCGATTGAACTGCACGAACCAAACCAACAATACAACAGTTCGATCTTTTCTGGGTTTTTTGAATTGCTGACGTCATCACCGGTTCTACTGGTCGGTTCCATTGGTCTGATAATAAAAACCAAAAACCAATACATGTCTGGTTTGATGTCCGGTTCGATTTTTAAAACCTTGGTTTAGAGAAGTCAATGAGGCGTTAGTAATCTTGATCGATACGGAGAGAGTACACATGATTTCTTGGATTCGTACATTAAACTTTCTTGGGCATTCTGAAACCTTGAGACCATGATCAACTGATGATCGACAATTTAAAAATTCTTTCCTAAATTAAACTTCAACACAATCGCTTGTCTTTCGCCTCTTCCAGTGTATCTTCGATTTTTGGAAGATGTAATGGGATGGAGGGGTGATCTTATTTAATTTAGGTGCTAATCGATTTGTGGGGGCCTTGTATATGACCCCGTGAGAATATTTATTAGACTAATAAGCATATAATCTCCGATTTGATGTGGGTCATCAATCTTATAAATTATGGATATAATTGAGCTGTCTATGTGCCTCAAGTTGCTGGCCTCAAAGTTCGTAGACTGAAGGTAATGGGCCAGTAAGTTTGGATAAATTCATGAATGAGACCATCCAGGTGCTTACGCTTAATAACCAACTTAACCTTTACGACGAAAGGTGCAATAAAATCCTTTAACCTATAAATTTTCGCGAGCAAGTTTGCACCAGAGGACTTCACTTTCTTGTATGAGGGCGTGGTTCTCCATATAGGTGGCTAGAAAAATCAATGGGGATTTGAGCCATATAAGCCTCATTGATGTTTCATACCCTGAGCTAACCTAGTAGATGAAGACCACGCGGTTTTGATAAGATATGCATATATATCTTGCAAGGCGGAAGCACCTTCCACCATGGAAATCTCTTGCTCAATACGTGCATGTGCCTTCTCTAAGTATAGCATATTTTCAATTTTTTAAAGACCTTGTATTTTGCCACCCACATATAGATGAGTTTACCTTGGGGTATGGTTTTCGACCAAACTACAAGGTTTTTGAAGGTGGGATATAAAGACCAAAAGGGTCCCATTTAAAGGACCTAGCTTCCTTCAACATGAGCGTTAGGTTGAAAAATAAAGGCTTGTTATCCGAGAATGTCCTCCAAAAGGAGGCCAAGTTAAAATCTCACAAGTTGATGTGTGTGCTTTCGAAAAATGAAGCCGTAATTGGGATAGATGAATGGTTGAAGCTCTTTTTTTGTAATTTACCCTTTACTTTCTATTGAGCAAGGAAATTACCCAAGAAGCAAGAATATATAGTCGATCCATCACGGTAGAAACTATGGAGAGAATCGCAAATTTCCAAACCTCGGTTGATTAAATCTCGCGAGTGACCATCTCTTCCAAGTCAATTGACTACCACCAAAATTGGATCCTGGGACTTCACAGAGGAGGCGTGTAGTAACTAGCTCAGGGAAGGGGAGGAGGTGAGGTGGAGGGAGGAGATGGCACAGTGAGGGTAGTGCAACAACGGGGAGAAGTGGCATTGCGGCAAGTGAGGAGGATGGCATGTCATGGTAAATTTGATATACTTTTAAGATTAAAGATCGGATTATCTAGAGGATTCAGTTAAATTAAAGGTGATGTTAACCTAAAAGGGTCGTGGTTTAAGAGTTAGTAAGAGTGGAGTATTCACAGCGTTGTGGTGCAACTACAAAATTTATACTGATCATGGTGTAAAAATTCAATCTACCAACACAATCTGTTTATTCTCCTGCGAATTTCCTGTGGAATAGAGTTTCTTCAGCAGGAGTTCATTCCATTGGCATGTTCTTTACGATATGTATTTTTCATCACTAAACAACATCCAAGTAATGATAATCTTAGCTGCAAACAGGAACTCATTTCTTTCTTAATTCATTGGAAATGGTTGTTCAACAACATGATGTTTATTAGATGAAGAACATGAATACAACATCAGGAGAAGGTATATTTATGAACAAAAGCTTAACTTCGAAAGGAAGTCCTTTGCTGGCTCAAACAGAGAATATCTTGAATGAATCAATGACTGCGTGCAATTTATCCTTCATCTTTTCCCATCTCCTCTCGTTTGCACCTGTTGTCAAGGTGTAGAATTTGCCTGTGATAATGGCATGAGATGCATAAATTTAGAATACACGATGCAGAATAATAGCATATTAAGAAGGCTTGGTTTGCTATCAGTTTACACAGTTGGCTATGCGTAATTGAGCTGAGAATCAGCTTGCAGCTTGGATTTTACTTCAAATGTGAAAAACCAAAATTCCAAGTCAGTTAGGTATCACTATCACCAAATTAGTTATAGCAATTTGCATACAGATGCTTACACATGGATTGATTCAAGCCTGCTACAAGCTCTTAGTGCTTTGACAAACCTTTAAACTAGACGCTGAAATGACAAAATGGAATCCACATTATTGGCTAGAGCAGGTTATTACCATTCCCAATGGTGATCGACCCAAGAGCATGTCGAGTGAAGTTTGGTGCCTTGGCCACAAACTCAAAGGTGTAATAAATCATCCCATCAACATCATGCTGTTGTAAAAGATATTAAATGACAACATTAGTACATCTAGATTAATAGGCGAACTATTAGGATCATGACATTCAGAAAAAAAGTATAAAGGAATGTGTAAACAAACACATATGCTGCCGCATGACCAAGACTTATAATTGGAACAGATTGCAGCTTTCACGTGACCTCTCATACATTCCACATAACAATGTGGATGCATCACATCAACATTTCCAATATAATCCGCACATAATCAACTAGCAATAGCTAGAAAAGATATGGCTTGCATCAGAACATCTTGGAATCTTTTCATTTTAATCTGCATGGAATCTTTGTTTGCAGATAAATTTAATTTGAGGCAAACCCAGACTTAAATATAACAAATCTGTCATATCCTTTTCAAGAAGACTGACAATGATATAATAGACGAGAGCAAATAGCTATCAGGTTATGAATTGGCTCCCCACTAGTGTTAAGAAATCGATTGCACATCTTCCCTACAAAAAACGAACAAGGACGTGTAGGAGAAAATACATGTTTTTACTCGGAAGTGTTTCCATGTTAAATACATGTGCACTTGTGGTTTGATTGTTAACTTGTGATTGAAAGTGCTACATGGTGCGGTGGTTGTTTTAGTTTATTGAGACTGCAGCGATCCAGGCCATACAATTCGATAAACATGCATGGGCTACACCCTCTCAATGTATGGAGGAACCAAAAAAATCTTTCTTAATGACATAAAGATATCATTTCGCTATATGTTAAAGAATTTTAATATGATATGGAGTTTGTGTAGAATGACTTTGACCACTTGTTTTTAGCTTGAGACATCTTATATCATACTTTCTACCCTTATACCTCTTAACAAAATTGAGCTATAGAACAAAAGGTGAGATACACTTTTGATAGTGATTGTATTATTCTTAACCCGATGAAGGTAGACATTATAGGAGGGTGCCAGCTTAACTGTTAATTAATCTATAGGTTACCATATTCTAATATTTGAAAGGATACCACCCCATCTCTCTAATCGATCTTGAAATCGAGTCTTTGCATCTTTCTTTCCCACTTTTTTTTTGGTAAGTTTCTTTCCCACTTTTGATTGCACTCTTTTCGTCCATATCGTTCACCTTGCAGTTAAACTCTCTCATCATGAAATCAAGTGTGCCTTTCTCAAGTATCACATTAATCCAGAAAGGATATATGTATCATGATTACACTACTTGTCGCAACTATATTTTTGCTGATGTCACTTTTTTTAGCTGTCGTGTTACTATACATATCATGTTCGTAATATACCCTGGAGTTCTCGCCTTTATTCTAGATCTACCGAAGAGGAATTATATAGTGTATGAGTATGTACCTTAACCTATTCCTCCTAAAGTACAGGTTCATGATTAATCTAAATCTATCCCCTCATCAACTATTGCTCTGAGTTATAATGTAAAAAAAACAAAAAAAAAACTATTGCTCTGAGTTATTCTCATGCTGAATCTAGCTTGCCCATTGGCCTTCGCGAAAAGGTAGATCATGCACTCTTCATCTCGATTCTCATAGTATAACGACTGATGCCTTTTCTGTTAATGACAAGCAATTCACCGATGCCCAGGTGTGTCATTTCCAAGAAATTTTATTGCAGCAGGCTAGCAGCATAAAATTCTAGCTGGAGGCAAGTTATGAATGATAAGAGGGATGTTTCTCTCGTGTGGTACATGGGATCTAATGCTATGTCACTCACGATGCTTGTAAATGAAGACTTTCCTACCAAACATGCCCATGAAAAAAATGAACAGCTCTTGACAAAGCTCGTGGTAAAAGGCTCCACTCAATTGGACTAAAAATAGGCTCCACTCAAATGTATGGAGTTAATTCCTTCAAGACCTCTCCAACATACAAGATGGAATCTATACATACCATTATTCGCATAACAGTCGAAGAGTTGTAACAAATGTGATGTGGCAAAATACGCCCCCATAACAATTTAGAACCTAAGCATAAATCTCAAAGTTTGAGGAGCTTTGTTGTAATATCTAAATTTTAATTAAGTAGAGGAAAGGTTCTAAAATTCTTGTTAGAAGTCTCAAGAATTGTCTCCTCTTTCTCCTCTTTTGAATAGGTCCATAAATTCTAGAATGCTAATGTACATTCTACTATGTTGTATAGTCCATCTGTAAAATCAGTCCTTGGCTAACAGGATGAAACAATACGAACAAGAAGAACATTACATTTTGAGTGCAACAAAGTCTCTCTCTCTCCCTCCCTCCCTCCCTCCAAACCTCCTCACTATATCTCCGCAATCTCTTTTTCCCTCCCTCTTTCCTCTCCATCATCTTCAAAGTTATCTCTCTCCCTCTTCTTTTCCATCAAAGATCTCCCTCTATCCCTCCCTTGCTATCCCCCCTCTTATCCATCCCTCCCTTCCATCCCCTCCTCCCCATTGTCTCTTCCTCTCCCATTCCCCTGTAGAGATATATTTCATATTTATGTATCTTTTATATATTTTCTTTTTCTTCTGTCTACTTTATGTAATTAGCCCATAGGTCTCTCCTATATAAAAGAGCCTAGGGCTCGAGGAATAAACAAGTTTCTCATTTTTCCCAACAGAGTATCAGAGCAGCGGTCCTATACCGGAGCTCTCATACCCCCACAAACCCTAACCCTAATCCTAGCCCCTCTCCTCTCTGCAACCGCTTCTCTACAGGAGGCGCCACCATCGACGCTAGGGGTGCCGCTACACCTCCCTCTTCCTCGGCTAGGGGTGCCACTGCATCTCTCTCTCCTCTGCCGCTAGGGGTACTGCCGCTAAGGTTGATGTTGACGACCCTCTCTCCTCGGCTAGAGGTGCCACCGATAGGGGTGCCGCTGCACCCCTCTCTCTAGGGGGTGCCACCGCACCTCCTCTCTCCAAGAGATGCCACCGGCCCACCACCGACTCCCTCTCTAAGAGTGCCGCCGCCAACCTCTTTCTCTACAGGGGCGACGCCGCCGACTCCTTTCTCTTGATGAGATTGGTTGCTTGAATATATACATGCAACCAAATCTCTCTATGTCAGTGTAACAAACACTTGTCTAGTCTTCAACCCTACTCTTTTGTAACTGTTACATCAGAAAACAAGGTAGATATCCCCACTACAGGTGCCTTCAGAGGTCTTGTGCCTATAGTAAAGATGGATGATTCAAACTACAAATTTTGGGCTATGCAGTTCATGAGTATGATGAAGTATACAGGTAAGAAACACATTCTTACCGAGGAAGAGCCGGCTGAGAAGACTGGGGTTAACGCCTCATGGGAGGAGTAGGATGCATATGTCAAGGTTTGGCTTTCAGGTACAGTGGCAATAGAGATCGCCAATGATATACTCCATCAGCTCATAGCCAAGGCGATGTGGGATATTCTTGCTGCTACTTATTCACAGGCAAAGAATGAGACAAAGATTCTGCAACTCCAGCATGATATCTTTACTATCAAGCAGAATGGACAACCCCTTCATTCGTTATATACATCCTTGCGTGGGATGTTCGAGAAGCTCTATAACTTCATGCCTCTCACATCTACTCTTGAGCAGCAGAATAGTTATACGAATGCCACCATGGTTGGTTTATTCCTAGTAGCCCTTGATCCTGAATATGAGGCTGCTTGTTCCCAGAGTTTGGCAGACGCCACTATTCCCCCCATGAAGGAAGCCTTCCGCAGGCTCAATCGAATCACTGTGCCATCTACCACTATCGGTCAGACTTCTTCAGCGATGGATGCCTCCCGAGGTCGAGGAGGCTCTTCTCAGTTTCATGGACGCGGACCTCATGCAGAGGAGGTCGTACTCGTCAAGCATGTACTTTTTGCCATCATCCTGGACATACAGAGGATACATGCTACTCCAAGCATGGATTTCCGGCTTCTGCTCGAGTGGCTGAGCAGAATGAGCTCTCGATTGCTTCCTCTTTAGATCAACAATTTGATGACCTTGTAGCACGATTGAGGGGCATTATACTTTCTGACAATCTCGTTACATCTTCATCGGTCTTCGAAGTCATTCAGATGTGGCTGCTTCAGCCTCCTCCAGTACCTCAGATAATATTTATGCACTTACGAGCAGTAGTGGATCTGATGTTATAGAATGGATTATGGACTCTGGTGCCACACATCACTTGTGTGGAGACAAAGGTCAACTTACAGCTTACATATAGGTTCCTCCAGGACGAACTTTGGTTATTGCAGAAGGAACTCATTGCCCAATCATTGAACAAGGGGGAGATTAGCTTGATGCCCTCTATGCATCTACAGAATGTGTACATGCACTTGACTTTTCTATGAACTTGTTATCTATTAGTCCGATTATGAAGGATCTACATTGTCGAGCCATTTTAACCCATCTTCTCTTGTATTTCAGGACATCCTTACGGGCAAGGTGATTGGGTATGGCCGTGAGCAGGGCGGCCTCTATCATTTAGTTTGAACTCCTTAAGTCGGAATTTCCTCTCTTTCTGTTGGACCTGTCTCACCCTTTATGTGGCACCTACGTTTTGGTCATCTCCCGCTGTAGAAAATGTGTCGTGTTCTTCCTCAAATCTCTCCTTACTCGTCCTTTCAATGCGAGACATGTTAGTTGGGAAAGCATCATCGGTCTGTCTTCCCCAGTCGTTAAAGTCAAAGCAATAGCTCCATTTTTGAGTTGTTTCATATAGATATTTGGGCTCCCAATCGTGTTCTTAATCACCAGGGACACATGTTTTATCTGTTTGCAGTTGATAATTTCTGTCATGGGTCTTTTTATTAAAGATTAAATCTGAAGCTGGAGATGTTATCAAAACTTTTCTAATTGAAGTGAAAAATGTGTTTTCTTCTTTTGTGAAATTTGTAAGAACTGATAATGCCTTGGAATTCTGTACTCATACTCTTTAAAATTATTTTTCAACCCAAAGTATTATTTATCAAACATCATGTGCATGTATTTCCCAAAAAAATGGTGTTGCAAAGAGGAGTCATCATCATTTGCTTGATGATACAAGGACTCTTCTCATTCAGAGTCGTGCTCTGCATTCTTTTTGGGACTATGTTGTTCTTACAGCATGTTATCTTATTAATCGCATGCCCTCATCGGTTTTGGGTGAGAAAATTCCCTTCTCTCTTGCTTTTCCTGAAAAGGAATTGTTCTCACTTATTCCTCGTGTGTTTAGCTCGGTCGCCTTTGTCGACTAGTTGTCTCCAGGTATTCACAAGCTCTCTCCTAGAGCTGTCAAATGTATCTTTATTGGGTACTCAAGGACACAAAAAGGGTACATATGTTATGATCCAATGCATAGGAAATATTATGTTAGTGCTGATGTCACTTTTCTCGAGTATGTGATGTACTTTTCTCCTGGTGATCGTTTGACTTCCTCAGACTCTGATGATGAAATATACATGCCACCACCATCATCACCTCCTTCACCACTATCACCACCACCATCGCCACCTCCACCAACTCCTATGTTCCCAGTCCCACCATTGTTGCATCACTATACCCGCTTGCCTGTTTCTGCTCATCGGCACCGCTCATCATGTAGCATGTATGAGGTATGCTCTGAATACACAATTTCTAATGATGGGTCTGATGGTCTACCTGAGCAAGGTCCTTTACAGGGGACAGACGTGGAGGTTGTTGATCTGGACTTACCTATTGCTTTTCGGAACCAGAAGCGTAGCTGTATGTCATATCCTTTCGCATCCACGGTCTCCTTTAATTGTTTGACTGGCGAATTCAGGAAATTTGCAATTGCATTGTCTGTCGTCGTCATTCCACGAAATTATCAGGAGGCTTTGAAGGACGATCGGTGGCGATTAGCTACGGAAGAAGAGATGGTTGCCCTTCAGTGGAGAGGTACTTGGAGCATTGTCCCAACTCCCATTGGGGCATCTATAGTAAGTTGGAAATGGGTATTTACAGTGAATCAAAATGTAGAAGGTAGCATTGATAGCTACAAGGCTCGACTGGTTGCACGTGGATTTACTCAAACATACGGGGTAGGTTATCTTGATACGTTCTCCCCAGTTGCTCGTCATCCTACCTTATGGATTCCTTTATCTGTTGTCGTGTTCGAGATTGACCCCCTTTTTCAGTTGGATGTCAAGAATGCCTTTCTGTATGGTGATATTTAGGAGAAAGTCTACATGCGACAACCGTCGAGGTTTGTTGTTGAGGAGGAGTGTTCACAGGTGTGTAGACTTCATAAGGCAATCTGTGGCCTTAAGCAGAGCCTGAGAGCTTGGTTCCAGAAGCTCTCAAATTTGTTTGAGAAACATGGGTTTGAGCGGTCGAATGCAGATCACTCTCTTTTTGTACAGAGAACCTCCAGAGGTATGACTGCTATTATGGTGTATGTTGATGACATACTCGTTACAGGAGATGATATGCAGGGAATAAAGAGGGCGAAAGAATTTCTGGGTCTTGAATTTGTTACCAAGGATCTAGGAGCTCTAAATACTTTTTGGGATTAGAGTCTGCCAGAAATCAACAAGGGCTTGTGATGACTCAGAGAAAATATGCTACTGACTTATTAAGTGGCATGAGTATGCTTGGATGTCGACCTGCGACTACACCCATGGATATAAGTATAAAGCTTTATGATGATGATACTGATGAGGTTGACAGGAGAAGATACAGGAAACTGGTTGGAAAGCTTCTTCATGTTAGCATTACCATACCCGGTATTTCATTTGCAGTCAGTCGGGTGAGCCAATTCATGGAACAACCTCGTCAGGTACATATGGATGCTATACAGATGATACTAAAAGATCTTAAATCATCTCTAGGTGCATGGCTTCTATTTAAAAAGGGTGGCACATTACTATCTCAGCATGTGCAGATGCAGACTTTGTAGGGTGCTCCAAGGACAAAAAGTCCACATCAGGATTTGCTATATTTGTTGGAGATTCACTCGTCTCGAGGAAAAGTAAGAAGCAAATTGTTGTTGCTAGATCTAGTGTTGAATCTGAGTATAGAGCTATGGCACAAGCATGTACAGAAATGATGTGGGTTCGAGCAGTCCTAACAGATCTACATATAAATGTACCTCTTCCCATGTCGCTGGAATGCGACAATCAAGCTGCCTTATTCATTGCTAATCTTGCATTCGATGAGAGGACAAAGCACGTTGAGGTTGATTGCCATTATATATATGACATGATCCAGAAGGGCTTCATTTCTACATCTCATGTCAGCTCAGGGGACTAGACAACAACCATTTTCACTAAAGCTATACTTAGAGGGACCTTCCAGAAGTGTTCATCCAAGATGAGCATGATAGATATCTATGCTCCATCTAGAGGGGGAGTGTAGAGATATATCTCATATTTATGTATCTTTTACATATTTTCCTTTTCTTCTATCTACTTTATGTAATTTGCCCATAGGTCTCTCCTATATAAGAGAGCCTAGGGCTAAAGGAATAAACAAGTTTCTCATTCTTCCATTCACTCCCTCAACACTTCTCTCTCATTCTCATCCTCTAGTTCCACCGATACTTTGATCTGATATCATAATTTCGCCTTCTCTTTTTTCAACATCCATATCTTCTCTCCAAATTCTTCCACCACATTCTCAACTTTCCTTTCTTCCCTCAATGTCAAAAGTGGTTTTCCGCATAAATACTCTTTTTTATGTGATTGTTCGTGTGCTTTCAAGTTTTTTTCACAGTCCACAACACATTTTTATATGAGTCATATCTCGAGAACAAAACAGCAGTATGTCATCCCACATCAGGAAGATTTAATCGCCATTAACCTACCCTTCATGTATAGAGATTGCATAAAGAGAGTAGCTGGAAGAATGCTAAAATGTTATATATCTGGATAAAATTGAGAAGCACAAGGTTTTCAAGTTCTAACCCTTTCTTTCTCACCCATCCCAAAAATACTCCTAATAGAGATTTTTTTGTTCGACCTGATTTTTACATTGTTACGACAACTCACAACTTCTTTACTCTCCCCACACTCTGAAGAATACATGAGCATGTCTTTTGTATACTTGTCCAGATTGAAAAGATTTTGTGCTGCCTAAACTTTATCTATGAGGCGGTCATGATTAAACAGACAATAGCATTTATATGTCTAGGTTTAACAAAAGGTTACATGCATGAACTTAAAACTTGATGCACGGCATGGGAAATGCAGCTGAACTTAAAGATGGGAAGTCCTGATCAGAACTCCCAGTGTCATTTTAATCAGCAACTAACTGATAACAGCAACATTTTCCAGTTATACATCAAGCTATCCGAAAGACCAAGATTATAAGAGGCGGATCAAAGCCTAACCTCTGCTGCCTCAAGCAACTTAGTTTTCTGAGAAGCAGGAGCAAGAACCTTTTTTATCAACGTCTCAGCAACCTACAGAAGAAGAGACTGCTTCTTATAAAAGAAAAGTTGAGAACGGGAAAAGAAGTTTAGCAAACCTCTTGTGGAGATCCAAGTTCCCGGACATTTTCTTTACTGGTAGGGAACAAATTCACACTGACACTTTCCAGTGGCTCAATAACATCTTTGAACACCTTGTCCTCTCCTTGGATGACAACTTCCTAGAATGATCGATTGGTCAGTCTGAGGTATTGCAGTTTATAGTTTGTTGTTCCGATGCATGATGTAAACAATTAGTCCTCACCTGCCAACCAAATGGGTAAAGAAATTCATAACCATCTTTCTTATCCAGGACAGGTAGATATCCTTTCTTATTCTCAACTGCAACTGAACCATATTTACAGCACTTTCTTAGTAAATAATTCCCATTGATAAGCCTCTATCGAAAGCAGGTTTTGACTACAAGGCAACTCCAGGTAGAAAAAAGACTAGATGTTTATACTTGCTTATTTTATTATCATGCAAGTAACATGTAGGAAACATCCCAGAGGTATATATCTATTTTTTTTGTAAATTGTACAGAACCCCAGAGACTACTCACACGAGGTAGAACTAGCATGAGTTACAGATAAGCAGGATGCAATGGTTCCCAAGGCAAGTACTTGACGTCTTCCAGGTTCATCTGTGGAATAAAAAAGCATACATGATATATTTCTCAAGAACTTTCAGGTCAATATTTTACCAGAACATGGAACTTTTTGAAGGGTAAAAAATAAGGGAAAATAATGCAGATCACAAGCTGTCACAGAACTGCTGAATAAAAATGGATTCAATGATTCATAGCTCTTTGGTAAGGGCAACAAACTCTCAGTTATGTTAACTTGTGTGCTTTATCAGACAAAACAAGGCAACATTCCTTTTGAAAGGTGAAATAGTTTTTTTACATTATAGTCACTTTTTCTGTTAGATAAAATCTAAGCTTTGTGGTGAACACCTAGTAAGGGCGTCTTCACTTTTTCCTTTCAGATAACAGAAAATAGGGACAAGTAAAACCCATGTGTTCCCATATATATGACACTTCTCGTATATGACAAATTTCCTTCATACGCAAATATTGGAAATTGTTGAGTGGTTTAATAGGTAAATGGATCTTGGGATGAGGGACCATTGAAACTACTCAACAGAAATAATGTCACCTCTCTATGCTATGTTCATATATGCAGATATCTTTTTGTAAGTAAACCTCAACAAAGAATTATGATATTCACAGCTATTAATTTCGAATATTATGGGGCTGTTAATCTATTTGTGAGTATATGGACCATGTTCATAAAACGATGTTGTATTGTAAGATGCGCCCTATTGGCACACTGTCAGAAAGATAGAGAAGATAATACAACATTTACACTCCGTCACCAACAGCCATGAAATTATTTTCTATTAATGTGAACAATAGCACAGCGTGATCTCTTCTTATTCCAAAGGAAATTTGCCCAAGCATAAAAATGGCAGATGCTTAAAATATATAGGGGAGAGAGGCCTTGAGAAAATTATCTCATATGAGAAGTATATGTGCAATGAAATAAGCCAACTAATGATCATTTACAAAGTTAGACTACTAAATTATCAACCATAACAACTAATATTCATGCACTAAAGTAAAGGGAACCCATATTACCAACTACGCATTTATTATAAATCTGTCGAAGAAAAATATTAATCATGCTGGTAGATTGGATCCAATTGTACGATTATCTGATAACCCAGTTAAATCAAAATGAAGTTTGAAATTTGGTATTAGCTGTGCATGCCCATTAACATGGGTGTAATGGACAGAGATCTCATCCCTTGTTTTTGGTGGGTTATGGTAGATGTTGTTTAGCATTTGGAAGGACATCTTCTTTAGGATTATATAAACCCCGATGTAATACCCATCTGTTCTCCTGAGAGATGAAGTGCTGGGAACTTGTAGCCCAAGTTAAATACTGCATAATCATTCATGTTTTGATGATAACTCATAACAGAACTTGTATATTTACTATTTAGCTTGAAACTAAGTCATAAGCAAGGAAGCAAATGGGCCAAAAATAAGTTCTAGTACAAGGAGCTCATGCTTAAAAGATGTTAACATGCCTTGAATCCCAACCATTTGTTTTACTGAACTCAATTGAAAAATTATCTTTTATACACCCCCTCCATCGTACTATACTCTACCAGCTTGGGGGGGAGGGGCAGGATCACTATTGCATGAGCAATGCCTCCTTCCTGAAATAGATTTTTACTTGGGTATTTGGATACGCCTATCTTAGGGATCCGTTTGCATGGCTAGTAGTATATAGACTCCCTTAGTTTGGTTTCTCTGTATCATATGTATTTTCTCCATAGTGAATAGATCTCGCTGCCCGAGGACGTAGCCCAGTTAACGGTGAACCTCGTAAACTTGTGTGCACGTGGTTGGCTTGTCTATATTTGTTTGTGTTTGCTTCCGCTACTCGCAATAAAGGAAGAACCAAACTCAAAAGAGTTCAAGGATAATGAACTCAAGTTCAAGACGAAGTTGAAGTCTTTTCTTTTGTTGAGTTATATACTTGTAAAATTATGAGTGTCGTAAATAACCTCAAAGTATATCATGATTCATGCATCATGCATATCAAACACTCATAAGATCTCTTTCACCAAAACTGATCGATCAACACTTGTCATATTATCGGAAATTGATCGATCCGTACCTTTTGACTATTCTATTAACATTGCTCAATCAATGATTTTGCACTCATTGATCAACACTGATCGATTAATGTTTTTGACTAATCGATCACTTTTAGTCATTAGATGAAACTCAGATCGATCACTTTTTAAATTCTGATAGATCAACATTTTTTACAGATCGATCAACTGAATTTTCAAGAATATTTTTGAAGTTGATGGTATTCCTTATTTGAGTAGCATCGGCTTTATTGAGCGCCAACGGCTTTGAACTCTCTAAAGCATATAAATAGAATTTTTTTGACTTAAAAAAATAAAATAGAATCTTATACTACCTTTTTCAACATGCACAACTCATATGCTCTCTATTATTCATTTTGTTCAATGAGAACATCTTAAGAGATTCTGCCTTGCTGTGCGCTAAAAGCTCTATTGTTCTAGTGATCATCTTGTAACATTCTCCTACCTCTGTAAGATTGTTTTTTGTTTTACCTTACATATTATTGCATACTTGTTTTGTTGTTGAGGATGTAGGAGTTTGTAATTCTATACCAGTGGCTAGAATTGATTGTGTAATCAAGTCATTGTAATAAGGTTGCCTTGTCCATATAAGTAATCCATGTTAGTGGAAAAACTCACATAGATTATGTTGAAAGCGTAGGTTGTGAATCTCTGATCGTGGCTCTTACCGAATAAGGTTTCCACGTTGAATTGACGTGTCACTTGTGGTTAGAATGATTTATCTGTTATCCGGTAATTAGTAGTGTTACTTTACATGATTTGAGTCCTATACATAAACAAAGCCAAAATGCTAATCCAGAGCTTTATTTGCAATTTATGAAGTGCTCCGAGGTGATTGATAGTTAGATCGTGAAGATTTATGGATCTTAAAGTTTTGGATCACAGGGTTCACCAAACCCCTCATGAATCGTGTCAAAAGCCCTTCATGTCAATAAGTTTTCAGCTGAACAGTTTTCAAAGAAGAAAATCTGGTACTGTGATCGTGTACAAGATATGATCACCCACTGGCCAGATGTCTCTACTCTATCCATTTTGCATTGTCCCGGGTTTAAATTTGTATGAAAATACATGACGGCATTGGAGTGACATATTAGAGAGATATAATGATGAAAATACAAACTGATATGGAATTAGAATCTACTACTTTATACCCACCAGACTTTAATATTTATAGGATATATGACACAAAAACCCGACACTCTCCTCTGATGCAAACTGCAACAGCATCGCCTCCAAGTATTTGGCACTACTTCCTTGAACGACACAAAACAACAATAGAAATAAACCCTTGATGATCATAGATGATTAAAAAAATGAAAGTATTTATCCATCATCATTTGCCAAGAAATTTCTACAATGTTTTTTTAACTAACACAATGCAGCAACAAAACGACCAACCTTGTTGGACATATTGCGATATCTCGGCCCTTACCCTGAACCCTACCTTCCCCCTCCTCCCAAACCCACCAGAAAGACCCGGCCTTTGCAGCTGAAATAGCCACACCGAGACAAACAACAGAAAATCCACATCAAGAAAATCCATCAAAACTAAATATATCGCAACACAGCTCGCTAAGTTGGGCAAACCTGACAAGGAGGGACGGCTCCGACGAGGGAGGAGGCTTTGTGCAGAGCAAGAGAGTTGTGGACGGAGCCCATGGATTCAGATAGGCGGGGAGGGGCGAGTGGGTTCTCCTTGGATTGCTGGTAGACGATTCTGCTTGGTGGTGCCGCAACCGCGAGGGGCAAAGAGCATCGTGGCTTCCCCCCACTGGAAGTGGAATGTAGCCTTATCAGCTTATCTCTCCACGCTCTATTGTGGGTCAGAGCCTCAGACTCGTTTTGCCACGTCACCACACCCTATGGCAGCATGCTATGTATGGCTGACTTGGTTAATTGGATTTTTTTTGAAATTTTTACACTTGCGCCCTTCCAAGATTTTAGAATTACAATACACCTCTATTTTTTTTGCAATAACATTTGTGCCCCTTTTAGAATATTCACAATATCACTTTTTCGTTATGGTAAAATAGGGATATAATTGTAATAATAGAAAGATAGGATTGTGATTTTTGTAAGAATAGAAGGGAACAAGAGTTATTGCAAAAAAGGTTGGGGGCAGGATCGTCACGGTAAAATCTTAGAGGGGCAAAAGTGTAAAATTGAATTTTTTATTATTTTTTGGAATTTTTATACCTATGCCTCTTCCAGTTTCTACAAATACAGTTATACCTCTATCTTATTTACCATAACACTCTGTCCATATTATTCTTACAAAATTTACTAAGAATATAGGAGAAAACATGTTATTGCACAAAAAAATTGGGGCAAAATTGTATTTATAGATGCTCGAAGGGGCAGAAGTGTAAAAATCATTTTTTGCATTGATGTCTATTGTGCATGAGGAGCAATAGCTAAAAAAATTGACTTTTATTTGCCTTGTGACCTTGCGAAATTCTCCTATTAAGTTCTATCTACTTTGCTATCTGAAGGGCAACAGTTTCAGTCTTTACTAGATTACGAGTCAGAAATGGAATAAAAAAGAGTATGTGAACTTGGGAATTTTTAACATAGGATTGATTTGTTCACTGGCGTGTGGGTGTCTTGCCATGTATATTATAGATATGGAATAAAAGTTTTTGCCTTCAAAATCGGTGAATCCATACAGTGACTGTTAGGAATCCAATTGGTAGTTCACCTGCGATGCAATTTTTTTGCTCGTTGCAGTTTGGCCTAATTAGAACATGAAAAACCCTTTGAACGAAAAGCACAAAATCGTTACATGGGAATCACAGAGATGGAGATTATGTCCGTCGGATTTCCGGACAAGGAAATGGAAAATGTCATTTGCTTTATTTTGAAGTAAAAATCTAGTGCTGGTAAATTTTGAGATCGGGCGATAATCATCAGATCAAACGTTGCATAAGAGCAATTTTATTGCTAAATTATATGCCAGGGCACATTAGTCACTGGAGGATCTATATTTCAGATTGTTGGAATTTATACTAATTTCTTTCCCACATTCCATTTACAATATTTATGCACGTGTCTTCGTCTTCCTTTAATGTAACCAAAGTCCAAAATGGCAGAGAACTTTATGTTATGATGGGATAAATGTGGGATAGATTTGAATTGTTCTTATGCCACGTTTCTTTGCTGTTCCTGAAATTGTTAAATACATGATAGTTTTGGTTGAAAAAGAGAGATAATGATATGTTAAACAGTTGTGGAACAAGGAGTATATTTCATTATCCGTGCACATTCCATATACAAGTGGAGTGGAAGTGTTAAGACAAATGCTAGGACACAGCAGTGAGGATAGGAACGTGGTCGTGCCCGCAAATTCATTCATTAAAATAATTTGTTTGATATCACAAAGGTTTGAGGAAGAACAAGTCAAGTAATACATCCTTAGGATGGGCTTCTGAAAACGACTTATGTGAGTTCATGAAGCCCGTTACCTTTGGAGAAGCCATTTATCATATGGTCATAAGGTTCTTTGAACCATGAAACTCATTCATGGTTCGCTTAGATTGGAATCATGACTCGCGAGCGAGAGGAAGAGGAGTGGAGCCAGGACATAATGCTAGGAAAGGTAGGTGAGACGGGACTTTAATATTACAACAGTCTAACTGATGCATCTAATGTTACTTACACGGCTCATCGGCATCTTCTTCACTAGCCCTATTAATATAGCAGAATGAGGTAAGAAAATGAGAAGGGAAATAGACGTTCTAAGAACAAGGAAAACCCGACAAAATGAATGAAGTCCTGAGATTTCTTACTGAATTTGAGTATAAAAAAAACACCAACTTTGCCACAAGCTACATGCACCCTAAGCATTAAAACCTTACCTAGAAGACCAAGAAAACAAGTCTAGACTCATGTTGCTATCTCTCGTTCACCCTGTCAATATAGAAGAGTGAAAGTTAGGTCCTGTTCAAATGACGACAAGGCGACCATCTCCAAGAAATACAGATATAAGATATTTACAGCATTAATACATCACCATTTATCTCGACGGTATTTATTCCTTCGATATCCCCAACCAACTGAAGAGTCGAAGTCGAGATTAATACAAGCTACAAAACAAAATATTTTCCTTACAGCAAAGCAAAGTTTATTAGTCAACTTAGTAGCCTCTTCAACAAATTGCTAAGCTGGCTGCATATTTCAGCAGTTAACAGCTTTGCTCATAGTTCTTTTCCAAACAAACAAAAAACAGGGAGCAGCCGAACAATGCCCATAAAATGTGTTCGGCCTACAAAAATGTAATCAAAAGGAATATTAAAGACAAAAATCGCATCGAACTTCCGTGATAGTCTCTGCAAGTATCAACAGCACCGCATCCAAATTACATCTTGAGCAAGCTTCCACTGCTATATATGAAGACATCCTTTTAACATCTTTTAAAAGACGACTAACCTCTTTGCACAGAGAAAAGAAATGAGAAAAACCTGCATATGTGCTCCTCAAAATGCAAAATACCCTGTCACTCGTCTGTAGCAAAAATTAGGAGTCTCTTTGCAATCTGGGACAAAATTATAGTTCATCATTAGCCACATATATATTTGGTTCCTCTAGAAAGAACAACAAGCGAAATAATTTGGCCAGTTTGCAAGTAACGGAACATGTTTTGGGGGGTTTGCTCGTGAGAATTGACTTTTCCAACCTTAATTTGCAGACGGATTCAAAGTTGTGTTTCAGATGGGGGTTCACAACCTTTTCCTGTACATGGAGTAATCATGTGAAACACCATTAAAGCATAGAGATCAAGAAAAAAAATTCGGTGGGGATAAATACCTTGAAAACGTCGAAGGGGCAGAATTCTTTTCCACCGCAACCCTGCCACAAAGACATTCAACACTTTTAAGACATTTCAATGAAATCCTTATGCTATCCCCCTAAAATAGTAAAAACTAATCAGTAGAATATTTACTACATTGTAGAAAACAAGCACATAATCATGACAAAAAAGAGACGATGATTTACGTGGAAAATCCTATAATGAGGGAAAAACTACGGGGGCACACACAATCCCTAATCTCCCTCTCACGAGATTAGGGCCCTCTTCACAATCTTACTTTTCAATGAGGGGGGATGAGTACAATATATAGAAGAGTAAAAATGGTCCCTCACCCCAAGATCCATTTACCCATTTAAAAAACAACTCAACACCTCCCCTCAAGTTGGACATACATGTTTGCCATGCCCAACTTGCCTACATTCATCTCAAATTGCACAATAGGCAGCCCCTTTCTGAAAAGATCAGCAACCTAATCGGCAGACTTCAAGTACGGAAGGCACAACAGTCTAGCATCAATCTTCTCACGGATGAAATGTCTATCTATCTCCGCATGCTTAGATCTGTCATTATTATAGGATTGTTGGCCAAGTTTATTGCAGCTTTGTTGTCACAAAACATCTTCATCGGCATATTCACTTTGATGCCCAAGTCATTTAGGAGAATTTGTAGCCATACAATTTGAGTAACACCATTTGCAAGAGCACGATATTCAGCTTCATCACTTGATCTTGAAACCACATTCTGCTTTTTACTTCTCCAAATAACCAGATTTCCACACAAATGTATCGCATAGCCTGAAGTGGATCGTCTCTCATCCACGGAACCGTCCCAATTAGCATCAGTGTATCCTTCAATTGTAACTCAAGGATTTTTCATGAGCATAAGCAGCTTTCCTGATGATCCTTTTATGTAGCTTAGAATTCTATTCACTGCATTAGCACGAAAGGTGATGGGAGCATGAATGAATTGACTCACCACATTTACCACATAGGTAATATATGGTCTTGTGAGAGTAAGATAAATCAACTTTCCCACCAATCTTTAATATCTTCCTTTCCCTGCATCATCAAGGAGCTCACCATCTTCTTTAGCAAGTTTATGATTTGCCTCAATAGGGATAGTAGTAGGTTTACATCCCAACATGCCATAATCCTTTAGCATATCAAGATGTATTTTCTTTGACTTAGACACATACCTCATGGAGATCGAGCTATCTCAATACCTAGGAAATACTTTAGCTTCCCCAAGTCATTCAGTTCCAATTCAGTTGCAAGTGTTTTCCTTAGAGATTTTTACATCCATAACCCTAAGTAATTTTGCAATTACAATCATAACCCTACAAAATCGTGAATTACACCCAGGACCTTGAAAAATGCTTAACTCTTACATGGCATAAGCCTGTGTTAGTTGCCATATATTTTATCCATTGACTCTCACAGAAAAGTTACTTGTTGCCAATTTTACCCTTAAAAGCATATCACATTTATAAAGTATTCTATTGGTATAAAAAATCTAAGAAAAACTGTTGGAGTCGTCGACAAAGCCCCCTCCCCTGCCCACGGAGCTCCCCCACAAGCCGTCGACGAAGCCCCCTCCCCTGCCCGCAAGCTCCCGACGAAACCCCCTTTGTCCCCCGTCGAAAACCCCCGCTCCCCGACCTGCTGACACAATTCCTTTCTCTTACAACCATTAAAAAGGATCCGAACATGCAACAGCTGCTCGTTGTTGAACCTTCAGAGCATGTTACTTCCAGTAGATCAAAAGCTGGTTGAACGCATAACCCATGCAGCATTTTATGTCCTCATCCACAATATCCATAATAGGTTGTCAAGTATGGATTCATATGGTGATCAACCCATTGCTGATGGAAGTCTCGTTGATTTCTTGCGCCAAGTATCTACATTTGGTTTGTCTCTAGTAAGGCTTGACATTAGGCAAGAATCTGATAGGCATGCAGATGTTATTGATGTTATAAACAATCATCTCGTAATTGGATCTTATCGTGAATGGTCAGGAGAACAACGTCAAGAATGGCTACTATTTGAACTTAGAGGAAAGCATCCATTGTTTGCTCCAAACCTTCCTAAAACTTAAGAGATTCCACATGTTTTGGATACATTGCATGTCATATCTGAACTTCCTTTTGATAATTTTGGAGCCTACATAATATCCATGGCTACAACCCCATCCGATGTCCTTGCAGTTGAGCTCTTGCAACGTGAATGTCGTGTCAAAAAGAGTTGTACCACTTTTTGAGAAACTCGTAGATCCGGAGGCAACATCTGCAACAGTTGCACAACTTTTCTCTGTACGGTGGCGACATGCCTGGAGGTGGGGAGGGGGCGTTGGCTAGAGGGGGGCGGCGACAGGCATGGCGGGGGGAGGCGGTGGTGGCTAGAGGAGGGAGGGTGGGATATAGCCACGAGCCTGGAGGTGGGGAGGCGGCGATGGCTAGAGGAGGGGGGTGACAGGCCTGGAAGTGGGGAGGCGACGATGGCCTGGAGGGAGGGGCATGGGGTGGCGACGGACCTGGCGGGGGGGGGGGGGGGGGAGGCGACAGTGGCTAGAGGAGGGGGGCGACGGGGCTGGAGGTGGGGAGGCGATGATGGCCTGAAGCAAGGAGCGACATGGTTTATAATTTTTTAAAAAAGAAATAATAGCCATTAGATAGATCATGGGTTAGATTAACCAACGATATGGTTGAGCTAACTACCTCCTTAACGGAGTCTGATAGGTGTGAGACAGAGGGACTATTCAAGGTTTCTCGTGTAATTCGCGATTTCGCGGGGTTATGATTGTAATTGCAAAATTACTCAGGGGTTATGGCTGTAAAAATCCCTTTTCTTTATATTATGAAGTTCTACCTCGTTATCACATGTAAGAATCATGTCATCCACATACACTAAAAGAATACACCTTTTGTCACCCTTCCTTCTTATAAAAAGAGTGTGGTCTCCATTCACTTGGGAATATCCACTCTTATCATGACCACATGTAGACGTTCGAACAAAGCTCTTGGAGATTGTTTTAATCCATATAAAGCTCTCTTTAGTTTACAACACTTACCATCATTCTCGAACCCATGTGGCATTTTCATATATACTTCTTCTTTAAGATCACCATTCAAGAAAGCATTTCACATCTAATTGGTGCATTTTCCGTGAAAAATGAGCTGCTAGCAGATAACAATCCAACTGTATTCATCTTAGCCACAGGAGCAAAAGTCTCAAGGTAGTCAATCCCATATTTCTGACTGTATCCTTTAGCCACAAGACGAATCTTGAATAGGTCAACATTCCCATCAGCATCATATTTGATTATATATACCCATTTAGACCCAACAAGGTGAGCACCCGTAGGGGCATCAACAATATCCCAAGTATCGTTCTTCACCAAGGCTTCCATTTCTTCCCTCATTGCATTGACCCATTTCTGATCATTTTTGGCATCAATAATACTTTTAGGGACACGATAAACATCTAGAGAGGTAATAAAGCATCTGTATCTTGAACTCATCTTGGTGTATGCAACAAAGTCTTCCACAGGATAATGAGTAGAGGCTCGAACAGTTCTAACAATTTTTCTCACAACAATGGGATGATCATCCATTAAAGGCTCAGAATTGTCAATGGGAATATTAGGAGTGAGAGGAATGCTTACAGAATCTTCGTGTCCCAAATCATTTGAGGAGATATTGAGATTGTGGCTTGGTATAATTTCTTCTTCAATCTCTACCACAGGGAAATCATGGCTTTGTATCATTTCTTCATCAGTCTCCCCCACCTTATCCACTTCCTTTCGTCTGCTATAAATTTGATTAAATCGACCCATATCCTCGTTATCTTCTTTTCTATCTTGCTCAATGTCATTCGTTACATGTATATTCTCATGTATATCGTCAAGAAAGTAAATCCTCTTCTCATTCTCAAGATCTATATTGACATACTCCCTCTGAGAAAAATTATTAGGAAAGTAGGACTCATCTTCAAAGAAAGTGACATCCTTACTCACATGAAGGCGACGTGCCACGGGATCATAACATTTGTATCCTTTTGTGTTCCAGAATATCCAAGAAAGATGCATTGGAATCTTGGGATGAGGGACCATTTTTTTTGTTGAAGAACTCCAGTACTTTGTTTTCACTTTAGAGGACTACATCTTCAGATTACATTCAGTGGGAGAGAAGCCACACCTTGCAATGAGGAGCACATTTTCATTTTTTTGTTACCAAATAGAAATGTAAACCTCGGGCAGACACATTCCGTAGAATATCTTGACTTGATTTTTGTTTTGTTGCACACTATAGATGGATTTTGTAGAATATCTTTCTCCGTTAAGGTCACCGTGCAAGCAAGGGGACTGCAGCGAGGAGCAGGCTGGCTACGAGCGGGTGACGCACCTCGGCTGGCTACAAGCAAGGGCACCGTATGAGGGAGGCTGCGAAAGATCAAGGGGCATCGGACCTAGATCTGCACCTTGGAACAGAGAGGCCAAAGCTGCGAACAGATCAAGGGGCACCGGCC
This sequence comes from Ottelia alismoides, assembly GCA_037367405.1. Taxonomy (NCBI): domain Eukaryota; kingdom Viridiplantae; phylum Streptophyta; class Magnoliopsida; order Alismatales; family Hydrocharitaceae; genus Ottelia; species Ottelia alismoides. Next base: position 921,726 of record JAZKJV010011278.1, read on the forward strand.
CTCGATCTACACCTTGGAACAGAGAGGCCGAGGAGCGGCGGCCCTAGATCTTGGAGCGGCGGACCTAGATCTGCTCGTGAACAAAGAGCTAGTGAACAGACCTCGTGTCTCCAATCTAGACGAGGAACTTCACACCTTCGAAGAATCAAACTGAGATTCACGCCACGATCAACGGCTCTGATACCATGTAGAAAACAAGCATATCATCATAAAGAAAGAGATGATTTACGTGGAAAACCCTATAACGAGGGAAAAACCACGGGTGCACACACAATCCCTAATCTCCTTCTCACGAGATTAGGGCTCTCTTCACTATCTTACTTTTCGATGAGGGGGGATGAGTACAAGATATAGAAGAAAGGTAAAAATGGTCCCTCATCCCAAGATCCATTTACCCACTTAAAGAACAACTCAACATACATTAAAAGGCAAGTACTTGATATATATTTCTAAACAGATGGGTAAGGGCGAACATCCTCACTTCTAACACAGAAGGTACTAAGATAATCCATCTCGTGAACCAGAATATACTCATGTTAGACCGAAGTCTAAAACCAAGAAAACTGATTAGAACAGAATCCAGATAAAACATAACATAAGGAAAGTATAAAGGCATCAGCTGCCCAAAAGTCAGAATAAGGAACCAAAATTTTATTTAAAAGTATAAAGTATATTGAATCCTATTGCCCAATATCAAACAAGCATATCGAATTCAAGAGAGAACCCAGATGCCAAAAATAAACCCACATCCAAAATCATTCACGTTGAATGTCATTATGCTGTATTGGGTTAAATGGATCTTGGGTGTAGATTAATTTAACCATTCCTATATATATTATAACACACCCCTTATTGGTTTTGTAATAGAAAGAAAAACTTGGTAACCCAAGAGAACCCGCTAAGCCATCACTTTCCCATAATTTTCTCCCTCTTGTAGAAGAAGATTTCTACAAAAATCTTATGCCTCTATTGGATGTTTGCTTGGTTTGTTGTTTTCTGCATAGTATCAGAGCCAAAGTCCTGAATTGGAGAGTTTTGTAAAGGTTATCTACGTGTTATGTATGGTCGATAGTCTTCATGCATGCATAAAGATCTTCTGCATCATGTTGGCTAAAGGATTCGCAAAGACATGTGGAATTCATCCTGGGGGATCAAAACGAGAAGTGCATCGTTGTAGAGGTCGAAACTTATTTAACATTTTTCAGAGTTCATGTTGAGAGCATTCATTGCTAGATATGTTAAATCACAAAACAAAACAGAGTTGTTTACCCTATTTCTGAGGATAAAAATTTCTCTTTATTTCGATCCATTCATATTAATGCTTGGGGGCCCGCAAGAACCGACTCGTTTAACGGGTTTAATTATTTCAATTGTGAATCGATATTGGTCGAGTTGAGGTAATTGAGATCCTTGTGCTGGTAAATGATTTCTAATATGTTCATACGTCTATCAAGTTGCTCCACTTAAACAATGCCAAGGAATAACCAACAAAATGGAATGACATAGAGAAATAATCATCTATTGGATACTGCCAATGCCTTATGTATCCAGGCAATATTCCTAGAAGATATTAGCATGTTGCATTCCTTGCAAATGCGTACTTTTTAGATCGCATTCTGACACACATCATGATCGAACCCCGTACCCTTTTAGACCCATCACACGAGCATTATGTTTGAAGCCAATGCCGTTTATGTGCATACGATGCTTCACTTACAATTCTATGGACACGAAAAATTGGATCCTCGCTCCTTCAAAGGCATGTTTCTTGGATACTCGGCTACTAAAAATGATACAAGTGCCTCGATCCAACCATTTGCCAATACATCATAAAGGATGTTAGCTTCCTTGAAGATCAATCATAATAATCCACCTCTTGCGTTCAACGGGATGTTTATGTGAAGGGCAATAAATACGAAGATTTCGTATTTTAAAAGGACTGCAATTGAAGAGACTAAAGGTGAAAACAATATGTTCTCTAATGAACAAAATGTGGAGGGTATAAGTTTTGGGAACGAGTTATCTTGCAGAAAAAATATGAACACTAATCCTAGTTCAGATTCATCCTAGGCTCAATATCAGTCACCAAGATCTGACAACGAGATTTGTTAACCTATTAGTTCTAACATTGTTGATGATGGTTAGCAAATTGAAGCACATAAATAAGCCAATACGGAATATATCCTCATTGTCCTCATGAAGGATATGTGACATCACCCTTCATGATTGTTGAACAAAAAGATGTTTGGCATACTCTCATCCAACTCCAAATTATAAATGTTTTCTTACATCACTCCATAGTCCATGCTTTTGTTATCCATAGAAATGTAATTCAAGCCAATGTTGATACTAAGTGTGGAAAAGATGACGGAACACAATGGATTGTTTATTCATGAGGTATAGAGGTCCTTATATGGGACGGAGCTTTAGAGTACTCATAACCGGGAAAATACATAAGTACCCCCAAATGGGTTACAATGAAATAAGCTAAATGTAAATGCATAACTAACACTCCACCTCAAGTTGGAGCATATCTATCAATCATGCCCAAGTTGGAAGTTATCCACAGTAAGGCCTTTGTAAATACATCTGCAAGATGAAGATCCGTCGTGATGTGTGGAGTACTAATCTTCCCTCCTCGTACGGCATCACAAACAAAATGGCAGTCCTATGTACTTGGTTCGTTCATCAAACACATGATTCGTATCAATGTATATAGCGGATTTGTTGTCATACTATAGAGGAATAGTAGTGACGGCAATACCAAGTTCTTGTAGAAAGGTCAGTATCCAAGTAATCTCGCAGGTAGCATGAGCCACCGCCCTGTATTCTACCTCTGCGTTGGATCTGGAGATTATAACATGCTTCTTACTCCTCCAAGTAACAAGACTTCCTCCAACCATCATAGCATATTATGTAATGGAGGAACGATCCTCAGGTGAACTCACATAATCTGCATCAGCATATGCAGTAACACAAGTGTAGCCATTTACCTCATAGAATATATGCACAAGGGCTTGCGGGTGGGATCGTGCCCTAACTACCGTGTGTGCCTCTAGAGAAGAAGATGTGCACAAAGGTTGGAGAATATGTACACAAGAGCCCGGCGATTTGTCATGTATCATGTAATAGGTCATGTAACTGGGCACTGGAGGCGATAAGTCCTATATTGAGCGTTGGATGCGATGGAGTTGATGACTTATATAGGTCGTGTATCAGGTGATGGAGGTGATGGTGGTCTAATTATTACCAGGGTGATGGGTTTGTTTGTGATATAAAGAACGTTCGGATCTTATTTTATCATAGTACTCCCCACTAGGGGTACTGATGTATTTTCCCTTTCGAGCTCTCTAGGGTTTTGTCCTATATAAGGACCCCTAGACCTCTAGAATAAAGTACGCTCTTTATCGCTTTCAATATTGTATCATAGCAGTCCTAGACTAGTGTTCTGACCTAATTCCTCCCCCTCCCCACCAGCCAGCCCCGTATCTCTCCCCGTGCCGTCTCGTGCCTCTCCCTACGCGTAAGGTCGGGCCCTGTGTCGACCAAAGCGGGTCGCACCGCTCCTGTCGTGGTCATGTGCGTCGCAATCCTATGATCGCGTGCGTGCGTCGCGATCCTATGATCGCGTGCGTCACAATCCTGTTGTGGCGTTGTTGCATCGTACATCGACTCCCGTGCACGCCCCCCCTGTTGTCGTGTGCTAGCCCCCCCTGCTTCTGTGTTATGCCCTAGCGGCTCGCGTGCGTTGTTGTGCCACTACTAGCACTCATGTGCCATCTCCTGTGCACGACCCCACCCTCCCGCTGCTCCTGTGCTACACCCTACCCCTAACGACTCCTAGTGACAGGCGCATTCCTAACGAGTCTTGCGCCATCTCCACCACTAGTGTCGCCTTTGTTGTGCCTGCCACGTGAAGCCAGATGTCACGCTCCTGCCGTGTGTGCTCCTAGCCGTTTTTCAGTCAATTTTGTGCCTCTTCGGAGGCCTCCTGTCACGTGCAGGTCGACACATCGCCTCCTACAGTCCATCAATCTTGTCAAACGTCTTCAGCCCTGCCACACTGCATCAGCCATGCACCCTCTCTGCTTCAAGCTGATCTATTGATCTGATGTCTTGCTAGCTCTACATAACAATTGAGACTACATGGACTATCTACGTCACATTTTCTTGACCTTTGCGACTACCATGGCATCTGCAGAAACCCAAGCCTCTATACCCGACTTCTTCTGTGATGACACAAGTCACTACTATTAAACTCAAGGACTCCGAGAATTGTCTTATGGTCTAGATCCTTCAAAGTGTTTATTGGTACTCAGCACAAGAACTATGTTCTTACTATGCGAAGACAGAAAAGGACTACGATACCTAGTATGTAGACAACTGCCAGGTGATTACGTGGATGACCAACAGTGTCGATCCGAATATAGCATCCAACCTTCTTTACAAGGAGACTGCAAAAGCGATGTGGGAAAGCCTTGAGAATACCTACTCCCAATCCCAAAAGACGACCAAATCCAGACTCTCAGACATCTACACAAGGATCTGGTCAGCTAATCAGGGTGATAAATCCCTAGTCGAGTACTACAGACTCCTCACTGGTCTGTTTGAGGAGCTCCTTATTTTTTAGCATGCATGTTGTGATAAACAAATTGGAGAGCGAATGGAATGGCAAGTATACCACTTCTTATCAGACTTCATCCGCGATACAAGTCTGTGAAAGACCAAATTCTGACTGCTGCTACACTACCCACTCTTGAGTAGGGATGAAAACAGATCGGATATGTCTATTTCCATATCCATATTCACTTCATCTATATCAAATACGAATACGGATATGGATATGATTCGGATGCATTATGGAAACCATATCCGTAAAAATACGGATCCGAATCCGAATCGGATATTTATCGAATCTGAATACGGATCGAATAAAGAGTGGATCCGAATACGGATTAAATAAAGAGCGGATCCAAATACGGATCGTATAAAGAGTGAAATCCCAATATGGATCCAATAAACATGAAACCTAAATACGGATTGAATAAAAACCACATACGAATATGAATTGATTTTTTTATCAAAGTTCATAATGATTTTAAAAATAGCAATGAAATATAAATAAGTTGCGTCATGACATTGACAAAAGGGAGTGTCAACGTGACATGTATTCTTGATCGGAAGCAAAAAGGGGATAGGAATTCATAAATTTTGTTAGCGCTCATACCCAAAGAAATAAAAATTTATTAATATCGTTTATATATTGTATTATATAATGTATAATACTAATATAATAGCATAAATATTAATCGGATCCGAATCCGGATATTCAAGCTATTACCATATCCATATCCGTATTCGGATTTTTTACAACCTATATCCATATCAGATCCGTATTCGATTAATATTCGGATACAGATATCCGTATCCGATAATTTTTCGAATACGGTAAGCGGATATTCGGATATATCCGTATCCGTTTTCATCCCTACTCTTGAGATCATATATGGTAGACTACAGGAACATGATTCTCCCTCTCCTCAGCTATATACAGAGACTACTGCACATATTACTAGAAGACGACCCAACTACCAGGGAGGATGCGATCGTCACTCTAGCCGTGGTCGTGGCCGTAACGTTGGACGAGGACGTGATTTCGGACGTGGATGTGGGCGGGATCCTTCCACCGCTCACTATCCAGCATACACTCACTGTGGACGTTGGAATCATCCATCTGAACGATGTTGGGCAAAGTTTGGCATGCATACTGATGCCAACAGTGCCTATGAGGCTACCTCATACGAAGTCTCATATGATATTGCAGACACCTCGCCGGATCAGCCATCCGATGACAATCAGAGATCCTTCACTGCATCTAAATATGCTCGCCTACGTCATCTGCTACAGAATTCTGCCAGGCACACTAGTATCTCTACTCCGACTGCAAGTTTGGCCACTACTTCAGGTACACTTGCCAATGTTGCCTCTGCATTCAGCCCTGCATGGATCATTGATTCTGATGCCTCTGCTCATCTGACGAAAGAAGGTAGTCTTCTCACCTCTGCATGTCCTTCATCCATTGTGAAGATTGTTCGTGTTGCCAATGGAGCACATTCCCCTATTACTACTGTGGGGACTATGGAATTTTCCTCCAATTTTCGACTTATTGATGTGCATTGTGCTCCTAATTTTCCGCTTAGTATCTTATATGTTCACAAGTTATGCCAGGAACTTAATTGTCGTGTTATATTTGATGACTTCTGTTGGTATTTTCAGGACATCCGGACGAGACAGATTTTTGGTGGGTGACATGAGAAGAACGACCTATATTATCTTGATATCCCTTCTGATTCTACTTCTGATGGTGTTGCATCTATATCTATTGATCATGTTCTTTGGCATCTTCACCGCGTCATCCATCCGCTAAAGCCCTCTCTTTAATGTTCCCCGAACTCTATACGCTCAAGCCCTTTGAGTGCGAGGCATGTCAGTTCGGGAAACATCATTAAGCATATTTCTCAGCTCATTCAAAACCTCGCCGCAAAGTTCATTTTTCTTTAGTCCATTGTGATATTTGTAGATCCAGTCCGGTCTGTACTCTGAGTGGACATAAGTACTTGTTGTTTTTGTCGATGACTACAGTCGATCATCTTGGGTCTATTTGTTAAAAGAATGATCTGAAATTAACAATATTATTAAGAATTTCTTAATTTATGTCAAAAATAGTTTCTCCTCTAGTATTCAAATCTTTCGCTTAGATAATGTTTTGGAATTTACTCAACATGATCTAACGACTTTCTTTGCATCCCAGGGCACCATTTACCAAACATCATGTCCTTACACTTCACAACAAAACGGGGTCGCAGAGAGAACTCATATACCTACAGTAAATATTACCCGACCCCTCCTCATCTAGATGAAAGTTCCCAAAACCTATTGGGGGGATGTTGTTTTGACCGCTGCCCATCTTATCAACAGGGTTCCTACGGTGTGTCTAAATAGATCCACCCATTCTCACTACTCTACCCAACTGAGCAGCCTTTCCCTCTACCATTACTTGTTTTTGGATGTGTTGCATTTGTTCATAACTTTCATCCTACTGACAAACTCTCCCCTTATGCAATTAAATATGTTTTTCTTGGTTATTCTCTTACTCAAAAAGGTTACATGTGCTGTGATCCATCTGGACATCGTTATTATGTATCTGCTGATGTAACATTTTTTGAGCAAACAAGTTTCTTCACACAATCTGTAACCGATATTCCTCTTGAACTCCCACTTCCACCCATTGTCTATAAGCGAAAACAAAAATCCCAACTACCACATGTTCCCTATTGCACTACGCAGAACTAAGAGGCAATGTACACTCCATTCCATGTCTTATTTCACATCTACTGCTAGTTTATCAGCCATTGACAGAAGATTTGCAGATGCTCTCACGACCATTTCTATTCCAAGAGACTATCATAGTACTTTGCAGGATTTCGATTGACGGCATACCATGAATGAAGAAATGGAGGCTCTTACTTCCATAAGAACATGACATCTAGTACACTGCCCTAAACATACTAAACATGTGGCATACAGATGGGTCTTCACGACCAAACAAACATCGGACGGGTCAATTGAAAGATTGAAGTCCTGCCTTGTGGCCAAAAGCTTTACGCAGACATATGACGTAGATTACTTTGAGACATTCCCACCAGTTGCACAAATGGGCTCTATCAGAACATCCTTTCTGTAGACACTAACAAAGCATGACCTATCTTCCAATTAAATGTGAAAAATGCCTTTCAATATGGAGATCTTGATGAAGAGGTCTACATGATGCAACCTCCAGGGTATGAAGTCGAGGGGGAGTACGTATGTCGACTTCGCAAGGCAATATATGGCCTGAAACAAAGCCCAAGGGCATGGTTTGACAGGCCCACTACAGAAATCAGTACTCTTGGGTTTCAGAGAACAACCTCTGACTATTATGTGTTTTTCAGAAGACGAACAAGTGGTACCGTTATACCGGTTGTCTATGTAGATGATATGGATGTCACAAGTGATGACAATAAAGGGATTCTAGAAACCAAGACCTTTCTCCAGAAAATCTTTATCACTAAGGACCTTGGTCCATTACGCTATTTCTTGGGCATAGAAGTACTACACACTACAGAAGGTCTTCACCTCTCGTAGAGAAAATATTGCCTAGATATCCTTGCTGAATCTGGGTTACTTGGATGCAAGCCTTCGAGTATTCCGGCAGACCCGAAGAAACACTCCACGTCCTCTGATCCTATCTTCGAAGATGTTACTCGATATAGGAGCCTGATTAGCAAACTTCTCTACCTCATTATTACCAGATCAAATATCTCTTATGCAGTAAGCAGAGCTAGCCAACACATGAAGCAACCGTATTACAGTCACTGGCAGGACATTCTTCAGATATTACGATACTTGAAGGAATCTCCAGGGTGTGGCCTCTTTTATGGGCAAACGGATATACTGACGTTATTGCATATGTTAATGTTGATTATGCAAGTTTACTAGAGGATCGACGCTCTACCACATGATATGCTACGATGGTTGGAGGAAATCTTGTTACTTGAAGAAGCAAGGAACATGAGGTTGTCTCCAAGTCTAGTGCAGAAGCAGAATACAGGGCAATGGCTCAAGCAACATGTGAGATCACGTGGCTATTAACTTTTCTACAAGAACTTTGCATTGTGGTCACAACACCCATTCCACTATACTGTGACAACAAATCTGCTACTTACATTGCCATGAATCCCGTGTCCATGTAAGAACCAAGCATATAGAGATTGATTGTCATTTTGTTCGGGATGCTTTCAGAAATGAGAAAATTACTACTCCTCACATAACCACAGATCTTCAACTTGCAGATATTTTCACTAAGGCCTTACCCAAGAAGCGTCTTTTATGGATAATTTCCAAGTTGGGCATGCTTGAAAAATATGCTCCAACTTGAGGGGGAGTGTTTTTTTTTGAAGTCTGAAAGGTAGGGGGAAACACTCATTGGTATCCGCCCCAAAATATATTAAAAACGAAAGAAAAAAATAACAGGAACAACCGAGACAACAAGCACCATACCCCACCCATTACATATTCCAGTCGTCAAGCAGCCGATTAACTAACACATATACATTTTCCTTGTAAAAGCGTTGACCCGAAAAAAGAAGGCCGTTTCTTCCCCTCCACACCGCCCAAAGGATGGCCATCGGGATAATCCGCTCCCTCCGAGGTCTATGCAGGTTGGCATGGGCCGAATCCCAAAAGAGAGGAAGTCATCGGTGCTGCACCATGCCAGTCCCACAACCAGCCAGACCTGAGCTACCACGGGGTACGAGAAAAATAAGTGCTCAATCGATTCGATCGTCGCGTTACATAGAAGGCACCTATCAGAAATAACCCCGAGCAGCCTCATGCATCTATCCCTCGTCATCAGCCGCTTACGCCTAAGGAGCCAGAGAAAGAAACCAATCCGCTCCGGCAGCTTCAGACCTCAGATCAGCGAGCAATCTCTGGAAAGCAACTCCGAGCCAGCCGGGGGTGGTCTAGAGATTGCACCATAGGCCCCTCTCACCGAGAAGGAGCCATCTTTCCACGCCCAGTGGTCCCTGCCCTCACCAGGCGGACGCACCTCCCGAAGGGATTCCAGTAATGCCAGGAAGTCGTCAAACCTCTGATCCGGAAGGGAAGCCGCGAAAAGGGGGCACCAGAGGCCATCGCTCCAGCAAAAGGCAACCGAGCAAGATTTGTCACCTGCAATTGCAAACAACCGGGGAAAACGAAAGCGCAGCGCCCCACCCCCCAACCAATCATCAGTCCAAAAAGTGAAGGAATCCCCTTGTTCGAGAACAGGCCTAAAAAGGGTGAGGTTTCTCACAAAGGCCTTCACCACGCTGCGCCAAAACGGGGTGGGAGAGTTGCTGCCAAAGACCACCGAAGAAGGGATGCCGGAAACGTCATAGATTTTGCGAATTGCAGTGCAAGCCAGGTCATTACCCGGACCCTAGATTCTGCTAGCCCATTTTAAAAGAAGTGCCTCGTTCATTTGTTCAAGAGATTTCACCCCCAAGCCCCCGTCAACCTTCTGACGCAGGACCTCCTTCCAACCCACTAAATGTATCCCCCTAGTTCCGGCCGCACAGTTGGCCCATAAAAAAGCACGCATTCGTTTCTCCAGTCTTGCCCACAGCCCCTTAGGCATCTTGCGGTTGGAGAGAAGGAAAATAGGGATGGAGGAAAGGACAGACTTCAATAGAACCAGCCGATCCCCCTTCGAGAGTACCGCAGCCTTCCACCCAGCGAGCTTCGCCTCAACCTTCTCCACCACCCGCATCCAATCCCGTATTCGAGTCCTCCCCAGAGATAAAGGGGTGCCAAGGTAGTCAAGAGGGAGGGAGGATCTCCCCGAACCCAACACCGTCTCCAAATTATCCGAAGCAAGCTCCGCCTGCCCAAAGGGGATGAAAACCGACTTCAAGTTGTTCTTCGTCAGGCCCGATAATTTCGAGAAAATCTCAAGCATCATCGCCATGCCGGTAGCCTCCTCGATGCTCCCCTCGATGAAGAAAAGAGTATCATCAGCGTATTGGGCGATCGGGACCTCCAACCCCTCCTTCGAGAAGCCCCTAGTCAGACCGTGAGCAGTAACTCCATCCGCCATGTCAGAAAGGACATCAGCCGCGAGAATGAATAGCATAGGCGCGAGGGGACACCCTTGGCGTACCCCCCTGCGAGGTTGAATCCAACCCCCCTCCGGGCTCCCGTTGACCAGTACCGAAAAGAACGCCGTAGATATGCAACGTCGCATCTAAATGATCCAAAGATCGGGGAAGCCCTTTCTCTTGAGCACGCTCCACAAGAATCTCCAATCCAAAGTATCGTATGCTTTTGAAAAGTCCACCTTCCAAAGAATGCCGCTAGTCCCCCCCCCCCTCCGCCAATCCGCAATAATCTCAGATGCGAGCGAGACGCAATCAGAGATCTGACGCTCGGGGACGAAAGCCGCCTGGGACGGAGAGATGAGGTTCCCGAGGATAACATTCAACCGACGAGCAAAGACCTTCGCCGTGATCAGGTAAAGAGCATTGGAAACAGCGATAGGCCTGAAGTCCCCGATCGAAGTAGCCGCCGCAGGCTTTGGAAGGAGGACAAGGTGGGCGCGGTTGATTCTATCAAAGCCCGCGTTACCTGAACAAAATTCTTTCACGACCCCCAGTACCTCCGCCCCAATAACGTCCCAAAAGTCCTTATAGAAGGAGATCGGGAACCCATCTGGGCCAGGTGACGCGTCGTCGTTGAGATCCCACACCGCATCTCGCAGTTCCTCCAAAGAGACAACACGGACCAAGTTCTCGCAGTCGTCTCTTGCCACCGACCTGGTCCTCCGACCCCGCCACCTCCATCTTCTTGGGATAGTTGTAGAAGTCACACGCCTGAAGTAGTTAGAAATGGTCGTGCCCATCTCCCCATTTCCTTCCACGCTTCTCCCATCGATAGTAATAGAACGAAATGAATTAGTTCTACGCCTCCCATTAGCACAGCGATGGAAGAAAGAGGTGTTTGCATCCCCTTCTCTAACCCACCTTATCCTTGACCTTTGCCTCCACTCCGCAATGTGTTTCTTTTCCTCCAGAATGAGCCTTCTTTGGGTCTCGGTGCGAGTAGTGAGCTCCTCGGTAGATAGTAGTCTGCTGTCCTCCAGCGCATCCAGCAATTGTATGGTCGCCAAAGCTTCCACTTTGGCTGCCGCCCTCGCCGCCCTCGTTTCCCTCTTAAAAGCCGCAAGTCGCACTCTCAAAGAACAAAGCTTGGCGTGGAACTTCTGCGTAGCAGAGCCAGATACCACCGTCTCCCTCCAATGCGACGTCACAACCTCCCGGAAGTTAGATTCCTGTAGCCAACACTTCTCATATCTGAAAAGATCCCGTTGTACAGGGGAATCTCCCGACCACCACAAGATAGGCTTGTGATCCGAGCACACCCTAGGTTTCGCCTCCACAGATGTTAAGGAGAACCTTTCCCCGGCCTCCTCCGAGGCCAGGAAGCGGTCGAGGTGCGAGCGAGACCTAGCATTTCTCCAAGTATAGCCGATACCCGTGGCGTCCAGGACCTCGAGGCCAAGTGATGAATACCCATTCATCACTCTTTATTCTTATATTTTAGCTACAAAAACCTTTGCAAATGCATGTAGATATGTGTAAATAGGAATAATTACCAAAAGCATGCATTGTGTAAAAATTTATAATTAGCATGTTTTTGTGCAAAAATAAAAGAATAAAGATTAAAAAGAAAAAGAGGGAAATATTTAGAATAAATATTGAGCAACCTAACCCAAGGGAGGGCTCAGCATGGGCATGACCGCATAAAAGCCAAAGTAGAGGGAGATAGGGGCTCTTGTGTAAATATCTATGTAAATAAAATAAAAATGTTTTCCTCACCAAAAATACACTTGTAAATACTTGTATATATATATTTATTAATATAAAAACAAAAGAAAAATTAAAAATCAAAAAGATCAAAAATACCCTTTCATCATGTACATAGACCATGCTTCTACATTTATTTAACCTTGTAAATGAATAAAGTTATTTTCCGAACTTTTTGTAAATATTCTATGCTATATATTGTAAATAAATAAAATAAAAAGAATCAAAACAAAAATCAAATAAAAATAACAAAATTAAAAATACAAAAATACATTGTACATATACCTTGTATATAGTTGTACATAACTATTTATTTTATCCATGTAAATAAATAATAAAAATCAAATAAAAACACCCTTTTATTCCTTATTTTATTCTTTAAATAAATAAAATATAAAATAAGGATAAAATTGTACAAAAATAATAATTAAAATTAAAAATCAAAAGCCTACATATTGTATATATACCTATATATGGCTATATAATGTAAATACCTTATTTTTATTTCCAAAAATTAATTAAAAATCACCAAAAAATAGAAAAAAATAAAATAAAAATATTTCATGTTTTAAGTTTTTGTAAATTCGGTCATTTTCTAACTCAAAATAATTAAATAAAAATTCATAGCTTGGCGGCCTCTGATTGGTCTACGGGGGATTGTTGACCCCCGGTCAACTCTCCCCCCAGGACCACCAGAGCCGGGTCCTCCTCGCCCGACCCGTTTTCTTCAAATTTTCCACGGATGACCCGATCGCCATTCCCCTTAACCCCGGGCTCCGATTAACCTCAGATCATCCAGGACCCTCGCCCGGGGTGGGTTTGCTGGATCCGAGCTCCGCTTGACTCGCCCGATCGCCATCTTCTCGGACCCAGCACCATATATATAGTCGTCTCCGGCGACCTAATTCTTCCATCTTTGACCATTCCCCTTCTTCCCTGTGAGCTCCAGAGTGACCGCACGAGTGACAGCGAGCGTCTCCGCCTGTTGCAGCGAGGCGAGGAGGAGGAACCCACTGATCCGGCGAGGACTCCGCCGTAGCTCCGCCACCTGAGCGAGCTTCGAGCCTCGGGCCGAGACGACCCTTGAGGCCAAGACCAGGAGCACCCCCTGCTCTTCCCCAGTCTCATCGATCATCCAGGTAGTCCCTTAGCTTAGCTATTTCGTTCAATTTCAGTTTTCCCCCAAATCGCACCTCCGACGTACTTCTTCGATTCACCCCGGTTCCGACCACCATCCGACCATCGGACCCGACCGTCACATTCGCCTCTCTCCGCCGCACCTTCTGCACCCACTCACACAACCCAGCTCGCACAGGAGCTGGGAACCGGGCTCCACCGTCTTCCACCTTCGCCGGAGCCCGCCGCCCCGACGCACCAGTCACCTTCACGTCGCCTAACTGGGTCGAGGCACTTTGACCTCGACCCGCGAATCTCCTGAGGGGTTTTGCAGGTCTAGCGGAGGCCATCTGAGGCCTCTCGATATCCAGCCCAGGAGCTTCACCTCCGCCACCCTCGTCGGAGCTCCCCCGAGCTCGGCTGGGGTATCGGAGGACAGCAGCAGCTGCGCACCTTCACGCCGGAGCTCCTCCGATACTCAGGCGCAGCAGAGGAGGCCGGAGGCGCCTTCACGAGGCCGGCGAAGTTCACCGGCCATCAGTTCTTCCAGCATCCTCCAGAGCCGTTGATCGTGCCTCCTCGCTCCAGGTTTGATATGAGCCGTCCATCTCCGGAGCTGTCTTGAGCGTTCAATCCGAGGAGACGCCATCTGGAGCGCCCACCAGCCGCACCCGTCATATCAGCCACGTGGAGCGCATCCAACGACCCCACTTAATAAAGGGTAAATTACCCTTAGGCCCCGCTTCTATTTTTATTTAGCTTTAGTCCTGTAAATATTTAAATACGTTGTTTAGTTTTAGGTTTAATTGCATAGAGGACCCTGAGCTTAGTGTAATTGCATATATACCCCTGCCTGTTGTGAGCCACGTGCTTCGTCACGTGTTGTTTTTGGGATATTTGCAGTCTATGCCCTTGTTGTTCTGGTTGTTATGAAATGAATGAAATCTTTTTGATATTTGCATTTATGCCCCTGTGAATGGTTTAATTTCGCATGTGCGTGATATCTTGGGTTATTTGCAACTGAGCCCCCTGGACTTTTGGTACGTGTTACCAATAGGTCCTCGGGACTTATTTTCCTTACATATAGGTCCCTGAGTGCCCCAGGCACGCGCTTGGCGCGTGTTTTGCTGGGTATTTTGCACCGGGACCCCCAAAACTTTGGGTATTTGCATTCCAGTCCCTGTGCACAGTACCCTTTTGTTATTTTTGAATAAAATATCAAATCACCTCCAAATCTAATGAGAATTTGACACATGGCTCCCGCCATGGTGTAGGATTTTCAAGGATTTTTGAGGACATTTCTGATTTTATTTGCTATTTTTAAAAATTCAAAAACCTTAATTTTTGTTACTGTCTAGATTGGAAAATCACAAAAAAATATAAAAACTCCTCTGAAAATTCTATAAAAATTAGCTATTGTTTAGTTTGTGTTCCTTTATTTTCTAGCCAATTTTGGCTATTTTTCACTGCTTAAAAACCTTAAAAACTTAAAAACACTCTAAAACCCATAAAAATTCTAATAAATTAATTAAAAACCAAAAAATAATAAATTTGGTACCCAAATTTTCCTTGTTTTCTCTATTTTACAGGAAAATTACCTCCAGGCCCTTTTGAGGCCCTTAGGTATTTTATCTAGGGCTTTAGGGCTTGGCTGGACAGTACCCCTTGCTTTTAGCACTGTTTGATTTTTAGAAAATAAAATAATCATCAGAAAATTATCAAAAATTCACTAAAACGTAAAAAAATATAAAACACATAAAAATATTTTTGTTTTAATTTTTGGTTGATTTTTGATGCATTAAATAAATTGTTGAAGTGCGCTTGTTTTTGTTTTTCTTATTTTCTTTATATATTAAAAATCCAAAAAAAATATAAAAATAATTAAAAACCACTAAAAAAATATTTTGTCTTTTATTTTCCGTATTTTTACTACTTCGTAGGCCTTCGACCAATCCGTGCTCCTCGAGTTCGACCCTGGGTGCTATACCAGGTTAAACATATAGCAGGACCGCTTCTCGTGTTTTGATTGCTTGATTTGTCATTAGTGGTTCGATTTTTCTTGATTTAGCGCATCTGAGCGATTGAGGTCGCAACGACCTATTTCTGTACCTATACTTCAGTCGTTTAGATCGCTTATCAGAATGGCGCCGTTGCCGGGGAGTACGGCTTAGTAGTTGATTTTCTTTTTGTTTTGATTTTCGCGGCTTCTCGCGGCTCTTCCAGAGCTCGCGGCTTTTTCGCGGTTTTTGTTTATATTTTCTTTTTTGTTTTATTTTATTTTATTTGATTTTCATTTTCTTTTTCTTTTATTTTTGTTTTATTTTGTGTGTTTATTTTATTTTGCATTTTTGCACATATACCCTCATTTTTCATTTTCCTTTATTTTTCTCTTATTATTATTTGATTGGTTCTGACCACTTTATTTTCTCTTGCGAAGGCCCGAGGACCGAGGCGGCTACTCTCGAGAAGTCGGCGCAACCGCGGGAATCGGAGGCGGCTCCCTTCTGTACGGAGTCGCAGGAGAGAGTGAGAGAGAGTTGAGTGGGTGAGGATTAGGATAGATTTTTATTTTTATTCATTATTATTGTAATAATACAGGACTTGGACTTGGACATTTGTGGATTGCCGTAGCGAGACCCCAGCCACAGCAGCCAGGACCCGTGCAGTACCAGCGGATAGCACGGGTAGATGCAGGTCCATCCAGTTCGTCCGCAGTAGCAGCAGCACAGTTAGAGTCGTCAGCTGCGGACATGGGCATTATCAGCGAGAAGTTGGACCGCATGGAGCTGATTGAGAAGAAGCAGTGCCAGAGCATCACTCAGATGGAACAGATGGCACAGGTTCTGAGCGACATGAAGACACAGCTCATGTGTCTCCAGGAGGCACAGACGGCTCCTCAGCCCCGTCTTCAGTCGCGAGACGACTCCGGCAGCAGCAGCAGCTCGTCCCAGCGCTCCAGCACCCATGTGCAGCCTAGACAGGTCCATCTTGTACAGGCGGAGCCGTACCAGCAGCCGCAGCCCACCTACCAGTCCCCACCATCTCCAGAGATGCAGATGGTGGTCTACCAGCCGGACCAGCCTCTGGCAGTACTCCCGCCAGCCCCCTACGATGCAGAGCCGTTGATGGATGTCAACGGGATTTGGTATGACCGCCCCCAGCCTGGGATCCGACGAGACCATCCCGGATTCAGGTGGGGGAGTGGTGGTACTCAGCCCCAGCAGCAGCCGTCAGGTCAGGGAGGGCAGTACTCCCAGCAGAGAGATCACCAACCACAGCAGCAGCCCCCAGCATATCAGCAGCACCAGCTATCATCCTTCGGTCCTCGTCCCTATCAGCAGCAGGGACAGTCGTGGAGACGTGAGCAGCAGGCTCACCCAGTTCAGCAGCAGCACCCTTCCTCATACCCCTCTTACCACCAGCAGCAGTTCCAGCCGCCTCATCCCCAGAGAGGCTACCCGTCGGGCTCCCACGAGAGCCCCGCTTTGGATGACATCGCCCGCCTCCTCACGGACCAGCAGGCCACATTCAGACGGGAGATGGACGAGTTCCGCCAGGAGATGCGGGACTTGGTGAGAGGGAAGGCCGACATTCCAGCCCAGATCGAGCCGAATCCAAATAACCTCAAGAGGAAATCTGAGCAGGTAGTACATACTGAGTTTGCCACTCCTAGTGACCCATTTGATGATACATCTTCAGATCTATTTGATGCTGATTTTGTCACACTTAGGAGCGGTAGGACCCCAGCAGGCGGCGACGCCTCATCTGAGCTTCACCACGAGGACACCTCAGAGGCGCCACATGAGGAGGAGGAGAGCGGTACTGAGGCCGCTCCAGATGATGACGGTGGCACTGAAGCCACCAAGGATGCTGATCCCACCGGCGGTACTGAGGCCGCCGCTTCACCAGATCGAGGAGGTGGTACTGACGCCACCAACCGAGCCGAGCCAGCCCGCGGTACTGATGCCACGAGACGTCTACCAGCAGCAGCAGCAGAGCCAGCCCGTGGTGGTACTGAGGCCGCCGCTTCACCAGATCGAGGAGGTGGTACTGACGCCACCAACAGAGCCGAGCCAGCCCGCGGTACTGATGCCGCGAGACGTCTACCAGCAGCAGCAGCAGAGCCAGCCCGTGGTGGTACTGAGGCCACCGGTGTTTGTATGGAGAGAGATGTTTTTCCTCGCCTTGATGTATCTCAGAATTTTGGTTTGAATAAAGGAAAAGGTTTAGTTTCTTCTGATCCCACTGTGGTGCATGATGTATGTGTGGATCCGGTCATCGAATCGTCTAGACCTTTTCTTAGTCCTTCATCTGAGAAGGACCCCGTGATCCCCTTCCCTAGAGCCCTTCATATGGGGAAGGGGAAGAAAAAAGATCCAAAAAAGACAGTGCAGGAGGAATTCAGCCAGAGTATGATTGACAGATTCCACATCCAGCTGACCCTCCAGGAGGCTTTGCAGCACATCCCCCTTCTCCAGCGATCTTTGAGAGAGAGGACTACAGTCAGGAAGAGGAGGAACCACACTTCAGAGATACATGTGCTGACAAAAGCCACGTGTTTTGCGATCCAGAACCGCCTGCCAGCCAAGAGGCCAGATTCAGGGGCCCCGTATGTCAGATGCCAGATCAGTGAGTAGAGGTTCGACCGTACTCTACTTGATAGCGGATCGTCGATCAACCTTCTTCCGGCAGCTCTTCTCGACCGCTTCGAGTTGGGCACTCTTCGACAGAGCAGGACAGTCCTTCAGTTTGCTGATCGATCTGTCAAGAGGCCGAAGGGGTTATTACGAGACATTATCGTCACGATCCAGGGCCTGAAATTCCCCGTGGACTTCGTAGTGTTGGACATGGAGATCCCTGAGTCAGTGACCGATACCCCCATCATCCTGGGTCGCCCGTTCTTGGCCACAGCCAAGGCAGTGACTGATCATGATAGCGGGAAGGTGTACTTTCGCGTCGAGGGCGAGAGTATACAAATAGAGACGGTCGAGGACTACAGAGCTAGAGAGAGAGCCCGCTCAAATGCGAGTACAGATTCAGAGCAGCTGACAGACGCAGAGCCAGACATCCACCAGGACTGTGATTTTGTGATCACAGACGATGAGGCAGCTTGGGCAGATCCTGCAGCACAGACCATCCTCTCATATTCAGATACAGCTGATGCCGAGATGATAGCAGAGGAGAGTCTGGAGAGCACAGCCCTGGTTCAGGATACCATAGAGGCAGCAGAGCCGGTCCTTGATCGCGTCATGATTTGCAGTGATGGTGGTGCTGAGGCCACTTTGTTTTCCGGTGGTACTGATGCCACCGCGGTTGATATAGATCCCTCGGATTCAGAGTCTGATTGGGGCGATTGCTATGATCAGATGCCAGACCTGAGTTCACCTGAGCCTATAGATGCGGAGGAGGTAGATGCAGAGCCGAGCAGAGACAGTGCAGTTGAGCAGCCTTCTCCCGATCCAGTTTGCGAGAGTACGCTTTCACTTTCCCAGGCAGATTTGACAGACTTAGCAGCTTTCACTCAGTTTCTTCCACATCCAGATTCGCCAGCACCCAGCATTCCAGAGCTGAAGCCGCTCCCTACTTCGCTGAAGTATCGATTCCTTGCGGGCGAGCCAGAGATGTACCCAGTCATCATCTCCGCTGAGTTGACTGGAGAGCAGGAATCCCGTTTGATGGGGGTTCTTGAAAAGAACCGCAAGGCGATCGGATGGAGCGTAGCGGATCTCCATGGGATTAGTCCATCAGTATGCTCCCAGCATATCTATCTCGAGGAAGGGACGAAGCCGTCGCGTGAGTTCCAGCGGCGACTGAACCCCAATCTGAGAGAGGTTGTGATGAAGGAAATATCAAAATGGTGGGGTGCAGGTTTTATTTATCCCATTTCCGACTCCAAGTGGGTCAGCCCCTTGCATTTGGTGCCCAAGAAGACGGGCATCACGACTGTGATCAGTGAGTCGGGAGAGGAGATCGCTACACGAGTACCCACCTCTTGGAGGGTCTGCGTTGACTACAGGAGACTCAACCAGGCCACCAAGAAGGACCATTTCCCCCTGCCTTTTATTGACCAGATCATTGAGAGACTGGCAGGGAAGAGCCATTATTGCTTCCTGGATGGGTACTCGGGCTACAACCAAGTGGCCATCGCTCCTAAGGATCAGGAGAAGACCACCTTTACCTGTCCCTTCGGCACATATGCTTTTCGACGCATGCCATTTGGGCTATGCAATGCTCCTGCGACTTTTCAGAGGTGCATGTTGTCGATCTTCTCGGATATGGTAGGGGAGTGTTTGGAGGTCTTCATGGACGATTTCTCGGTCTACGGCGACGGATTCGACTCCTGTCTTGACTGCCTAGACCGAGTACTCCAGCGATGTATCGAGTATCACTTGGTGTTATCTTGGGAGAAGAGTCACTTCATGGTGACTCAAGGGACGGTGCTTGGCCACATCATCTCCAACAGGGGCATGGAGGTTGATCCGGCCAAGGTTGATGTCATTAGGAAACTCGCACCGCCGTCCAATTTGAGGCAGCTACGGTCATTCCTGTGGCACGTTGGATTTTATAGGAGATTTATTCAGGATTTCAGCAGGATTGCCCGGCCGTTGACTGACCTCTTGACGAAAGACACCGAGTTCCTTGTCGATGACAAGTGTCTTTCGTCGTCTGCGACTCTCCAGCAGTGTGTGATTGAGGCTCCTCTCCTCCAGCCACCTGATTGGTCTCTCCCATTCGAGATCATGACGGACGCCTCCGATTTTACCGTAGGGGCAGTGCTGGGACAGAGGAGGGATGGAGTTCCATTTGCCATACACTACGCTAGCCGCACATTGGATTCCGCCCAGCGGAATTACACGGTTATAGAGAAGGAGATGCTAGCCGTAGTGTTTGCCCTGGATAAGTTCAGATCGTATATCATTGGATCTAGAGTGACTTTGTTTACAGATCACACCGCCATCAGGTACCTCATGGCAAAGAAGGATGCCAAGGCCAGACTGACTAGATGGATCCTTCTACTCCAGGAGTTCGACATTGAGATTAAGGATAAGCCTGGAGTCAAGAATGTGGTGGCAGATCATCTCTCCCGACTAGAGCAGCCAGAGGAGTCTGAGCAGATTGACCCTATTAGAGATACCTTCCCAGATGAGGCGATCCTTGCTGTCGCCTCACTCCCATGGTACGCCGATATTGTGAACTTTCTCGTTGCTGGGAAAGTCCCACAAGATTGGCCCAGGCAGAGGCTTGAGACCTTCCTCGCGAAGGCCAAGTCTTACCATTGGGAGGATCTCATCCTTTACCACGAAGGAGGGGATAGCGTCTGGCGTCGGTGTATTCCTCAGGAGGAATACCATAGCGTCCTCACTTACTGCCACAAGCTCGAGGCAGGAGGACATCATTCTGGGAGGAGAACGGCACAGAAAGTGCTCCAATCCGGCTTGTGGTGGCCTACCCTCTTCAAGGACTCATATGAGTTCGTGAAGAGGTGTACTGACTGTCAAAGGATGGGCACTTGTGGACAGCGTGATATGATGCCGATGCAGCCCATTCACTTCTGTGAGGTTTTTGACGCATGGGGCATCGATTTCATGGGTCCATTCCCTAAGAGTCAGGGATTCGAGTACATTCTGTTGGCCGTTGATTATGTGAGTCGTTGGGTGGAGGCTATCCCCGCCCGATCCGCTGATGCAAGGACAGTTTGCAGATTTTTGAGGAAGCACATCATCACACGGTTCGGGGTTCCACGAGTTTTGATATCTGATGGGGGATCTCACTTCATCAACGACCAGGTGAAGGCACTTGCTAGCGAGTTCGGAATAGATCATCGTGTTGCTACACCTTACCATCCACAGACGAATGGTCTAGCCGAAGTGTCGAACAGGGAGATCAAGACTATTCTGCAGAAAGTCGTCCGCCCTGACCGAAAGGATTGGTCACAGCTTTTGGACTCGGTCTTGTGGGCGTATAGGACGTCTTTCAAGACACCTTTGGGCACATCTCCCTTTCGCCTTGTGTATGGCAAGCCATGCCATTTACCTGTTGAGCTGAGGCACAAGTCACTTTGGGCAGTCACAGACATACTTATGGATCCAGATGGTATGGGAGACCAGAGAAGGGCAGAGCTAGCTGCCCTGGAAGAGCTTAGAGATGCAGCTTTCTCAAGCAGCCTACATTATAAGGAGAAAGTCAAGGAGTGGCATGATTCTCATATCAGCCACAAACATTTTGAGATTGGACAGAGAGTATGGCTGTTTGATGCGAGGCTTAGATTATTTCCAGGGAAGCTACAGAGCAAATGGAAGGGACCTTATCTGGTTAGAAAGGTACACGACAACGGTAGCATGGACATATCTGAGTTGTCTTCTGAGAGTACCTTTCGAGTGAACGGCCAGCGACTCAAGCCAATTCTAGATCATGAGCCGCGGGTCGTTGATCTTGCCCCTATTCATTTCGCGTGAGATGTGGTCTTTGACGGTCTTTGACTCACAATCTAATGCATCTCACGCCTGAGTTTCACTGATCTTCCGCTGTATATAGATCCAGATGTCCATATCACTTCATTCTTTAGTCCCACATTCCTTTCTTCATCCTTTGATTATGCTATACTTCGGGTGCACTTTACCCTAAGTATAGGGGGAATGTGAGACCTTTCGGGTATTTCTTTTTGTTTCTGTCTACCCCTGTTTTTGCTGCCTATACTTAGGGATACTTCACCCTAAGTATAGGGGGGGTAGACCCTGTACATTCTCCACTCGGGTTTCCCTTAGTGTACAGCCTGCTATACTTAGGATTATTTAATCCTAAGTATAGGGGGAAGACCCGAGACCCTCTTCACTTTTCTATGTTATTCTTCCTCCTTGTGTATAGCCTTTCTTTTCACTTTCCTATACCCAGCACGAGTTATGTCTTCTTCATCGCTCTTGACTCTGAGGACATCGTTCGAGCTAAGTATAGGGGGGTGTGTATATATTTCATATATACTTTAGCCATAACTCGTACTGTGTGTGAGTGTGTTAATAAATAAAATGGCTAAAAACCACAAAAATTAAAAATTTTTCATATACATAATCTTCTTTTTGCACATAAATAGCTAGTGTACAAATTATTTTTGTAAAAATGATTTCAAAAATCTTTTGTGTAAAGCTTGTGTAAATATTTTTGTATCAAAATTATGTATATAGTACAAAATTTTTCCAAAATGTTTTGAAAATCAAAAGTTTGCAAAAATCTTGTGTAAATGTGTGTAAATATCTTTTTGCAAAACTTGCACTTCATGCATCGTCCATTCATGATTTCAAAACATTTTTCAAAAATTTTGCATGATTGTAAAATATTGTGTAAATAAGCATCTTTTGTACATATGTATATAGTTTTTCTTGGATGATAGTTGATATTTAAACTAGCCTGGAATAAAATTGAGAAATGGAGCTTGATTAAGATCTTAATCCACCTAATTCTAAGAGGAACCTTATAGGACTTAGGTTTAAGGCTTTTCAGGTCCATGGTGACTTAATTCTTTGAGTCCACTAGGCTATGATCACATGTCATCTCAATGAGCCTAAGTAGAGCACTTAACAACAACACATGACTCATATAGACAATGGCTTTACTTGGACACCAGCACTATGCACCGAGCTCTCTACGGATGAGGTGGTGAGGAGGCAATCTTCCTTGACTTGGGGTAGCATATGAGGGTAGTACTTCTAGGCGGAACCTCTCTTCTTCTTATAGTGAAGGAAGTGCGTTTCAACTTGGTTTGGTTGCCATGAGGTCTAACGACGGGAGTTGTGGGTTGCAATAAAGCTTCAAAAGAGGGATAGTCTACTGGCTCAAGAGGAAAAACTCCTTGTATATATATGCTGCACATGTATATGTTGTATAGATGCACTTGAAAAAAAAATGTGCAAAAAGAAAAGAACTCCAAAAAAGTGGTGGGTCTGATAGAAAATGATAATCCCACCGGAGTATTTATATAGAGTGCAATAAGCAAAGCTTGGTTTCATGATCCACCTGTTGTAGCTTGCAGCAGGGAGACTTGGCTACACTGGTCAAGCTCCCAAGGGTACTTGGCTACACTGGCCTTGACCCATTCTCTTCTTCCCCATATTCTTGAGCCGGTTGTACTTGAACTTAGAAGGGAATACCCCGCTCCTCGAGGAAAGAGTGGTCAGATTGCGGTCATAGAGTTACCTTGTTGGGGAGGGTTGTCAAGTTGCCATTTCTGAGGTGGAGAGCTTAGACTTCACATTCACAGGACAAGAAAAGATTCATTGTCTTCAGGGTTTGTGATTGATGACTTGTTCTGATCTGGAGCATTGAGGAGATTGATTATAGATTAGTGGAACTTAGAGGCTGTTAAGTGTTAAGCTCAAGTCTAAATAAGGATCCGACACATTAATAATCCAAAGATCTGATTGAGCTCCATACCTCAATTTAATAAAGGCAAGTTTAATAATCAACCTTGATCCATGTACATCCTCTTTTTCTTTTTCTTTCTTTCTTTCTCACTTCTTTTTCAAATAAGTGTTTGCTAAGGGACTAGCAAAGTTAAGTATAGGGGGGTGATGAATACCCATTCATCACTCTTTATTCTTATATTTTAGCTACAAAAACCTTTGCAAATGCATGTAGATATGTGTAAATAGGAATAATTACCAAAAGCATGCATTGTGTAAAAATTTATAATTAACATGTTTTTGTGCAAAAATAAAAGAATAAAGATTAAAAAGAAAAAGAGGGAAATATTTAGAATAAATATTGAGCAACCTAACCCAAGGGAGGGCTCAGCATGGGCCTGACCGCATAAAAGCCAAAGTAGAGGGAGATAGGGGCTCTTGTGTAAATATCTATGTAAATAAAATAAAAATGTTTTCCTCACCAAAAATACACTTGTAAATACTTGTATATATATATTTATTAATATAAAAACAAAAGAAAAATTAAAAATCAAAAAGATCAAAAATACCCTTTCATCATGTACATAGACCATGCTTCTACATTTATTTAACCTTGTAAATGAATAAAGTTATTTTCCGAACTTTTTGTAAATATTCTATGCTATATATTGTAAATAAATAAAATAAAAAGAATCAAAACAAAAATCAAATAAAAATAACAAAATTAAAAATACAAAAATACATTGTACATATACCTTGTATATAGTTGTACATAACTATTTATTTTATCCATGTAAATAAATAATAAAAATCAAATAAAAACACCCTTTTATTCCTTATTTTATTCTATAAATAAATAAAATATAAAATAAGGATAAAATTGTACAAAAATAATAATTAAAATTAAAAATCAAAAGCCTACATATTGTATATATACCTATATATGGCTATAAAATGTAAATACCTTATTTTTATTTCCAAAAATTAATTAAAAATCACCAAAAAATAGAAAAAAATAAAATAAAAATATTTCATGTTTTAAGTTTTTGTAAATTCGGTCATTTTCTAACTCAAAATAATTAAATAAAAATTCATAGCTTGGCGGCCTCTGATTGGTCCACGGGGGATTGTTGACCCTCGGTCAACTCTCCCCCCAGGACCACCAGAGCCGGGTCCTCCTCGCCCGACCCGTTTTCTCCAAATTTTCCACGGATGACCCGATCGCCATTCCCCTTAACCCCGGGCTCCGATTAACCTCAGATCATCCAGGACCCTCGCCCGGGGTGGGTTTGCTGGATCCGAGCTCCGCTTGACTCGCCCGATCGCCATCTTCTCGGACCCAGCACCATATATATAGTCGTCTCCGGCGACCTAATTCTTCCATCTTTGGCCATTCCCCTTCTTCCCTGTGAGCTCCAGAGTGACCGCATGAGTGACAGCGAGCGTCTCCGCCTGTTGCAGCGAGGCGAGGAGGAGGAACCCACTGATCCGGCGAGGACTCCACCGTAGCTCCGCCACATGAGCGAGCTTCGAGCCTCGGGCCGAGACGACCCTTGAGGCCAAGACCAGGAGCACCCCCTGCTCTTCCCCAGTCTCATCGATCATCCAGGTAGTCCCTTAGCTTAGCTATTTCGTTCAATTTCAGTTTTCCCCCAAATCGCACCTCCGACGTATTTCTTCGATTCACCCCGGTTCCAACCACCATCCGACCATCGGACCCGACCGTCACATTCGCCTCTCTCCGCCGCACCTTCTGCACCCACTCACACAACCCAACTCGCACAGGAGCTGGGAACCGGGCTCCACCGTCTTCCACCTTCGCCGGAGCCCGCCGCCCCGACGCACCAGTCACCTTCACGTCTCCTAACTGGGTCGAGGCACTTTGCCCTCGACCCGCGAATCTCCTGAGGGGTTTTGCAGGTCCAGCGGAGGCCATCTGAGGCCTCTCGATATCCAGCCCAGGAACTTCACCTCCGCCACCCTCGTCGGAGCTCCCCCGAGCTCGGCTGGGGCATCGGAGGACAGCAGCAGCTGCGCACCTTCACGCCGGAGCTCCTCCGATACTCAGGCGCAGCAGAGGAGGCCGGAGGCGCCTTCACGAGGCCGGCGACGTTCGTCGGCCATCAGTTCTTCCAGCATCCTCCAGAGCCGTTGATCGTGCCTCCTCGCTCCAGGTTTGATCTGAGCCGTCCATCTCCGGAGCTGTCTTGAGCGTTCGATCCGAGGAGACGCCATCTGGAGCGCCCACCAGCCGCACCCGTCATATCAGCCACGTGGAGCGCATCCAACGACCCCACTTAATAAAGGGTAAATTACCCTTAGGCCCCGCTTCTATTTTTATTTAGCTTTAGTCCTGTAAATATTTAAATACGTTGTTTAGTTTTAGGTTTAATTGCATAGAGGACCCTGAGCTTAGTGTAATTGCATATATACCCCTGCCTGTTGTGAGCCACGTGCTTCGTCACGTGTTGTTTTTGGGATATTTGCAGTTTATGCCCTTGTTGTTCTGGTTATTATGAAATGAATGAAATCTTTTTGATATTTGCATTTATGCCCCTGTGAATGGTTTAATTTCGCATGTGCGTGATATCTTGGGTTATTTGCAACTGAGCCCCCTGGACTTTTGGTACGTGTTACCAATAGGTCCTCGGGACTTATTTTCCTTACATATAGGTCCCTGAGTGCCCCAGGCACGCGCTTGGCGCGTGTTTTGCTGGGTATTTTGCACCGGGACCCCCAGAACTTTGGGTATTTGCATTCCAGTCCCTGTGCACAGTACCCTTTTGTTATTTTTGAATAAAATATCAAATCACCTCCAAATCTAATGAGAATTTGACACATGGCTCCTGCCATGGTGTAGGATTTTCAAGGATTTTTTAGGACATTTCTGATTTTATTTGCTATTTTTAAAAATTCAAAAACCTTAATTTTTGTTACTGTCTAGATTGGAAAATCACAAAAAAATATAAAAACTCCTCTAAAAATTCTATAAAAATTAGCTACTGTTTAGTTTGTGTTCCTTTATTTTCTAGCCAATTTTGGCTATTTTTCACTGCTTAAAAACCTTAAAAACTTAAAAACACTCTAAAACCCATAAAAATTCTAATAAATTAATTAAAAACCCAAAAATAATAAATTTGGTACCCAAATTTTCCTTGTTTTCTCTATTTTATAGGAAAATTACCTCCAGGCCCTTTTGAGGCCCTTAGGTATTTTATCTAGGGCTTTAGGGCTTGGCTGGACAGTACCCCTTGCTTTTAGCACTGTTTGATTTTTAGAAAATAAAATAATCATCAGAAAATTATCAAAAATTCACTAAAAACGTAAAATATTTTTGTTTTAATATAACACATAAAAATATTTTTGTTTTAATTTTTGGTTGATTTTTGATGCATTAAATAAATTGTTGAAGTGTGCTTGTTTTTATTTTTCTTATTTTCTTTATATATTAAAAATCCAAAAAAATATAAAAATAATTAAAAACCACTAAAAAAATATTTTGTCTTTTATTTTCCGTATTTTTACTACTTCGTAGGCCTTCGGCCAATCCGTGCTCCTCAAGTTCGACCCTGGGTGCTATACCAGGTTAAACATATAGCAGGACCGCTTCTCGTGTTTTGATTGCTTGATTTGTCATTAGTGGTTCGATTTTTCTTGATTTAGCGCATCTGAGCGATTGAGGTCGCAACGACCTATTTCTGTACCTTTACTTCAGTCGTTTAGATCGCTTATCACCAAGCGAGTCGATGGTGTCAGCGAAGGTGGAGGAGCCCGGATCTTGGCCGCCCCTACCGCCAGGCCTATCCGAAGAAAGGAGAGTCACATTGAAATCCCCCCCCCCATTAACTAGGGGGTCCCAACCACGACACGAGCAGCCTCCAATAAATCCTCCCACAGTTGTGCACGTAGCCCCGCCTCACAAGGGCCATACGCGCACGAGACCGCGATCTGAAGAGAGGAACAAGTGTTGTCCAAAATCACCATTAAGAGGTGCCACCCGCGAGTCAAGGAGTTGAAGGCCCACTTCGAGGAACGCCAAGCCACAATCATCCCGACCACCACAAGATAGGATTGTGATTCGAGCACACCCTAGGGTTTCTCCTGCGGCGACCGGGTGATCCCGACCCTCCAATACGCTGACGATACGATCGTGTTCATTGAGGGGGTCGTGAGGAGGTCAGGGGCATGGCAGCGACTTTGGAAATATTCAGCGAACTATCGGGATTGCTCATCAATCAAAAAGTCCAAGGTGATCCCCTTTGGTTTGGATTCGGAGACGGCCTCTGATTGTGGGCTGGCCCTGGGCTCCCCCCCCCTACTTTTCTTCCGATTGACTACTTGGGCATGCCCCTGGGGGCGGGGAGGGCTAGACAACGCGACTGGTACAAGGTTAATGAGAAGGTGGAGAGGCGGCTCTCCGGTTGGAGTTCAGCACTGCTCTCGAGGGGTGGCCGCCTTGTGCTCATCAAATCTGTTCTTTCGTCTATCCCCGTCTACTATCTCTCCAATTGGCAGCTGCCGGTGGGGGTGCAGAGACGTATTGAGAAGATGATGCGGAATTTTCTTTGGGATAGAAGGGGGCCTTCTTCACGTGGTCCACATCTTGTGGATTGGGAGGAGGTGACGAAGAGGAAGTGTGAAGGGGGTCTTGGCATTCGTCGTCTCGACAGGGTCAATGACGCTCTACTTTTAAAGTGGGTGAACAGGTTATGGGGTGTTTCTGATAATTTCTATTCTTCCCTATTGCGCGAGATTCTTGGTTTAAATGGGGTGTTGCTGGGGGAGATTGGTGGTCTCCGCTCTCGTACCCCCTTCTGGTACGGGGTGTTGTCGGTGGACCATCGCTACTCGCATCTCTTTGTTCCTGTTCTCGAAGATAGCAGGTCCTTCAAGTTCTGGACAGACAGATGGGCTGGTGGAGCCCCCTTAAGGGATTCTTTCCCGCGTTTATTTGCCTTGGCGACCGATGGGCGCGCTTCTGTGGCTTCCTGTTGGTCGAGGGATGGCTGGTTTTCCGATGCTTCTTGGCAGCCTCTCTGACCAAAGGTTCGACGAGCTTCTTACTCTTCTGGATACTATTAAGAATGCGCCCAGACCCGCAAGGGGAAGAGACCACTGGGCTTGGCGGGAGGGCGACTTCTCGACGAGGAAGGCTTTCATGGCGATTTCCCATCATCCGCAGATACAATCGAACCCCTTCAACCGCGACAGCACCTTCCTTTGGAATTTGAAGCTCCCGGAGAGGGTGGCTATCTTCCTTTGGCTCTTTCGCAGGAGGAGGATTTTAACGCGGGATCGTTGCGATGGACTATTTGGTGGCTTGGCTTCAGTGGATTGTGCTCTCTGTGGCAATGACGTGGAATCCTTAAATCACCTCTTCTTCGCTTGCCCTATCACTTCAGGCGTTTGGGAGGAGGCGAGGATGTCTTGGATCAATACTTCTGACCTGGTCGATTTCTAGGAGTCTATTCGGTCGAACAAGGACAGGGAGCGTAGGGATTTCTTGGGTCTTTTTGCTTGCATTTGGGCGATTTGGCTGGGGCGTAACGCAACAATTTTTTGGGGGCCAGAGATTTTACAAAGAAAACGTGTTGGCTCACGCGGCCCGTCTAACGTGCGACTGGTCGGTGTTGTAATTCGCGCTTTCTTGTGTGCGTGGGATCTTATAGATCCGGTCCCTTTTCCTTCTGTTTCTCCACTTGTACTTATCTTTTGCTTTCTCTTCTTTTCTTAATAAAGTTGTTGGGGCGAGCACCACGCCGTGTCTCCCCCGAATCGTTAGACTTCAAAAAAATTTCCCCACGGCCTCTCGACTCTAAAAAAGAGAGCCATATGACATCATAGAATAACAAGTTCTTTTCTACTAGCATGGTATCGGAGTGACGGTCCCGGATCAGAGCACCGAAACCCTAACCCTAGCCCTACCCAACCCGCCGCCCTTCTCTCCCTCTATACTCTATCTCAACGTCATCGTCACCCCTCTTCTTCTCTCTCCAGCTTGTCGTCGTTGCTATCGTGCCCCTCTTTCTCATATCTCGTTGTCGCTGCCCCTCCCTTCTCTCTCTATTGTTGCCACTGATCAACAAAAGGGAGGGGATCCTACCTGTGGAGGCCACTTAAGGGCCTCGAGGTGATCTGAAGCATCCATTTGTGTGGGATTTTGACTCGTTACACGGTCTGGTTTTGCTCTAAAACAGTAAAATCAGACCCCTGCAGTCACCTCTTATGCCAACGTAGGAAGAAAATAGCAAGGGAATGGTTGTGGATTGAGTCTACACCCCATAACCATCTCCCTATGTACATGTAGACATTTGTTTCTTCCTTTTTCTACAGGTGGCTTAACAGCAGAAAGAAAAAAAGAACTAGAGGCTTCCTTAAAAGAATGTGCAAAAACATTCATATAAAAACCCGGTGGGGAGCCGAAAGCGTTCTGCCATGTCCAAGTTGGAAAATATGTCAAAAAGTCGCAGTGATGTTACATCCACATGTGCTTTCAAAGGTCCCGCACCCATAGTCAAGATAGATGGCACTAATTATGAGTTGTGGGTGATGCAGTTCTTGAGTTTGATGTAGAGCCACGGAAAGAAACACATCCTTGCACAGGATGAGCCGACAGACAAGACGGGAAACTATACCTCATGGGAGGCGGATGATGCCTATGCTCGAGTATGGCTATCTGGAATTGTATCTGTAGAGATAGCCAATGATATACTCAGCCAACCAATTGTGAAAGCTATGTGGGACATCCTCTCTACTACGTATTCTCAAGCGAGGAATGAGTCAAAGAATTTGCAGCTTCAAAACGACATCTTCACAACCAAACATAATGGTCAACCTCTACACATGGTGTATACCTCTCTCAGGGTATGTTTGAGAGGCCACATGGCTACATACCGTTGACAACCACACCTGAGCAACTGAAGGCGTACTGTGATTCACTGATGACTGGGGTATTTCTGGCATCTCTCGATCCAGAATATGATGCAGCTCAAGCTCAGATACTTACGGACTCTACTATACCTCCCATGGAGGAGGCATATCGGAGGTTGAGTCGACCTAACATCTCATCCCTGGTTTCTGCCCAGACTTCATCTGCTATGGCCGCCTCTCGTGGGAGATGTGGTTCTTCGCCGTTCAGAGGGAGAGGTGGCTCCCGTGGGCGTAGATTTTAGCGGTCACGTCATCCATGCACGTATTGTCATCGATCATGCCATTCCGAGGATACGTGTTATTCCAAACAGGATTTCTACCATCTGCATGAGTTGTTGAGCAGGTAGCACCAGCTACTACAACAGGAGGCTATACAAATCAACGCTATGATGAGTTGGTTGCATGCCTTCGGAAGATTATGTCACATACAAACGTCTCCCAAAGCTCCTCTCCTGCTCCATCAGACTTTGTTGCTTCCGCATCCACGAGTGCTACATGTAATACTTATGCATATACTAGTCAATCCAAATCATATATTTCAAAATGGATAATGGACTCCGGTGCTTCACACCACCTCTGTGGAGATCACTCACAGTTTAGTAGATACAACCCTATTCAGAATAGTTGGTATGTGGTGATTGATATGGGACACGTTCTCCCATCACATGACAGGAGGATGTTCTCATGGCTCCCTCATTGCAGTTACAGGTTGTTTTTCACATGCCTGACTTCTCCATGAATTTTATTATATATAAGTCAGATTACAAAAAACCTACATTGACGTGTCATATTTGATCCTATTTCCCTAGCTTTTCAGGATATACTCACGGACAAGGTGATTAGATGTGGCTGTGAGCATGAAGGCCTTTACTGAGTGGTCCAGGCTCCATATGCTGGTGTTGGTTCGCTTTCTGGGAGTTCACAATCACCATATATCTGGCATCTGTGATTTGGTCACCTTCCGCTGTCAAAAATATGCCATCTCATTCCAGGGGTTTTTGATAAGTTTGAATTTCATTGTGAGGCATGTCAACTTGGAAAACATCATCGATCTAGTTTTCCAGGTCGCCTTAGATCATAGTAGTCAAAGTCTATTTGAATTTGTTCATTTTGACATTTGGGGTCCTGGTCGTGTTCTTGATCACCAGGGATATAGGTACTATCTTGTGGCTGTTGATGATTTCTCATGGTTGTCGTGGTATTTTTACTTAAGAATAAGTCTGATGCTAGCGCTATGATTCGAAATTTTGTTTATGAAATATCCAACATTTTCTCAGCTTCAATAAAATATGTTCGGTCAGATAATGCTTTAGAATTTTGTACAACTACTATAGCTCAGTTTTTCAGTTTGTGTGGGATTATGCATCAGACTTCCTATCCTTATACATCACAACAGAATGGTGTTGTTGAACGTAAGCACTGTCATCCTCTAGTAGATATTACTAGGACTCTTCTTATTCAGAGTCAAGCTCCTCATTCTTGTTGGGGAAATGATGTCATGGTTGCATGCTATCTGGTCAATCACATGCCCTCTATTCTAGGAGAAAAGGCTCCTTTCCTCTCACGTTTCCTGAGAAAATGTTGTTTTCTTTTACACCAAGAGTTTTTGGGCATGTCGTATTTGTGCATCTTCTGTCTCCAGTTCATGACAAGCTTACGCCTCGGGCTGGCTTGGAACAACAATGGTGAAAGGGACCCCTCGCAAGAGCCTTAGTGAACATGTATGCAATCTGATCTCCTGAAGCAACGTGTAAGGTAGAAATAAACCCCTTCTGGATCAAGTCACGTGTATAATGACAATCTACTTCGATGTGCTTTGTTCTCTCATGGAAGGATGGATTATTGGCTATGAACAGAGCTGCTTGGTTATCACATTTGAGATGCATTAGGAGAGGCACCTCAATAGCAAGGTCAGTCAGAATAGACTTAAGCCACATCATTTCCGTGCTCCCTTGGGCCATAGCCGTATATTCTGATTCAGCACTGGATCTAGCAACTACCGTTTGTTTCTTACTCTTCCATGAAACAAGTGAGCTACCAACGAACACAGTATAGCCTGAGGTTGACCTACTGTCTTTGGGACACCCAGCATAATCTGCATCTGCACATACAGTAACCGATAGTGATGTATCTCTTCTGGATAAAAGACAAGCTCCTGGAGAAGACTTCAGATATCTCAGAATCATACAGACTGCATCCATATGAACCTGTCTCGGTTGCTCCATGAACTGGCTAACCTTGCTTACAACAAATGATATGTCAGGCCTGCTAATAGTAATATATAGAAGCTTCCCTACCAACTCTCTATATCGTCTCCTATCTATCTCTTCAGAATCATCATCATAGAGTCTAGCACTGGGGTCCATTGGTGTAGTGGTCGGTCGACAATTTGTCATACCCGTCTCATCTAGAAGATCAGTGGCATACTTCCTTTGCGTTAAAACCATACCCTGTTGACAGCGGGCAAACTCCAAGCCAAGGAAGTAACGTAGCTTACCAAGATCCTTGGTTACGAACTGTCATCCAAGGAAATCCTTTGCTGCCTGAATACCATGTTCATCACTTCAGTAACAACTATATCATCCACATAAACTAGAACAATAATCGTACCTCTCTGGGTTTTCTTGATGAAAAGAGAATGATCTGCAGTAGATCTAACAAATCCATTCTTTTCAAACAACTCTGAGAGCTTCTGAAACCAAGCTCTCGGACTCTGCTTGAGGCCATATATTGCCTTGTGAAGTCGGCACACCATATTAGACTCCCCCTCAGCAGCAAACCCGGGTGGCTGCTGCATGTAGACTTCTTCCTGCAGATCGACATACAAGAAAGCATTCTTGATATCTAACTGGAAAAGCAGCCAATCATGTACCACATCAACAACAATGAGAATACGCAGCATAGAGTGACGCGTAACAAGGGAACAAGTATCATGGTAGTCTACCCCATACGTTTGAGTAAACCCACGAGCAACAAGCCTTGCCTTATATCTATCAACAATAACATCAGCCCGGTGTTTCATCGTAAACACCCACTTGCTCCCAACAACAAACGCACCAGGGGGAGCCTGCACAATACTCTACGCACCTCTAGACTGTAAAGCTGCCATCTCCTCCACCATAGCAAGACGCCAGTGACTACTCTTCAACGCATCCTGATAAGAATGTGGTATCTCCACTGCAGACAACCCCATAACGAACCTCTGAAATTCCTCAGAAAGGTGATCCAGTGACACATGGGAAGCAAGAGGATGCATAGTGCATGCATGCCTATGCTTATGTAGAGCAATAGGAACATTCAGATCATCAGTGCTCACAGAAGGGGTAGCATCGTCAACATCATGCATCTCAAATTGTTCATGCATATCACCACTGCCATCAGACAAGCTCAACTATTCAGAACATACCTTGGGCGTACTGGATGATGGTTGAGGCACGAGAGCAGGTCGACGTTGGTAGACCTGGGGAAAAAACGAAGGTGAAGAGGACTGTGGTGCAGGTTGTGGTGGTGGCGGTGAATGATGTAACTATGGTGGAACTGGTAGAGTGGAGATCGGAGGTAAAGGCATATAGACCTCTTCCCCATCATTAGAAGAAATGAGCTTGTCACCTGTAGGAGAAAAATACATATTCAAAAAAGGTGACATCAACGCTGACATAGTACTTCCGTCAAATCGGGTCGAAGCAATGATAGCCCTTTTGGGTCTTAGAGTATCCAACAAACACACATTTGACAGCTTTAGGAGAGAGCTTGTCAAGACCAGGAGACATCTGGTGAACAAAGGCCACAGAACCAAAAACTCTAGGCGTGAGAGAAAAAAGATCAATCTCGGGAAACGCAATCGAGAAGGGGATCTTTTCACCAAAAACAGAAGAGGGCAGGTGATTAACAAGATAACATGTAGTTAGAACCACATCCCCTCAGTATGAATGAGGAGCACGACTCTGAATCAAAAGAGTCCTTGTAACATCCAAGAGGTGACAGTGTTTTCTTTCAGCCACCCCATTTTGTTGGGAAGTATATGCACAAGAAGTCTAATGAACAATACCATGAGACGCAAGAAATGTGGCAAGCTGTCTAGTACAAAACTCCAAAGCATTGTCAAAGCGTATATATTTGATTTTTGCAGAAAAGATGTTCTTTATTTCAATAATGAAGGACTGAATAACAGGACCAACATCAGACTTATTCTTAAGAAGATAGACCCAAGATAACCTTGAAAACTCATCAACAGAAACAAGATAAAATCTATGCCCTTGATGATCAGGGACACGACTTGGACCCCAAATATCGAAATGAAACAACTCAAACAGACCATGACGACTTTGACCAGGACGACTCTGAAATATAGATCGATGACGCTTCCCAAGCTGGCAAGCCTCGCACTGGAAGGTGGAGCGAGGTGAAATCTGTGGAAGAACATGGCACAGCTTTTGTAGAGGAAGATGACCAAAACGAAGATGCCACATGTAAGGGGACACAGAACTAGTGCGAATGGAAGAAGCACCAGCATATGGAGATTGCACTAGTCTGTAAAGACCTTGCTCACGGCCAGTACCAATCACCCTGCCCATTAGAATGTCCTGAAATACAAGAGCAGAAGGGTCAAAAATGGCACGACAATGTAAATCTTTGGTAATTTGACTAATAGACAATAAGTTCATTGAAAATTCATGTGCATAAAGGACATTCTGTAGATTCATTGTAGGAGTTAGCTGCACCTCCCCCTGACCAGTAATGGGGGAATGTGTTCCATCCGCTATCACGACAGATCGTCCAGGCTGCGTTGGGCCAAAATTAGTAAACTGGCTTCTATCACTACATAGGTGATGAGATGCACCTGAGTCCATAATCCATTCTGACAAATCTACCCTGTAACAACTAGTAAAAGCGTATGTTGTACCTGAGGAGGACGCGGCCGAGGCAGCTACCTCGGAGGATCTTGAAGATCCTGAAGGAGTGTTGGATGGTCCTGGAGTGGGGCATGATCTCCCTGAGTCTAGCTACAAGCTCATTAAATTCTGATCAGCAACTGGAGAGGAACTCTCAACCTGTTGAGTCTGTTCTACAACTCTAGCAGAAGCAGGAAACCCATGCTTAGAATAGCAGGTTTCCTCAGAATGACCAGTCCGGTGGCAGAAGGTACACTGTTGACGTGATCGACCACCTCCTCCTCTGCCACGGGTAGAGCCTCCTCTACCACGAAACAGAGTACAATTCCCTCTACCGCGATATGCAGCCATAGCTGATGATGTCCGAGACTGCACATTACCACCAGAGGAAATAGACAGCCTGCTGAGCCTGCGACATGCCTCCTCCATTAGAGGTATGGTAGCATCTGTAAGAATCTGAGCATGGGCTAAGTCATATTCAAGATCAAGACCCGCTAGAAAGACTCTAGTCATCACAGAGTCTCTATATGCCTTGAGCTGCTCTGGAGTGACAGTCAAGGGAATGTAGTCGTGTAGCTTCTCAAACATGCCCCTCACGGAAGTGTAGAGAGTATGGAAGGGTCTGCCATTCTGCTTCAATGTAAAGATATCATGTTGAAGCTGTAATATCTTCGACTCATTCTTCGCTGGAGAATGTGTTGCAGCGAGAATGTCCCATATAGCCTTTGCAATAAGCTGACTCAATATGTCATTTGCTATCTCTGCAGACACCGTCCCGGATAGCCATACCAGCGCATAGGCATCATCTGCCTCCCATGAGGCATTAATCCCAGACTTGTCACTCGGCTCCTCCACCGTGAGGATGTGCTTCTTGCCATTACACTGCATCAGACTCATGAACTGCATGGCCCATAGTTCATAGTTCGTTCCATCCATCTTGTCGATGGGGGCCGGACCTTTGAAACCCCCCATGGATGAAATATCAGCTTTGTTGTCACCCATGATGACAACTATCACCAAGACTGGGACTGTAACAAATAAGATCTGCGTCTACATGAACATATGTGAAGATGGTTGTGGATGTAGACTCATTCCGCAACCTCTTCCATTCTTTGAGTCTGCCTTCGGGTTGCCAGAGTGTTTTAAGCGATTGTTTTACACCCTAGACATCCAAAACAGGGACCTAATCTCCACACAGGGCACTGGTGCGCGCAGGGCACTGGTGTGCAGAACAGTAGTGTGTGCAGGGGCGTACTAGTGCGCTCGCAGGCAGCCACATGCGTGCAAGCAAACGCACGCGCAGATGCCAGACGCGCATATGCGAAGAGCGCTGGTGCGCTATGCGCTCTGATGCGGGAATGAGGCGCAGATGCACAATAGTGCTAGTGCGCTGTGCGCGCTGATGCGGAGACACTCGGACGTGTGCGAAGGTGCGGAGGTATGCACGCTCGGAGGTGCACGAAGGAGCGGAGCTGCGCACGAGGCACGGAGGCGCGAGGTGCGTGCGGCGACTGCTTTTGGTGGTGACTACGGTTTTGGGTACAGGCTCCGGTCTAGGACCGTCGCTCTGATACCATGCGGAATGTGAAAGAGAAAAGTTGTATAACCCTAGAATCCTCTTATATAGGAGGAAGACTCTAGAGAGAAATTACATAAGGAGGACAGAGAAATTAGAAATATATAAATAAAGACCAAAGATAGAATTCTCTCAACAAGGACAATAGCCAGGAAGATGATCCGGGATGGCCAATTGCACTAAGGAGAAAAGAGTGTGTATAAAGTATCTAATAGCATGACGTGTCTCTAGATCGACAGTCAATGTCTTACCGAAAATATCTATTAGGGCTATCTGCTATTGAGATCCCAAGAACATACCAAGATGTCCTTCAAGAAAGTTAGTAGATGCTAGAGATGGAGGAAGATATGCCTGCTCTTCAATCACATAGGACATCGACACTAGTTACAGCTCTCAAAGGAGCACCTGTTGTCAACTGCAAATGGGTCTTCACTGTGAAGCACAAGGCAGATGCTACAGTTAACAGATATAAAGCCATGCGTGTTGCTAGAGGATTCACGCAGACCTATGTTGTGGATTATAGTGACACCTCTCCTGTAGCGAGACAATCCTACGAATTCTGTTGTCTGTAGCTGTGGTGCGTGATTGGGCTCTATTCCAGCTAGATGTGAAGAATGTGTTCTTATATGGTGATCTCAGGAGGAGGTCTACATGCAACAACCAAGCTTGTAAAAATCGGCTGACTAGTCAGCTCGATTACTCGAATCGGTATACTGGCCGACTCGATTAGGCCTGGTCGAGCCGACTAGTCGGGATAGTCAATTGACTAGTCGATCGATTTTTGGAAGTAAGATCTGAAAACCTGAAATCCAAATACCCATTTGTTGAAGTTTTATGTTATTGTCTAACAGTAACCCAAACCCCACACACACCCGATACCCACTCCAAAACCCTTCTAATCCTGCCCAAACGATCACCGGCACGGTCGCCTGCTTCGGTCGCCACTTACAATGTTGTAAAAATCACCCGACTAGCCCGACTAATAGGTCCGACTAGTCTAGTCAGTGGGGTGGCCGACCGAGTACCGACTAATTCCGACTAGGTCCGTTAGTCAACCAATTTTTGCTTGGAGATACCATTTTTTTACTTTTTAAAAGCAGACTTTCTAATACGCTTAATGTTTAATTTAAATTCAATTACTTCTTTGATTCATTATGATAGTAAAAATAAATATAAATCTATGTAAATTTATAATAATATTACGTATAAAAATGATTTATATATTTAAAAATCAAAGCCGATTAAAACCCGACTAAATCCGATTAATAGCCCGACTGCCGATTAATCCTTAGTCAGTAACCCGACCGACCGACTACCGACTACCGACTTTTGCAACCTTGGCCACTTACTCCATCTAATCGCTGCATGCTCCGCTCGTCAGTGTTCATCCGCCTACTTTATCCGATTGTGGTTAGAGTGTTTATTTTTTTTACCATTTTTTAATAATAGTTTGTTGGATGTCTATGTTGTGTTGATTTGCTATTTTGACATGCTCATATTATTTACTGTATGGTTCTTAAGAAGCTCATACTATACATTTTTTTGGATGGTTCTTAAAGGTCTATTTGTTGGATGGTTCTTAAGAAGCACATACAATATATGCTCATACTATACATTATATATATTATTGTGTTGGGTGGTTGTTAAGAAGGATCTATTAGTGTTACATTGTTATATACTACTATGTTATGATGTAGGAGTTGTATCTTGTTTGGTTTTATTTAAATGCAATTATAGGGGTTGTAGCTTGTTTGTTCTTGTTTAAATGTAAATTGCAATTGTGTGTCCTTAAGTGAAGTTGTAACTTGGTATTGTAATATTTTTAGTATATAATTGTTACTAATAAAATAAAACAGTAATTAGTAATTTATTTATATCAAGGTTTAACTTGTGAGTTTCTGACAATGTAGATGGTCGTACCCCCCACGAACAACGCTTTCGGTAGCGACTCGTCCTTCTATGTGCCACCGGGATTAAGTGATCATGCATGGCAATTTGGTAACCTTTGAAACCGTGCGGATCCGAACACGGTTACTTGCAGGTATTGCAAGGTGGTGAAAGGAGGGGTTTAGAGGCATGGCCTCAAATTTCAGCGAAATTCGGTCGAATTTCTGTCAAGGCCCTAAATGTCGGTTTCGGTCACCATTTCGTTATCGACCAAAATAGAATTTCGGTGGAATTTCGATCGGATTTTCGGTCATTTTTTGTACTAGGATCCCCATATTTCGGTCATTTCGGTTGAATTTCGATTTCGACTGGATATCGATATTCGACAGAAATTCGACCGAATTTCGCTGAAATTTGAGTCCATGATTTCTGTCGAATATCGATATCCACTCGAAATCGAAATTCGACTGAAATGACCGAAATGATCGAAATATGGGGGTCCTAGTACAAAAAATGACCGAAATTTCGGTCGAAATTCCACCGAAATTCCATCGAAATTCTATTTTGGTCAATACCGAAATGGTGACCGAAACCGACATTTAAGGCCTTGTTTATAGGTTCAAGCAACATCTTACGCACCATAAAGGCAATGTGGTTGCATGTCCGAAGGAGGATGAAGAGACAAAGAAAATGACGATATCATACTTGGATGGCGTTGCTAAAAAGAAGAGTCAGAAAGACATTGAGGTTGTTGAGATAAGAGATGAGATTGATATCAACATCGCTGGAGATGCTGGATCTGCGAAAGCCATCGATCTTCCAAATCTCTGGAGCAAATCATTGCCGCTCAAGGATCACGTCAGATGAGCATAAAAGATGCTTTATCCAACGATCATCGTGAAAGGGTTGTCTCCTATATATGCAACTGGGCATATACATCTTAGGACCCCTTTCAATGCATTGACCACGAAAAATTTCAAGCAGGGTGGATGCAATTGGGATGTATGGTCTCGATCTCAAGACTCCTACGAGGTATGAGATTAGCGGACTATTTTTTAAGAAGGCATTCAAGAAAAAATCTGATGACTTGCAATGACATCGAATTACAGGGAAGAAGACAGGATGCTCTATATTGACTGGCATATGGACGGGCACGTGAGGAGCATCATGAACTTCTGTGTCAATTGCTTCTTGGGGACTTCATTTTTGAAGTCCATAGATGCTTCTGACGAGACCATCGAGTACATCATTCAACTGGTAGATGAGAGCATAACTGAAGTTGACGTGGAGAATGTTGTTTAAGTTGTTGCGAATAATGCTTTGGCAAATGTAGTTGCAGAGAGATTGTTGCTCACAAAATATCTCCAGATATGGTGGACTTCCTGTCCTGCTCATTCCATTGATCTTTCTTTGGAGGAGATCAACAAAGATTTAAAAGTGAAGAGCGCAATTAAAAAGCCGAGGACACTCATAATTTTTATTTATGATCACACTAAAACTTTGAGCTTGATGTGAAAGTTTATAAACAAGAGAGACATCACTAGACCAGGGTAAATGAGATTTACTACCATTTTTCTCACTCTTGAAAGCATTATAGAAAAAAAAGACAAGCTCAGGTTGATGTTTTCTTCAGATGATTGGGGGACATGCAAAATGGTACAAGACCAAAAAGGGAGAACAAGCGACGCCCATAGTCTTTAGCGCTACTGTTTTGAACCATATCGCATTTGCAATCAAAATAATTACACCTTTGATTCCTCTATTGCGTGTGGTTGATGCGGATCGGCCATCCATGGGCTTTGTTTATGAATGGCTTGAAGAGGTAAAGAGAGAGATAATTGCAGCTTTTAATAGCATGGAGTAATCTTACAAGTTTTTTGTGGATGTTATTATCTATAAGACCAAGGGCAAGCTTGACACTCCATTGCACCTAGCGGCTTACTTTTCGAACCAATACTTCTTCTACAAGGAGTGTGGTGGTGATGCATATATTGTAGTGAAGAAAGGTTTATGGATTACATGGAAAGACTTTATCCAGATTTGGATATACAAGATGTCATCACCACAAAGGAACTTCTTGACTATATACATGGTTGTGGAGCATTTGACAAGCCATTAGTCGTGAGACAGAGGATGAGAAATGACGAAAATTTTGATCCAGGTATTTCAAGCATTATTTTCAATTTAATGTCATTAGGATCATCTTTGATTTCATTGACTCAATTAATTCTCTATTCTATTAGATAATTGGTGGAATAATTATGAAGATGACACACCACATTTGAAAGATGTTGCCATCAAGATCTTGAGCCTGACTTTTGCATCCTCTGGATGTGAGCACAACTAGAGTACGTTTGACTCGATAGTAACTCTACTGACCACCTAATAGAAATACTAGTAGTAAATTAATAATTGATATAGTCATAATTTTTGTAATGTTGCTTACAGATCCATACTAAGAATAAAGGCAGGTTGGAGATAAAGAGGCTAAATGATCTTTTGTACGCTTGTTTCAATTCCAACGTGACGGAATGTCGGCTTGCGAAAGGAAAAGATCCTCTTTCCTCCATGATAGTGCACATTTAGGTGAATGAACTGGAGATGTCAATGTACAAGCTCAAGATGAGGTCTTTCCAAGTTCCGGATTGACTTGGGGTGCAGTGGCTCATACAAGTGGTGCTGAAGAAAATTTGGAGCATAGGAGAAGCCAAAGAGGTGAACATGGCAAGGGAGATTTATCTTCAAGCTCAAACGTTGCACCTATAAATGAAGAAGAGAAGAAATTTCTGCCTGAAGACAGATGAAGAAGAAGATGATGACGATGAAAAAGAAGAGATTGATTTGGATGAGGACCTTGATGGAGATGAATAACTTTTTACTTGCTGCTTGAATTGTTTTTATTTTGACATGTTGTATCTGTTTGTGAACATTAGCTAATGTTGTGTAGCCAACATTTGTTCTTAACTTGCTACTTTTTTCCTTCAATTGCTTCTTTTTTTAACTCCTACAAAAATAAAAATTGCTAAATCTATGCAAAGTTATGATTGAGCATATGTATAAAAAATAATTTATATATTTAAACTTATAAAAATTCAAAATCGACTAACATTCAATTGTCAACTAATCCTTAGTCAGTGACACGGCTGACCGAGTACCGACTGCCGACTTCTGCAACCTTGGCAACAA
This sequence comes from Ottelia alismoides, assembly GCA_037367405.1. Lineage (NCBI taxonomy): Eukaryota > Viridiplantae > Streptophyta > Magnoliopsida > Alismatales > Hydrocharitaceae > Ottelia > Ottelia alismoides. Next base: position 964,150 of record JAZKJV010011278.1, read on the forward strand.
CCACCCGAGTTTGCTATTGAGGGGAAGTATGTATGTAGGCTACATAAAGCTATTTATGGAATTTAAGTAGAGTCCCAAAGCTTGGTTTGAAAAGCTCTCAAATCTAATAGATTAGATAAGATACAGATGATCCACTTCGGATCCTTCTCTATTTGCACAGAAGACACAACAAGGTATGATGATTATCCTTGTATATGTTGATGATATTATTGTTACAAGTGACGATATTCAAGGGGTAACTAAGGCCAAAAAATTCCTAGGCCAACAATTTATCACCAAGGACCTGGGAGAGTTGAGGTACTTTCTAGGCCTAGAATTTGCCAAAAATAAGCAAGGTTTGGTAATGACACAGAGAAAGTATGTGATGGATCTACTTTCAAAAGCTGGAATGATATGGTACATACCAGCATATACGCCTATAGATCCAAGTATAAAGCTACATGAAGATGTCACTGAGGAAGTGGGCAAAAGATACAGAGAGCTTGTAGGGAAACTACTTTATATCATCGTTATCAGGCATGATATCTCGTTTACAGTGAGTAAAGTTAGTCAGTTTATGGAACAACTACGGCAAGTGCAAATGGATGAAGTCTACATGATCCTCATATAATTGAAGTCGTCACTAGGAAAGGGCATATTATTAGTAGGACTACCTCATTGTCCATCTCTGACTATGCAGACGCAGACTATGTTGGGTGCCTTAAAGATAGGAAATCTACCTCAGGCTTCTGCATTTTTGTTGGAAATTCACTTGTATCACGGAAAAACAAGAAGCAAACAGTAGTGGCCAGATCGAGTGCATATTCTGAATATAGAGCCAGTGTTGAAATGATGTGGGTAAAGTTTGTTCTTTCAGACCTCCACATTGGTGTAACTCTTTCTATGCAACTGAATAGAGACAATCATGAAGCTATATTCATGACCAATAATCTAGCATTTCATGAGAGAACAAAGCACATTGAAGTAGATTGTCATCTTACTCGTGATATAATTCAGAATGGATTGATTGCTACTTCTCATATCAGTTCAGGTGACCAGACAGTTGATATCTTCACAAAGGCACTCACTCAAGGACCACTTGAGAAATGCAGTTCCAAGATAAGCATGATAGATATCTATACTCCACCTTGAGGGTGACTGTTGAGAGTTTTATGTTCATGTGGTGTAGCTGAGAAAGAAGAGGCGTGCATGTCCCGCAGCGACAGAGAGGGATGGCAAGTGGCGATCGAGTAGTTTGGTACGAGCCTTGGTCTAAGACCGTTGCTCTGATACTATATGAAGAAGAAAATAGAGAATGAATGGAATTTCTTATTCAAGGGGCCTAGGGTTTCTTATATAGCGTGAAACCCTAGAAAGCTCAAAGAGAGAATTACATAAAGTCCTCGAAGGAGTAACAAGATTTAACAATGAGATAAATAGAAATAAATAATTAAATAACTCTACCACAAGTTATACTAATTAAACTATATATACCATTAGATAGAATGATAGGGTCAAGATGCGACAAAAACAGATGATAGGCAGATAGCAAATAACCTTACGTTTCATGTGCAAACTAAACATGTAAAAGTGATTGCCACTTCAATATGGACCTCATCCTCGTGAAGTCTTCTATGTTGTTATTTTGCAGACCAAAATGCATATATTTTCACCAACGTGGTTTCTGGAGTTTTTTGGGGGTGAATTTGTAACAAGCGAATCATGTTAAATATCCATTCTCCAACAAGAGGGGGTGTTAGATTCAGCGTGTTGCGCCCATTGGAGTATTTTTGTCTTTTTATATTCTTGTGCACTTTCCCTAAGCCTTGCCTCTTCAGCTCTTCTTAACTATGCTCCAACTTGATGTAGTATTAGATAATGAATTCTTAAATGTACACTATAGGGGTATTTTTGGCATTTTGTATTCTTGTATACTGAACCGGCCTAGGCTCTTCTTATATATACAAGGCTAGGGTTCGCTTCTCAATTTGACAAGGAAATACGGATCCCTACCAAGTTACCTTGGTAATACTGCTACCACTACATCTATGTAGATATTATCAATGCCCCAACTTATCTATAGGTCTTGTATTAATGCTCTTGGAAAAAACTTGAATAACTCCAACGAAATTTGGTTCTTGTGCACAACTGCAAGCTAGGATAAGCACCAAAATATAATACTCTATATTGCATATCCCCCAAATTTAAAATAATAAGACTAGCAGGAAACGAAAAATCACGAAGTCAACTTACAGGAATCGGAACAGGAACTTCATTGTGCAGTACATGCACAAAGTACTGGTTTTTCAGACTTCCAGATGATGATAGTCCCTCCGAGGCATTTCTAGAACAGCTATATAAGACCAGCATGTTATTTCCTGCAAAAGGAGCAACCTTTCTCCCGTTCCAACTTCTCTCCTGAGGGGGCTTAGGAGGTAGTGGCAGCGGTAGCTCTTTTTGTATTTTTGCAAACTCTGTATTTATAACAATTTTTAAGAGTTTAAACATCAATATTGCACGAAGTAACAAATCATGAAATGGAAAAAGAAAAAAATAAAAGAAAAAGGATGAACAGTGTGTTTCCCAATCAAAAATAGTTAGGTAGCTGATGAAAGAACCTGATTCCCCGAGAAAGAGTCCAAGAAGACAGGTGAAAGGGACAACAGTCTCTGCATGTGCAAACCGAAGTCTGGCCTTCTCATAAGTTCCAGGAGCATAATTTTCTGAAAGAGGTCCCAATTTCATTACGAATTTACAAGTCAATCCAACAAGAAATTGAGACAAAATGTGGTATCTGCAATCAGAAACCTGTTGCCACTTAAATGCATCTTAAATTGTATCATCTTTTGTGGTGCTTTTATTGTGAATCTGTGATATAGATGTTGCACACTATTAAATTTAGTTTGCCGGATAGCTCACTCTCTCATGAAACGTGTATTTTTGCTTCCATAGGAAACAGGGATTGAAAAGCATCAAAATTTTGCCTCATGAATGTCCACAGTTTTGCAAGTGCATTACTGGCACTAAATTATATCTTTAAATGTACAATAAGAAGTAATTGATAAGAGGTGAAAATTTTGAATGCATGAGTCTTACATGAGAAATATTGGTCAGATGTATGTCGTCACATGCATATGACTAGATTATTTACAAATATACCCCACAAACATACTATAACACAAACACGAGCAATGCCATATTCCCCTCAAATATTCTTTTTTTTAAGAAAAAAAAGTTTGCACTGCATAGGTGTATGCTCAAAAACTTCACCATTTATCACCAAAGTTTGTTACATGCCTATTACATCCATGAAATAAATTAAAATTTACATGAACCAACTCCCGATCATTGCTACAACATTCTCAACATAAAAATGGTAATGTCTAAAAATCACCCTGCTCCTAGTCATCCAAAGTGCCCAGATGACTGCCATTTGCATGCGCTACAACAATGTCAACATAAAAATGGTGATGTCTAAAAATCACCCCGTTCCTAGTCATCCAAAGTGCCCAGATGACTGCCACGCACCTTGTCCTCTCCTCCGTGCCGCTCTAACCAGCTCCAATGGAGCGTCAAAAGCTCATCAACATCATCATAGAGATGGTCAACATCCTCCACTCCCTCTGGACATATGAGACAATCCTGATCCACCCCGTAGAAAACAGGCAAATCTCTCTCGTAAGCAATCTACCCAACTGGGACTTTCCAGTTCCAGATCTGCCTACAATCCACCAAGATCGTATAACAATGGACCCCATATCTCCATGTATGTCTTTCCAACCGAAAAGGACCCATCACGCCCATATTCAGCAATCGCGATCATCTGTGGGTCTAGCCACCTCATTGAGCTCTGCTAGTAGCCTTAGGAGCTCCTCCAACCTCTGATCTGCGACCTCATACTGAAATCGTGGAAAAAAGAAATGACCATCCCATGCCTCTACCACCAAGCACTATGAATGCTTCGTCATCGTCATGAGCCGCAGGAACCTTGCGGGCAATATCCCACCGTCACTACAATCGTTAGTCCAAAAGCGGAACCACGTGTTGTCTCCTAGAACATGTCTCAAGAACGAGCGCACCTCATGTGTCACACTGCATATACCCCTCTAGAAGTACGAGGGTGCGATTCTGAGGTCTTCCTGAGTAGGGACAGGGAGCCCCAGATTATAGATCCTTCGGACTAAAGTGCAAACCAAATAGTAGCATACGCCCCAAATACGAGTAAGCGACTTGCCAAGTAAGGTCTTGTTCATCCCCTCCATGCTTCGCACTCCAAGCCCACCATCCTTCGATAGGGATGCAAACGGATGCAAGGTTCAGAAATGCGGTTCATGCGGCCGCATATGCGGCCGCATATGCGTATGCGGTGGCCTATCCGAAGCGCATTTACATTATGCGATCATATGCGGTCCAGCTGCATATGCGGGCCGCCTAAACCGCATATGCGGCCGCTTATGCGGTTGATATGCGGTGTATTTTGGTATCCGATTTAGGATCCAAATAAAAATACCCTTCAATATAATTTTCATTTCTCTCGTTCCAGCCCTCCATCGTTTTCTCCCGCACCCTAACCTCCATCGCGCCTCCACGCTCCAACGCCTCCACCCTCGCCACTTCAGCCCTCGAAGCCTCGCCGCCTCCACGCTCCAGCGCCTTCGCCCTCGACGCCTCGCCGCCTTCACGCTCCAGCGCCTCCGCCCTCGACGCCTCGCCGCCTCCACGCTCCAGCGCCTCCACCTTCGACGCCTCGCCGCCTTCGGCCCTCCACGCTCCAGCGCCTCTTCCCTCGCCGCCTCCAGGCTCCACTCCAGCATATGTAGCCCCATATGATTTGTTTTCTTTTTGGGTTGTTCCATTATCATAGTATTTTACCTTATAAACGGCATCGAATTACCATATGACTGCACTGATCGTGGTATAAACGGCATCGAATTACACTTGATTTTATCGCACTAGGAATATTCGGCTCAGGTGATTAATTGTACTGTTGGTTAGGTATTGTGTCATTAGGAGCCCAATGTTTGATCACATCGTCTTCTTCATCTTGTCCTCTCTCTATGCAAATATGGATTGGATTTTACTGTGCCAAAGAACTCCAGTACCCTCTCCAATTGATGGATGTTCAAAGAGACCCACATTGCCAACCTTGCACCCAAAAATGTCCATCAAATTTAAAATCCAAGTCTAGTTTGTCGGCCGATTTTCAGGACTACGATAGTAGACGTCTCCTACTCTCCTCTCGCAACATACGCCTATTTGTATCTGTTAGAAAATCAGAAGCGGAAGCGTAAACATGGAACATGCATCCACCCTGGCGAGATCCGATAGAGGAAGGAGGAGCAGGATTTTCTTCACCTAGACCATGCATCACCAGTGCCTAGATCGGATGGATGTGCCGCCGCTTAGAGAAACCTGATTAGGGTTTCATGAGAAACCCTTGACACTCTTGACATAGAATGAATAAACAGGAATAATCTCCAATAAACAAAACTCAATCTTTCAGTCGATTCTTGAATAAATCAAGAACAGAAATCCTCGAGAATCTAACCCGCTCTGATACCATGTTAGAAAATCAGAAGCGGAAGCGTAAACATGGAACAAGATAAATAACAAGAAATAAGAACGGGATTTTTACGTGGAACCCTACTCCGTGAGGAGCGGGATGAAACCACGGGAGAAGCCCTCAATGGGGGCGGATTTGTCTATTGACTTTCTCATCTGTTACAGGAGGCCTGGGGGTCCTTATATAGCCTCCACAGGGCCTCCAAGTCCCACCACTGGACGATGTGGGACTAAACCACTGGATGGGGTAAATGGATCCTGGAGGTATCCATTTACCCATCTACAACTCAATAGGTGCACTACCAAATACTCTTAACAGTATCATCATATGGTTTTATTATAGTTTGAAGAAGTTATATAAGTTATTAGTTATGTGTGGTCCAACTCTCTTTATAAATTATGTAGTTTCATTTTAATTTTTATATATGTATAATGTAATCATGTTACAATGACACGTCATTTTTGGATAACCGATTTGCTATTTGCACTTCTTATTTTCAATGACACATCATTTTTGTACCATCTTTAGGTCGGTCATTATGGCTACCCCTTCCACGCCTACAACGGCAGAATCCACATTCTATGTTCCACCCGGTTCTACCGATCCAGGGTGGAAATATGCATACCTCATTGAGAGGACCGATTCGAACACGGTTGGGTGTCGCTTGTGCGGCAAGGTCATAAAAGGAGGCATCAATAGGATGAAGCAACATCTCGCACACATCAAGGGAAATACAAGGGCATGTCCAAAGGCTGATGGAGATGTGCAAAAGGAAATCAGAGATTATGTGGAGGATATTATGAAGAAGAAGAATGAAAAAGTTGTTAGCATGAGAGAACTGCGGGAGGAAGTAACAATCAAGGCATCTGATGGATCTTCTAACCATCCATCAGAAGGAGGTGCTAGTACAAAAAGACCTCGTGTATCTGAAGATGATGTGTCTTTGGGCACAACAATGCGGCAGACAGTGATTAAAGATGCTTTAGCCAAAGAGGAGCGTGCATGTGTCAACAAATTCGTGGCCAAATTCTTTTATGATGCTGACATTCCCTTCAATGTGGTCACTAAAAATTCCTTTATCCGAATGTGCGAGGCAATTGGACAATATGGAAGCGGATACAAGCCACCTTCATACTATGAAATTACAGAAACTTTGTTGAAGGAGGAAGTGGATGAAACAAAGGAATATTTAAAGAGTCATAATGAATCGTGGAAAAACAATGGTTGTTCAATAATGACCGATGCATGGACTGACATGAGGGGAAGAAGCATTATGAACTTGTGTGTTAATTGTGACTTGGGCACAACTTTCTTGAAGTCCGTTGACGCATCCGCAGATTCTCACATGGCTGAATATATCTCTTCTCTCGTAGAGGATTGTATCAAGGATGTTGGAGAAGAAAATGTTGTACAAGTTGTTACAGACAATGCTTCTGCAAATATGGCAGCCGGACGACTTCTTAAGACTAAATATCCAAGGATATTTTGGTCTTCATGTGCTGCCCATTGCATTGATCTTGTTCTTGAGGAGATTGGAAAGGAATCAAAGATAAAAACTTGCATCACTAAGGCTAGAACTCTCACTCTCTTTATCTACAGTCATGCAAAGACTTTGAGCTTGATGAGACAGTTCACCCAGAAGGGTGAAATTGTTCGGCCAGGACAAACAAGATTTGCCACCACTTTCCTTACACTACAGAGCGTGATGGACAAGAAGGAAAAATTACGGTTGATGTTCTCTTCTGATGAGTGGAGAGAGTGCAAGTGGTCAAAGACCAGAAAAGGTGAGGTAGCTGCATCCATTGTCCTCAGTTCATCATTTTGGAGCCAAGTGTCTTTGACGTTGAAGATCTTCTCTCCACTAGTCTACCTCTTGCGTGTGTTTGATGGAGAAAGGAAGACCTCAATGGGCTTTGTATATGGAGGATTGGAGGATGCAAAAAATGAAATAAAGGCTATTTTTAAAAATGTTGAACACTCATACAAGCCATTTGTAGATGCCATTACCTTGAAGACGAAAGGAAGATTGGATAGCCCCCTCCATCTTGCAGCTTTCTATCTCAATCCCTATTATTTTTACAGGGATAGCGATGCAATTTCTAAAGATAGCTTCGTCGTTGATGGTTTGATGGAATGTGTAGAGATTTTTTATCCTGAGTTGGAGATTCAGGATGCCATCACGAAGAAAGAGATTCATATTTACCGAAGAGGAGAAGGAGCATTTGGAAAGCCAATGGCTGTCAGACAAAGATCCACCAATGATGATGATTTCAATCCTCGTAATATATCTCAAACTTATTATCGACGGTAAACTTCTTAAGTTAGATTTATTATTTTACAAGTCATTAATTGTGCAATCTCTTGTAGCTCATTGGTGGATGCTATATGGTTCTCAAACGCCTTATTTGAAAGAAATGGCTTTGAGAATTCTGAAGTTGACATCCTCTTCTTCAGCCTGTGAGAGGAATTGGAGCTCATTTGCAGCAGTATAACTATCACTATTTGGATGTACAATTATATGTATTCAATGAATAATTGAGTCATTATAATTTATAATTGATCAATTTTATAAATTCTTAATGCAGATTCACACCAAAAAAAGGAACAAACTAGAAACCAAGAGAATGAATGATTTGGTTTTTGTGAAATTCAATTCAAAGCTAAAGGAGCGTCGATCACTAACTGGGAGAGATCCATTTGTTTCAAAGGATAGAACACATGTTATGGATTGGATTGGTGCCAGTGAAGAAGAAGAAGAAGAAATCTTCCAAGGGTCGGGGCTCACGTGGAATTTGGTAGCAGAAGCAAGTGGGGCAGAAGAATTTGCTGAGAACAGGATGAGCCAAAGGAATGCGGAAGCTTTGTCAACTTTGGGCGAAGAAGAAGAATTTATGAGTGATTCGGAAGGCGATGATGATATTCCAACAATCAATTTTGAAGATGATTTAGATTAGAATTTAGAAGCCGGTTTATAACTTTATATATTTGAACATTCTGCATTCTGAAACATTTTTTGATATCTAAATGAACTATGTAGCTTTTTATTGTGGTGCTTTTTTTATTTTTAAAAGTATGTTTTGTTAGGAATCTAAAGGAAACATGTATTTTTTTGTCTCTGACATCACAATTAAATGTTTATCTTTAATATTTTTTATTTAAATAATACAAACCGCATAATCCGCATATACTTCCGCATATCCGCTTACTCGCTCGGGACCGCCTGACCGAACGAATACCGCATACCGACTTTCTGAACATTGAACGGATGTATATGGATATGGATATAGGTATACTATATCCTTATCCGTTTTGAATACGAATATGGATGCGGATACGGATATTAACAGATATTAAAACTATCTTATCATATCATTAAAAAATGGATATAGATGTAAAATGGATACCGATCGCATACGAGTAATGTTAGAAATACTCTAAAGAATCGACTTAAATATATATACGAATTGGATGGAAACCACATGATATAAATTTAAGAAATATGTTTATATCGTAAAAATTATACAAATATGATAAAAGAAGGTATAGAATTATGTTATGTAGGGTTAAAGTAAATTTATGACTATATTTATATACTAAAATGGATATACGGATACTGATGTTTGCGGATGTCAAAACGATATCCATATCCGTATCCATTTTAAATCAAATACGGATACAGATGTCCAAAATCTGTATAAAATGGATATCGGTGACGGATTGGATACGGATATATCCGTAACCTTTTGCATCCATGTTCTTCGAGCAGGGCACGGATTTCCGCTCTGGCTACCGAGATGATGACCAAAAGAAGCGCATCATGATGGTCTCAAGCATCTTCCTAACCCCTACAGGCGTCAATCTATAGGAGATGAAGAAAATAGGAATTGTCGAGAGATTCGATGTCAATAATATCAATCTACCACCTCTGGATAGGCAAACAGACTTCCACCCTGGCAATAATACCAATCTATAGGAGATGAGGAGAGGGAGCATGGCATCCGGCTCTCGCTTTGATGTCTCTGTTGTTGTGGAACAGTCTCCCCAGCTTGGATACGGTCGATTGGTGCTCCCTTTGGTGCTTGGGAGCGATCTGAGCATTGTTCTTCGACCGAATGGGCAGAAGCAGAGGTTGCTCCGAGATGGCAGCTGTGGATGGCCAGTTGGTGGAGGCGGCTCGTGATGCTCGGGGTGTGCCTTTCAGCTCGATTGAAATGGAGTCCCTGCTGGATTCTATGGTTGGGGCTTCTTCGAAGTCCTTAGGGGACCTTTCACTGAGGTCGTCATCATAATGGAGGTTTGGGAAAAGGTACTTGCGGCTCTCCTCCAGCGAAAGCAAAGGGAGGTGGAGGATGGAGGTGTCTGATGCTTTGAATCAGGTTGATGGCTCGCGGATTTCGACCTCGGGAGAGGAAGACCTGCTTGGGCGCAAGGGGGTTTCGACAGGAGTAGTAGCGGGTGTGGCGTATGTTGAGCCTTCAGTCGGTAGTAGCGGAGGGCAACTGGGCATGGAGGCGAGTCAAGCCCTACTAAAATGTTTGGGAGTGGTGTCGCCATCGAAACTTGCTCAGGTAGATTTATGAAGATCCTCTCAAGGAATGTCAGGGGTGCGGGGAGGGTAGAGAAGAGAAGGGTGATCTGAGACCTATGTGCATAGGTGGTGGCAGATGTGTTGCTACTGCAAGAAACAAAGATTTCACAAGGATTTGATAAGATATGTGGCTCGACAGGAGGTTCTTGACTAAGCGAATGGAGGGCAATGGACGCTTTGAGGGACTCAAGAGGCATGACGGTGGGCTGAAGCGGGGACAACTTTGATCTTGTGGAGGATGTGAGCAGGGGGAGACACCCTCTTAGTGCTCTCTTGCAGCGAAAGGCGGATGAGGTCCGACTGTTGGTGACTAATGAGTATGGGCCACAAACTGACCAAGCAATGCATGAGCTGATTGATGAATTGAGATTGCTCCAAGAGAGGTACCCGGACGAGATCTGGTTCATTGGGGGGATTTCAACGTGACGCTGCACCTGAGGGATATGCCTTGTTTGTGCGGGATGCGAATGCAGGTTCGGTGGAGTTGATGTGGTTCATTACCGATGCGAGCATGCAGATTTTTGATGTTGATGGGTGTTGCAACACTTGGAGAAACGACAAGTCGAGGCCGTGTATTGACCGGTTCCTAGTGTCCATTCCGATCACAACCCGATCATTTGGTCCTTCGGGGAGGACATCAGACCGATGTCTTTCTTCATATTTGAGCAATCATGGTTGCTGGAGGAGGGATTCCACGACATAGTGGTGGAGTTTTGACGGAGCACGCAACTGAAGGGGTCATCTTCGGCTATTCTGGCCCGAAAGCTCGGGCCGTTGAGGAAGCAGTTAATTGAGTTCAAGAGGTGCACTTGAGAGCAAAGGCAGAGTGTGAGGGCGGCGGTGCAGGAGGTTATCTCTCACCTCTATGTGGTGGAGGTAGGGTTGGGCATGGGCCGGGCTGGGCCGGGCCCTGAAGGGCCCAGGCCCAAGCCCATCTTAATAGTTCGGGCCTTGGGCCGGGCCTAGGCCCGCAGTTTTTGTAAATCTTCGGCCCAAGCCCAGGCCCGACCCAACTTCTTCGGGCCGGGCTTGGGCCGGGCCGGCCCATCAGCACCTACTAGAAATCCTATTGAGATAAACAGAACAAATCCACTCCCTCTCCCATCAGAAATTCACTTGGAAGAAAGGAGGTAGAAGATTAACAGAACAAAAATTATAAATAGGAAATTAAGTATTTTGGTCATAGTATTTCCAAACGGATACATACAAACAAAAGAGCCCCTTTTTTCATAATAAGTGATCCACAGGTTCACCCTCATATCATCAGTTTAAATGAATTGTGACAAAAGATAAATAAGTTCAAAAATGGAAACAAGCAGAGTTACAAGTTTCAATGAAAGGAAAACAACCAAAGCAGTTATAGGTTTTCACGACTAGGAACTACATCTCCTAGTTGGCTTGGAAAAAAAATTCGGTCTTAAGGAATCCTTGTATGAACATACACGCATTCATGAGATCTTACCCGCCTTACCATTATGCACAATAAGCTGGTAAAGAACTAAATCCACTCTTAGTTCCGGTGCATCAAAACATAATGTTCACAAAAAATCCAATCATTTGGCAAATACTTACGTTATCGAAAGAAAAAAATCTTAAGCACTGTCGAAATACAAGTAATCAAAACATGAAAAAGTAGTACTCCATGCCACATCGTCCCGTGAACAAGCGTACCCAAAAGGAGGACAATAATTAAGACCTAACATCATTTGGGGTAGAAGAAGAAGCAAAAAATGCAAATTTTGAGGTACACAGAGAAGGATCCCAATGAACAAAGATCAGAGCCTCTAAATTAATAGCAGGAATGAGAAAAATATTCGACTTCTATGCGAGTAGCTGTGGAGGAACGCACCTTTCTGCTCTCCGAGCTCGAAACTGGAGATGGGGCGAGATGGGAAGGGACTCGCGAGTGGACTGCACCTTCTTCGGGTGATGGGGCGAGATGGGGCGAGAGGGGGAGGAACGCACCTTCTTCGGGCGTGCCGGCAGGGAGAGGGAGGATGGCGCTCGCGATCGGGATGGGTTAGGGCAAATCCGCAAAAGGGTACGGGACCTGGGGTTGGGAGTTAGGGCTAAAGGGGGAGGGGTCCTGGGTGGGTCTGGGTCAGATGTCGGGCCGGGCTACGCGGGCCCAAATCGGGCTAAATGTCGGGCCGGGCTCGGGCCAATCCTCGGGCTAATAAACGGGTCGGGCCTCGGGCCAAGTCGGGTTGGGCCGACACAGGCCCGAGCCCGGCCCAAATTAATTTTGGGCCCGGATTTTAGGCCCAGGCCCGGCCCATTGAACTATTGGGCTTGGGCCGGGCTGAGTTTTTTGGGCCGGGCTACGGGCTGGGTCGGGCCGGCCCAGCCCAATGCCCATCCCTAGGTGGAGGACATAAGGGAGTTGTTGGCTCATAAGGTTAAAGAGAGGTGCGCTTGTCAGAACCATGTGTGTTTGGAATATGCGCTAGAGGTCAAGGCGGAGATGTTGGGGGGGATAACAATATGCGCTTTTTCCATTGGGACCATTGAGGTGGGAGGGGTGCAGGCTACGAGTGATATGGAGATTGGTCGGCAACTCAGGTCGCATTTTATCGCTTTCTCTAGGAGGGCAAGAGAGGCAGGCTGGGGGTGGTGTGGGCGAGGGGTGGATGTATCTCCACCTAGGAGGATGAGAGCTTGGTGGTGCCCATTTCGAAGGAAGAGTCTAGGCAGGCTCTTTGGCAGCTGAATGCAGATGGGGTCTCGGGCCTAGATAGTTTCTCGGCATGTTTTTTCAGGGAGTTCTAGGAGTGCATGAAGGAGGATGTGGTGGCGGTCCTGTGGGAGTTCGAAGAGGGCAACCAAGGCTTTGAGTGACTGAACAAGGCACTCCTGTTTCTACTACCCAAGCGGAAGGGGATCGTTCATCGGGAGGATTTTAGACCTGTCGCTTTATCCAATGCAATCTACCTCCTTGTGGCCAAGGTCCTAGTAAATCGTGTAAGAGTATTTGGAGCATGTGTCACTTATGTTATAGGTGGGTAGGATCCATTTACCCCATCACTGAGTTTAGTCTCACATCTACCAGTGGTGGAACTTGGAGGCTCTGTGGAGGCTATATAAAGAGCCCCAAACCTCATGTATCCATGGAGAAAAAGGAATGCAATATCCGCCCCTTTGAGGGCTTCTCCTGTGGTTTCATTCCGCACCTTAGGGAGTAGGGTTCTACGTAAAATCTCATCTCCATTTCAAGTTTTCTATCTTTATTTATGATATGCTTCCGCATTCTCTATTTTCTAACATGGTGTCAGAACGGGTTCGATTCTCGGGATTTTTCATGTTGTTCATATTTGTTTTCGAGATTCAATTATCAAACTTAGTTCTTGATCGTTCTTGTAATTTTTGTTCGTGAAAATTGTGCGAGAAGAATATTATTCTCAGTTTTTTTCTATCGAGTTCAAGATCTGAGTTCTAGGGTTTAGCTCTGGAACCCTAATATACGTTCATGTCTTGTTGCATCGCCAGCCATCCTCTCCAGTCATCCCTGTTGTGCACACAGTCCAGCCATCCTTGCACGACCACCATCTGTGCGCGACTCTCTTTTTGTGATCTCCCCACATCGCACAAAGACGCCAACAGCCCCTCGACCCTTCATATCCCAACAATCTTGCATTTCGAGAAAAAAGCCTCATGCGCAGATCTGCAGTTTTCAGCACATTCAGCACAGCGCAAGACGATGCTCGCACCCCCTGCGTCACTTCAGGCTTCACACCTCCAAGCCTCCATACGAAGCATCTCGATCCCTGGAAAAGGTGGCGCCTCCTCATCTCCTCACCACCGCAAAAGGTGGCGGGGCTCATCCTCGAACCTCCAGCTCCAGCGCGTCGCGCGTAGGCGCTCGAACATTCCACGCAGCCTCGCACGCGGCCCCTTTGGTTCTCCCTTTCCCAAGCAGCCTCAAGCAAAGCCCATGCCCCAGCCCCGACCCCCGACCGTAGGCAGAATCCTCACGGGTCTAGGCGGAGCCTTGTCGGCGCCACCCTCTCCTCCAGAGCCTCGCGTGCAATTTCCAGAAGGGCGATGCGATCCTCCAGCGTAGCTTCTTCCGAACTCCATCAGGTGTTGCACCTCGGCGGCATGTCTCAGGCATAGGTTCCAGGCACAACTCCCCCGACGACCCTACTCTTGTTTGCGAGTTATAGGTTCCCTCTGGGAATCCTAAATAGGGTAAGCCCTTAGAGGAAACGGGCCTACTGCTACATAATAAATGTATTGTAAATGCTCAGCTTGAAAAAAAATGAGAGTACGGGAAGGAGAAGCAGCCGTGATTAAAAAAGAAAAAAGAAGGTTGCTGCAGTTTGCCCTGTTTGGGTCATGACTCAAAAAATTTTGATTGTTTTCAAAAAAAGAGGAAAGAAAAGAGGCGCGTACAGGAAAAAGGCGTACGCAAAATATTTGCAAAAAAAAGAATGCAACAAAAAAATTGGTTTTCAAAAAAAAATGATTTGAGAAATGGGAAAAATGAAACGGCTTAAGAAGTTATTTCAAAAAAAATGATTTCAAAAAAATGATTGAGAAGCAAAAAAATGGCATTTGTGATGTTTTATTTTTCTCCTCATATTTATGTATTATCTTGTCTTCTCTCAACTTGGTCGACGCCCATGTTTTCCGACAAGTATGGGAGAAAGGGGGAGTATATGTAGGGTCACAGGTCTATTCAGATTCTCCATATACATATTCCAGACCACTTAGATTCCAGACTATACAGTTAAAAGTTGATTAGACTCGACGATGATGCATGGCATCATTTGTCATGGTCCCCATCATTATTGTTGTTTCGGCCAGAGTTTTCATGTAAGCCATAGGGACTCCAGAGAAGAGGACCATTCCTTATGTCATGTGGGCAAGGGTTTTCATGTGGTATCATAGGAACTCCAGAGTAGAGTACCATTCTCTGAGCCAGATGGGAGAGACCCAGTTTTACACTCCAGCCCGCTCGTCCTCCTTGCATGCACGTCATAAGAAGCAACGTCCTCGATAGCAGCCGACAGTTGTGCATGTTGAGTTAATATTATCTGTAGTGTCATGTATTATGAGTTGAGTTTCTTTCTGTTTGTCCAAGTTGAGCATTGCATGCTCCAGCTTGAGGGGAAATGTTAGAGTATTTGGAGCATGCGTCACTTATGTAATAGGTGGGTAAATGGATCCCTCCAGGATCCATTTACCCCATCACTGAGTTTAGTCTCACATCTACCAATGGTGGGACTTGGAGACTTTGTGAAGGCTATATAAGGAGCCCCATACCTCCTATATCCATGGAGAAAAAGGAATGCAATATCTGGCCCTTTGAGGGTTTCTCCTGTGGCTTCATCCCGCTCCTTAGTGAGTAGGGTTCCACGTAAAATCCCGTCTTCATTTCAAGTTTTCTATCTTTATTTCTAATACGCTTCTGCATTCTCTATTTTCTAATAAATCGCTTACGGAGTGTCCCGAGGGCATCATCGCTCCTGAGCAGACAACTTTTATGCCTGGAAGGCATATGATGGACTCTTGGGTGTTGGCTTCAAAGTTGGTGTTGGACTGGAAGAAGGACAAACATAAGGGGGTCCTTTGGAAGGTAGATTTCTCTAAGGTCTATGACTGCGTTGATTGGTGCTTCCGTTAACGGTCGCTGCAAAAGAGATAACTCCCTGACAGATGGATTGATTGGGTGAAGAGGTGCATTACAATGACGTCGTATTCGGTTCTTGTGAATGGCAAACCAGAGGGGGGCTTTTTCCAGCCCTAGCGGGGGGTGCGACATGGGTACCCGCTGGCACCACTTCTCTGTGTGATTGTGGCAGATGCGCGGTGCCTCCATCCCAATTCTGTAGTGCGCCGATGACACGGTTATGTTCATTGATGGGGACCCAGAGCATGCGAGATATGCCTCATGTATTATAGATATATTTGGGGAGGTATCGGGCCTGAGATTGAACAGAGACAAGTCCAAGTTCATCCCATTTGGTGTCATGCAGGAGGAGGCTTAGGATCTTTATCGTGTCTTGCGTTGTTTGGGGGGGTCTCTTACGACCACATACTTGGGGCTCCCATTGGTTGCTGGGCGGGTGTGGGTGGAAAATTGGAAGGTGGTAATTGACACAGTGGATAGTAAGGTGGGAAAGCTGATCCTCCTCAAGCACACTCTATTTGTTATACCGATTTTCTTCTTTTCAATGAAATTGATGCATGTGGGGGTGCGGCAAAGGCTGGAGGGGATGATGAAGCACTTCTTTTGGTCAGACGGGAAGCAAGAGGGTGAAGGAATGCACCTGTTGGGTTGGGGCACAGTGACGACGATGAAGAAGGAAGGAGGTCTTTGTGTCTGCAGTTTGGAGCTCATGAATAAGGCTCTGCTGGCGAAGTGGACCCTCAGGATCTGGAGGAAGTCCGATGACCTGGTGTGCATGGTGATGCGGAGCATCTATGGGGTCAATAGTTCGTGGAGAGAAAAGACGTGCAGGTTGCCATCATCGCTTTGGAGGGGGATTTCTAGTGTCATGTCGTAGCTGGGTGTTCTCGTGAGACTGGTGTTGGGCGATGGGCACGACTTTGGCTTCTAGAAGGATGATTGGTTGGGGTTGGGTCCTCTCGGTGAGAAGTACTCATGTCTCTTCGCCATTGCAGGGGACATGAATGCTATGGTGTAGCAGGTTTGGTCAATGGGATCTTGGTGCCCAACCTTCGCTTCTGCTTTGTCGAACCAAAGGTGCAATGAGGTCGTAGCCCTTTTGAGGGATCTGACGGATGTTGACGGTCCCGATGAGGGTAGGGACCATTTTGCTTGGAAGGAGGGGAGCTTTTCAGTGAAGAAGGCGTGCCGGTCTTTCGCCAGGATGTGTAGGGTTGTTTAGGAGGAGTCGTTTGGGACTACAGAATTATTTGGGCTAGCAACGTTCCTATGCAGATTAAGGTCTTCATGTGGTTGGTGAGATGCGGGCGGCTGCTTTCAAAGGCACGTAGGACAAGGTTGACGGGTACTGGGGAGATCCTATGCGATAGATGCGGCCTTAAGCAAGAGGATTCCGAACATCTTTTCTTTGGCTGATGTACCTCGATTACGCTTTGGGAGCGGGCAGATGTGACATGGCTTCACTACGTGGATAGCGAGTGTACTGAAGATCAGTTAGAGTTGTTTGTGGAAGTGATGAGGATGGTCCTTTTGCCCTGCTTTGGGCCATTTGGTGTGCTAAAAATGAGAAAATCTTTCAAGCCGTCCGTTTCTCTGTGAGAGAGTTTTGGGGCACTACAGGGCACTGGTTTCGTTGTGACATAGCATGTAATTTCTATTTTCTAGTAATTTCTAGTTACAATATATATGTACTCTGTTTTTAGTTTAATAAATTTGCAATGTGTCCCATTCTTGGGACTATACCCTTGTTCTCCTAGAAAACAAACTTCCACCCTGCTAGCTTCTGCTCTACCTTCTCAATCATCGATAGCCAATTAGTGACACGCATCCTTCCAGCAATTAGAGCCACACCAAGATACCGTAGCAGCAGGTCCTACAGAGAGATCGTAACCATCTTGCATTGGAAATAATCCTCGTGTCTACCTGAAAGGGAACAAACTCCGACTAATCTATGTTCAGCCTCAAACTGGAGACTGTCCCAAACATGTCCAGCATTGTTGAGAAACCTCTGCAATAGTCTGATCCTCCCTCCGCAAAGAGAATCGTGACGTCTGCGTACTGGAGGATGGGTATGGAAACATCCCCAACTGAGTTAACACTACAAATGCCCCTCGTAAGAGCCCGATCGACCATGATCATCAGAGCAACTACTATCAGCACAAAAAATAGAGGTGCTAACAGGAAACCTGTGAACAACCCTCTGGGTTGGAAGAATCTACCCTTCGGTTTCTCATTCACCAAAACCACGCACGATGTTATTGTGACACACCTATTTAGGAAGCCCATCCTGTGTAGAAATGCCCAAATGACGTACTAGTCAACACAATCATATGCCTTCAAAAGGTCCACCTTCCACAGGACACCTTTGGCTTTCCTCATCCGCCAATCTATCACAATCTCAGATGTTGTAACAACGTTGTCCATGAGTTGTTATCCAGATAGGAAAGTGCTCTATACTGGTAAGACGATCTTACTCAAGACCCCTTTCAAGCAGTTAGCCAACACCTTGACCATAATAAGGTATATCGCATTAGAAAAAGCAATGGGCTTGTAGTCGTCAATTCTTGTCACCACATCCTTCTTTGGGAGCAAAGAAATGAAAGAGTGATTTAGCCGATCAAAATCATAAGTCCCCTCCTTGAATTCAGTTATCACCTCCACAACCTCATCAGCAATCAAGTCCTAAAATTCCATATAGAAGAGCGTGAAGAAGCCATCCGACCTAGGTCACCCGTTCAGGACCCGCCCAAACACTACCTCCTGATCCAATTCCCTACTCATGTCGACAAAGCCTCCGCATCCTGCTGCAAAATGGTGTATGCCCCCAAAACCCAACCATTGTGAACCACGGTGCAACTGAAACTTGCTCATGCCCTTGAAGTGGTTCATAACCGCCCTCGCTACCGCATTCTCCCCGACGACTTCCTCTCCCCCCACTCTACTGAGTGTAGCATGTTTCTCTGCCGTCTACCGTTAGAAACTGTGTGAAAGAACCTGGTATTGCATCACCCTCCTTCAGCGACCTCTTTCGTGATCTCTATCTCCACTCAGCCTCTCCATCTTCTGATCCTCCTCCTCCAAGACCTTATGTGTCACCTCTCAGCTTACTAGATCCTCTTCATCCTGCTCTCTATCATCCTCAACTCGATCCAACGTGTCCATCTCCATCTGTGCATGATTCCTTCTATGCTCAAGCACAGAGTAAGTCTTCTTCTTGAACAAGGCTAGCATGTGTAGCAAAGCTGCTAGCTTCACTGCAAACCTCATCGTAGCTGACCCCTCCACTGCCAAACTCGACCAGAATCCCTAATCATGTCGTGAAACCCTCCAACAAGCAACACCTCTTAAATCTGAAATAATAGGAACATCTACTACTGCAAGAATCTAGGAATAACAACGTATGATCCAATGTTTGACCTCGGTAATGATGTAACCGAAGCCAAGCTAAACATCTTTAGGACGTCAACAGATAGCAGGAAATAATCAATGCGTGATCGTGACGATGAACTCTTCCATGTGTACCTGCAATTAGCAATGTACAATACTTCCAAGGCAAGCTCCTCTACCAACTCCCCAAACAAGCCGGTCCTAGGGTCCTACGCACATATGCCCCTCGGCCTATCCTCTGCATAAAGCGTAACATTAAAATTGTTGCCAACAAACGAAGCCATCTCTGGGAACTGTGCTCTAATCATTCGCAAATCCTCCCACAAGATTGCATTTTTGGAAGTCCACGCAATCCCATACACATACGTAACGACAACTTCAGACCAGTTAGTCTTGTTCACCAATGCCATCGAAACTGAGTGTACCAAAATTTCCTCATCCACCAGTTCAAAAATGACTTCAATACATGCCTCTACAATTCCCCATGCGCTTCTGTTTGCTAGAATTATTCTGAATTCATTGAGGTAGAGACCCGATGTGGATGCCCATCTTCCAGACTCCCACGATTCAATTTTTTCCTGCAAGCAGACTACATTAATTTTCTATGAGGCCAACATGGACCCGAATGCCAGTCACTTCTCCGGTTGGCATAGTCCCCGCACATTTCAGGTAATGAACTTCATGAGTGACTAGTGAGGGAAGCCTTCGCCATCAACACCCCAACTATTTGAGCCACAAACATCTCAAAGGTCCTCTATGCCTCCAATCTAGTGGTCATTCTGACTCATCCACTTCAAATCTGCATTCCCCACCATATTCAGATTGTTCCTCCACCACCCAGCTCTCACTTTCGTGCACCGCATCCATGCCTTCCCTATTTAGCGCCACCACATTCTCCTTTTACATACTACCCAGCTCATGTTGCAACCCTCACCATTCCTTCCTCTTCTCCAACAATCTCTAGTAATCTCGACTCCCAATCCAACGTAACCGGCTACGCCGCTTCCTTAAGAAGGTGAAGACCTTGTTTAAAGCATTGAAGTGTATTCGTGTTGAGTCCGAGCCAGCAAGAGAGCCATGCTTGGAGGGCATGTGTTAGACTGCACCCTTGTGCTTCGCCCCACATTTTGTCGTTGTCAACCTTCTCCGGTTGATCGATCCTCCTACATACCTGAATCCCTCCAATTTGCCACCTCCTCCATAGTGTATCACCTCTGAGGTTTGAGAACCTCAACCACACCCTTCGTTAGGGATTAACTTCGCGCATGACACTTCAAGGACAAATGGTTCTCTAGGACTATCTCGTTTGTATACAAGAAGCCAAGTTCTATCGTCACCGCTTTGTTTGTTGCTAGTTGCCGAAGACTACACGGCCCAACAACAACTGGTGGTCTCCTCAGACCGTCAGTCATATCAAGGATGGGCGTCAACGAAACTGTGCTTAGGATCAAGTCCAAGATCGGGCGGATCTCTGAACTCGAGTAGTTAATAGAGATATCCAGAATTTAAGAGTTTGAAATGTGCCTTTTCGAATTCGTGTCCGGGGTTCTCGCTTCGGGAACGATCTGCTAGACTTTGCCATGAGGTTAGGGGATCCCCTAAATGGGTTTGGAACCTCTACCTTTGTGTTCAGATCTTGCTCAGCATATCCCGCATTCAGATCCAAGTCTTGGCGTCCAAATCGGTTGATCATGAAGTTCGAGCCCAACTTCACATTAACCCCTGCCACCGCATTCAAAGTGTCGAGAAAGCTGGTAGGGTTTCTCAGCCACGACCTTCGTGCTTCACCTTTCCAAGAGATCTGACGATCGAACTTCCCAACATCAAACATGGTTCCCGGCCTCCTCCAACCTCATTGGCAGTCTTCGGTGCCGTATCCTCTCCTTCGACGACCGTTAAACATAGTGGTATCGGTCTCTGGCCAATTCAAAGTGTATCACGATGCAGCACCTATGGCAGTTGCCCGTTCATAAGGAGCACCACATCCAACCCAATACCCGACCTCATCACGGTGCTGCAGATATCAACTGCATCGTCGATAGTCTCCAAAGCTTCTCGTAGTACCTCCAGCTTCCGGCATCTCAGTGGAATGCCAACCACCAAAAGCTTCCACGCCCTTCCACCGTCCCAGCTTCTCCATCTAAAAATCGAGGTTTTCTCCACTTGATTTCTCCCCTTTCCTCAAGCGACATTCGGTGGTTGAAAGCCCTCACCAACGCTTTTTTGGCTCCCTACGCCGACAACACCCTAATGCATAGAGCCCCTCCCTTTACCCAAAACCACACGACAAAGATTCCTCCGTCCCTTGCATCCATCACTCTCTCCTACAGCTTCCTCATGCACAGTGCATCGCCCTTCCCCACCACGAGCCCCTCTAGAGGGCGGTTCTTCATCACCTCCTTTGACAACCGTAGCAACAGGTCCTTCCATGCATCATTCGACAACGCATCTAGGGGTGAATTCCATGTCACAACTTTAGAATGTTTCAACTAAGCAGCAGGTTCAGCACATCCCACACTTCCCGATGACTCCCTATGCCTTGGTCGCAACCCTTTCGCTAGGCATTCTTTCCTCCGATGTTTTAGTAACCTGCAATGAAAGCATAGTTGCATTGCAAATGGGCATGTCCTATATAAGTGCTCCTTTGCCCCACATCGGTAAAACCAACTTGTGGTGGCGTTCAGGGCCTTCAGCGGCTACACCTTCCTCTTCAGCAGGCTCCAAGGCCCATCCCCTACGAAATCTTCCAGTCCACATCCTCCCTCACCTCCATCTCGCTCTTCTCATGTTTAGTGACCCTCTGATCACCTCCTCGAAAGACCTCCTTGCCTACGGTGCTCCCTCTCCTGCTCATGTTCTCCATCTTTTCATTGAATATATTCACTCCATCTTTTCCCCTCAAATAATCTTGACGACTTAAAAAATAAGTCTCTTTCTCGAAGAAGAAAAACCGCCATTTTGTTTAACAAAACTAAAACGATTTGTTTGACATATTGCATTATAAAGAAAAATTATCAGTTCTGCTTCTTACGGAGTTTGGTCAATGGTATTACAATTAGTATTAGTGGAAACTTACCTTTCTAGAGTTTCGGTTGAGTTTTTTATCCTTTGTAGTGATCTGCTTTTCCTCCAATCACCTAGTAGTTTAAAGGGGTTCTTGGGGTTTCCTAGCTTTTGGTATGTTCTCTTCCCCAACTTAATTAAGGTGGTTTCCCTCTAAATCAGAAATGTAAAGCAACTGGAAAGCTGGTATATTGATTTTTTTGTCGACCTTCAGTCTATACAACAACAACAAAGCATTTTCTCAAAATTCAAATTAAGTATGGTCGATTACATGGATTCGTTGCCTTCATTCAAACCTATGTTAGGTCAATGGTATATCATTTCCAAGAAAAGTTAGGGTTTTTATCACTTGTGGCCTTCTTAGCTTATGCGATATCGGCTATGTCCCTCTTTTTCTTGTAATATCAGTTGTGTTCTGACTTGTTCTTACAAAATTCAGAGTTTTACCCTTCTTGTAAGATAAATTAGGGGCATAACTAATATCTCAAAAGTGCATAATTGTGAATTTTGTAAGAAATCAGGGGCACAACTGATATTACAAATAAAGGGAGGGGCATATTTGATACAGCATAAGTTAAGAAGGGCGCAAGTGATAAAAACTCAAAAAATTATATCAACTAATAAAATACTAATTTTCTTTTGTCCATAGATATTCTCCAACTTGAGGGCGGTGTTGACCTCATTGTTATTATTACCGCCATTAATTATTATTTTTTCATTTCCACGTTCTCTTTTTCCACTTGTAGTCCTTTGAGAACTACCAATGAATAAAAGTTACTCAATTGCATTCTCAACTTTTCTACACATGGTGTCTAAGCCACGGTCCTAGATCGAAGTTCATACACAAGTTTCCCACAGCCAGCAAGTGCATCTTTTTACTTCTTTTTTAAATAACCTCCTGTCTATTAGAACAAATAACAGAAGTCCCATAAAAATACAATGAAAAAAATCTATACACTCACCTTCATTAGCAACAATTGATTCTTCAATTGACTGAAGGACATCTACGAGAAGTGGAACTCCCATTTTGTAATTTACAGCCTTGCCATAACCTTTCAATAAGAAACCTTCAACATCTTCCGTCCATTCCAGCAATAAAAGCTTCATGCATAAATTAATCGGCTTTATATTAGCTATGGAAAGTCAAATAATCGATCAATCATTTCCTTTATAATGAGAGCATAACAGCAGGACAAAACTCTACTGCAACTTATATCATGACATCATTTATGCAACAAAATTTAACTAGTAACGCTCTTCCCACGTTACAGTCATCCAATATGGTCTTTTCCCCCAATAAACTTCATTCAGGAGCATGACAGTTAACTAAAGAATACTTATAAGAAGCGGTATTTCTTTTACCTCAGAAGGACTGAAAAGGCTACATGCTTGTGAAGTCATATTCAAAAGTGAAGCTTCCTGAGGCAACCACAAAAGATTAGCCATTCTAGAAGAAATTCACATGTTTCTCTAATGACAATGCTCCATCCGAACAATGTAATTGAGAAAGTACTATAGTATGCTCAGGTTTGTTTGGAAGAATGATTGATGGAGTCATGCTACCTGCTTACAGAGGAACCAAAGGGAGGCAACATCCTGCCTTGTAAATTTTAAGTCATAACGCCTGGCTAATTCAGATGTGATGTCATCCAAAATTGGTTCCTTGAGCTTATCGACAGCAGGTTCTTGTCTCTCAATGTATTCCTGGAAAACTACAAAGTTAGGAGCAAGTTCCACTTATTCAAATAACATGGAAAAAAGTTCCAAAGTGAGCTTGATAAACTGCATGAAACTTGAAAAACTGCAAATAGAAATCCTTGCAGAAATTCCTAACTATTGAAAACAATAGTTCTAAATGAGTGAAGATAACAACAATTGCGAATTTTTCAACAACTAGATGAAGCTACAAAGAAAAATCATTGAAAGGACAATTATGCAGAAAAATACTTCATTTATAAAAGAAAGAAAACTATCTTGAGGAAAAAAACCTTTGTACCATGATACCTGAGACCACTACCTAAAGGTAATCTGAGAAAGATCTTTCTGTCTTTAAATTGCTTGATTTCTCAAGAAAAACTCGTGTTTTCTTTTAAAAAAATCAACTGAAACTTTCTGACATTTTCTAGCCATTTAGATAAGAAGATATCATTTGCTTATCCATCCTTTTAGGCATTATCAGAAGTACATGCTTCGAGTAAAAGATTAAGATGTGATCCACAAAAATATATGATGTAAACAATTATTTGTTAGGTAAGAAAATGTTACAACGTCATTAGAAGGCCTTACCATTTAAGCTCATGTAATCTAGATTAGTAAAGCATATTAGAACAAACAACGGGCATTTACTTTCCCCATGGTTTAAAAAAAATCAGCAGCCTGATCCATACAAAAGAATAGTTGGTAAAGTTTCAAGGACAAGTGTCAACCTTATATGTTTCACAAGTATCAAAGAATCTAAGGCATGTATCGCTGGCTCGACTTTCACTAATTACAGAAAAAGCACGTTGACGACCAGGTCCAAGATTTCCTTTCCCTGAAAATAGGCCCATGCCAAATGCAACAGCACTAGCAGATGCTCGAGGAACCTAAAAGCAAATACAATCATGTACAGTTCAGTTCCGCTAGAATGAATGCTATTGTATTATAAATATCCACATGTATCCCTTGAAAACATGTTAGAAAATAGAGAATGCGGAAGTGAATGATAAACAAAGCATAAAAACAGAAATATAGAAACATGGAACACAAGATTTTTATGTGGAACCCTACTCCCTAAAGAGCGGGATGAAACAACGGGAGAAGGCATCAAAGGGACAGGTTATGCATTGTACTTTCTCAATGGATACAGGAGATCCGGGGCTCCTTATATAGCCTCCACAGAGCCTCCAAGTCCCACCACTGGTAGATGTAGGACTAAACTCTGTGATGGGGTAAATGGATCCTGGAGAGATCCATTTCCCATCTCCCATACATACGACGCATATAACAAATACTCCAACATTCCCCCTCAAGTTGGATCATGTAATGCTCAGTTTGGACAAACAGAAAGAAACTCGACTCACGTTACATGACACTACAGACAATATCAACTCAACGCGCACAACTGTCGGTTGTTGTTGAGGACGTTGCTTCTCATGTCATGCAGGTGAGGAGGATGAACGGGCTGGAGTGTGAGTCAACTGAATCTCCTCGTTGGAGAGCATGTGCTCTGTACTGCGCCTGTCAGAGAAACTGCAACTGAAATGAGTCTCCTCATCGGAGTACTCTGGCCCGCCACAATAATGTGGACAACTGCTCCATATCTGAAAAGGGCCATGGAAGTGCAATCCTCGTCGGAGTCCACGGTCGCTGGAGAATGCAGTCTGAAAAGTCTCCTTGTCGGAGAACTAGGTCTTTCCCATCTAGCTCAAAGAATGGTACCCTACTCTGGAGTCCCTATGGCTCACATGAAAACTCTGGCCGAAACAACAAGAAGAATGATGGGGACCACGACAAAAGATGGCAAACACGTGCTCATCTGAAAAGACTGCAAACAAGTGCGTGTATGAAACTGAAGACTCGGAAACCATGATCGTCGAGTCTGAACATCTGAGAAACTGTAGAGTCTGGAATTTGAATTGTCTGGAAATCTGACATTTGAAACTGGAATCTGGATCCGACCTGACTCTACACAACGCTCCCCCTTTCTCCCATACTTATCGGAAAATCAACATCGACAAAGTTGAGAGAAGACAAGATATTGAGGGGGGGAAAATCAAATAAGTCGATCACAATTTTTCTTCAGCTCTTCCAATCATTCATCAAATATATATATATATATATATATATATATATATATTTCTGAAACAAATTTAAGCCGTTGACATTTTTTTCTGCTCCCCCCGCCCTTTTTTAAATATTTTTGCATACGACTTTTTCTTGTACGCACCTCTTTTCTTTTCTTTTTCCTTTTCTTAACACAATTTTTTTTTTAATACAACCTAACTTCCCCTCCTTTTTTTTAATATATGCAGCCCATTTGGGCTCTCTCAATAAATTTTTTAATGCAGATCTCTCGGCCCCACTCGGGCCCTACAAATATTTTTTTTAAAACGGGCCATCGACTCTGCCCCCTTAGGGCCCTTGAAAAAAAACGTGTGCCACCCCTCCTCTGGGGTTCCCACTTGTGGGAATCCTTTCTTCAAAAAGCACCCCCGACTGGGGATCTGTCGCTGCAACTAAGGGGTTCGGAGGAGGAGAGGCGCTCCGCCAGGAGGATGTCTGGATTCGAGCGTCGCGCAGGAGCGTGCGAGGTTGCCAGATCGTGCAGGAGAGCACCACTGCCGGGGGCTTGAAGTCTGGAGGAGGCACGCCTAGGAGATGCGCTTGTCGCTAACTGCATGCACGAGCGCGCGATGCAGAGAGGAAGGCTCTACCTTGTACTGGTGATGAAAGGATGGCAACGCGCGCATGACCTGGAGAGGGTCGGGGCTTGCGCTCTTCGCCTTGTGCTGGTGCTGTTGATGCCGCCACCTGCGGATAATGCCACCAGATAATGCAGCTAGGGCTTGAGGTCACGAGAGAAAGGTTTTGCGGGTCTGCTGGGGGCTGGGGACTGGATAATGTCGCCATCCTCCTTGACAGGGAGATGCGGCCACTAGATTTGCTGCCATGCTCCTTGATAGGGACGTGCGGCAACTGGATCTCTCCCTGATATTACCACCATCAACATGGTTGTTGGAGTCTTCTTCCGTTGTTGCTTTCGCGGCACCGCCCTTGTGTGGGCGGAAGATGCTAGAGCACACTTTGATATCAGGTGCGCGAGGGGATCGAAGCCGGCTGGAGAGATTTGATGGGCTGCACCAAGGGGTGGCAGCGCCGCCTAGAGGCCTCGCGGAAGGAAGGCTCCGCCACCACCTGTATCTTCTTCTTCTTCAGTGAATGCCTGGACTGGACTGGACTTCGAGGATTTCACGCATGGATTTTGCGTGCTTCGGAGGCAAGATTAGGGTTTCGTTGAAAACCCTAAAACTGAATCTCTAATGAACTTCTCAAATAATCTTTAATATCGAAATCGAATCTCGAATAAAATTAAGAACATGAAAAACCTCAAGAATCTAACCCGCTCTGTTACCATGTTAGAAAATAGAGAATGCGGAAGGGAATGATAAACAGAGCATAGAAACAGAAATTTATAAATATGGAACAGAAATACGTGGAACCCTACTCCCTAAGGAGCAGGATGAAACCACGGGAGAAGGCCTCAAAGGGTCAGGTTATGCATTGCACTTTCTCAATGGATACAGGAGGTCTGGAGCTCCTTATATAGCCTCCACAGAGCCTCCAAGTCCCACCACTGGTAGATGTGGGACTAAACTCAGTGAAGGGTAAATGGATCCTGGAGAGATCCATTTACCCATCTCCCATACATACGACGCATATAACAAATACTCCAACAAAACATTCTATAAAAAAAAGAAAAAAAGGAATGCAGCAATTAATTCTCTTTTCAAGTACACGACGAGAGTAAAAAAAGTCAATACTGAAGTAAATCATCACGTAGAATGTGGCAATCACCTGAGTTGCTCTTATTGAATAAATATGTGGCTGATATTCATCCTTAAATAAATCAGGAAACCTCTCCCGAGTTCTAATTCCAAGATGATACAACTCTTCTTCTCCTTTAGTGATCAAATCACCACCTTTTTGCCTTCCTTTCCAAGGAGATTGCCAGCCCAAAAACCAATCAGGAATCTTCTGGAAAGATGAACTAGCATGTTGCGCCGTACGCTTTGACTCGGTAATAAGAGAATCAATACGAATGGCCAGGTGATCTAACTCTTTGATACGCTTCTTGGTAGGTGCTCGTGTTCCATGCCTTGCCTAAAATGAATACCATAAAAAACACTTGACAACTCAGTCTTCGTATTTTTTATGGCAATTACATAAAAAGTTACTAAAAACCAATAGTAAGTGGTTGAAAAACTTGGTAATAATCCTTAGGATAAACTAGCATCAGATGGATTACATGGAAACTATCTATTGAGCAAAAAAGATTGGCGGCATAAAAACCAGGCTGGTATATATCATTGGTTTGAAGCAAACAGCTCCGTTTACTGGACTATTTGGAAAAACTATACATTGAAAACCAACAATAACCCAAGTTGAAGCTTACCACAAGATTTAAATGTATGGCATTGCAGCTATCCGGAATGGGAGAGGAGAGAAATGCTCCATCAATAGTTTTAGTGGCGAACTCATAACTAATGAAATGTACAGATTAGTAAAAAAAGATAATATAATCAAATAACTCAACCATTCCAATAGAATAAACATTTATCACTTACCTACTAGATGAGAAGTTGATACACAACTAAAGCAAAATGATACAGAGATATATAGATGGCAAACTGACATTACTTGGAAGAAACATTTCATCAACTCTAATACCATGCCTCTTAAATTGAAAAAGGAGACATGCCAAATAATTTCAAGTGCTGCAAAATCATTTTATATATGTATGCATTACTAACCATAATTTAGTAATTTTATCTGGGCATTTGACTCAGAAGTGAGTCCTAACCTTGCTTAGGGATTGGACTTCAACAATGTGGAAGCTCCATACATTTACCAACCAAATTCTCATGGTACTTTAAATAATGATGTTTGATTGGTAAAATCAGATTATGTCAAATAAAAAATAGGCATCTCTTATATATTCAATAAACAATCAAAGCAACGGGGAGGGGACTCCTTATGACGTGTTCTTAGTACAGAGAAGATATGTTGTAGTTAACTGATCTTATATTAGTCTTAGACATATCGGATAGACAATCAAAATAACCGGGAGGGAACTCCTTATGATGTGCTTTTAGTACGGAGAAGATATTCTCTATTTAACTGAGGAAATATTTTGATGCCAAATGCCCAAAATATCATGTTTTTTATGTGCCTAGAACATTGGAACTGACTTTCAGGCTCAACCCAAGTTCAATACAAGGGCGTTGAGGGCTTAAAGCATAAATTGTCTCTAAGAAATATTTATGCATTAGTTTTCGAAATCTCTACTGCAGGGAAACATATTTGATAAGATAATAAAGCTACCAGACAAAATATTGAATTTCCATACCGAGCATCACCTTCCAAAGGCCATGTATGATCCACAGTAAATCAAAATAAAGGACCAGTAATAAAGTTGATATCTTCGCTGTTGTAAAGAATCCTTTACTATCACTTACATGTGAAATTAATATCATAGTTCTAGTTATATTTTTCCTATCTACAACAGCTGCCAATGTTTGATTTCCTAAAATCAATCATTGATCTTCAGTTCTGCATGTTTCCCTTCATGATTGGGTTATATGTACATAAATTATTTTTAGAGTATTTGGAGCCTGCGAAACTTATGTAATAGATGGAAAAATGGATACCTTCAGGATCCATTTACCCCATCTATGTGTTTAGTCCCACATCTACCAGTGGTGGGATTTGGAGGCTCTGTGGAGGCTATATAAGGAGCCCCAGACCTCCTGTATCCATTGAGAAAGTGCAATGCATAGATCAGCCTTTTGAAACGTTCTCCCGTGGTTTCATCCTGCTCGGCTGCTCCTTAGAGAGTAGGGTTCCACGTTAAATCCCGATGTTAATATTTTTATTTCTGTATTTCTCTGATAGGTTGTCGCATTCCTATTTTCTAACATAATATCAGAGCGGGTTCAATTCTCGTGGTTTTTTGCTCTTGATTTATTCGAGATTCGGTTTATGAAGAAGATTTAATTCATGCCAGTTCTTGAAGATTATTCGTGTTCATATGTTGTTCGAGATTCGAGTTTTAGTTCTTAGGGTTTATTGAAATTCTAAACATTCATCATCATTGGTACACATTTTCGGCGATTTGATTCAGATGAAGTTCCAGCAATCTGCAAAAAAAAAGGGGAGGCTTCGTCCCCCCCCAGGCAATTTCTCCTTTCCTCGTGTTTCTCGCTCTATTACTGTAGATGCGGTGAGGCATCCTCTTCGCACCTCCATGGCGGAGCCGCTCCCCTCTCGCCCAAGGAGAAGATGCAGGTCCAGGCGGTCGCAAGAAGAAGCACATGATCCCTAAGGAGCGGGATGAAACCATGGGAGAACGCCTCAGAGGGCTGATAGTCTATTGAACTTTATCGCATCTGACTACAAAGGTGTGGGGCTCTATATATAGCACCCATGGAGTCTCCACATCTCCAAACTGGTAGATGTAGGACTAAAGACTGGATGGGGTAAATGCATCCTGGAAGTATCCATTTACCCATCTACAACTCAACATGCACACAACCAAATACTCCAACAGTAATAGATGGGTAAATGGATACCTCCAGGATCCATTTACCTGATCCATGCGTTTAGTCCTACATCTACCACTAGTGGGAATTAGAGGCTCTGTGGGGGCTATATAAGGAGCCCCAGACCTCCAGTATCCATTGAAAAAGTGCAATGCATAGATCAGCTCTTTGAGACGTTCTCTCGTGGCTTCATCCCGCTCCTTAGGGAGTAGGGTTCCACGTTAAATCCTGGTGTTAATATTTTTATTTCGGTATTTCTATGATATGCTTCCACATTCCTATTTTCTAACAGTTATATCATAAAAAAGATGGCAATATCTAAGATGTGCCGCTTGAAAAAGGCACATATAATCTGTCTAGTTTATGTTCGAAGTAGATATGCCAAAGTTTTTGTTCGTTGGGGAAGAATTTGAAACATTCCATCCCACATCATGGCCTCATGGCTGTGAAAGCTAAAATCTTATCCTACAGTTAAAGAAAAAATCATTTT
This sequence comes from Ottelia alismoides, assembly GCA_037367405.1. Classification (NCBI taxonomy): domain Eukaryota; kingdom Viridiplantae; phylum Streptophyta; class Magnoliopsida; order Alismatales; family Hydrocharitaceae; genus Ottelia; species Ottelia alismoides. The sequence continues at coordinate 995,152 of JAZKJV010011278.1, forward strand.
CACTAATTATTGATTGCCAAAATCCCTAAAAATGCATTCCTAATTTAGAATCAAATCCATTTCTTCTAGTGCTGAACGAAAACACTTCTTCTACTATACCATATATATTTAACTGGAATGATCCACCACAAGACATTCCAAACATACATTTTGACCGTTGAAGACAAAAAAATAGCACCTATGAAGAAAAACCACGAAAGATGTGCGTAAAAATCATATCTTGTGGGATCATCGTACCATTTGCGAGAGCCTAAATCATCCCAAGAAGCAAAAGATGCCTCCTTTCTACATCTAAGTAAGGTTCTACATCGCCCAGTTGACCCGCAAGCCGTAAAATTCCAATCGACCAAGAGAAAGCAGCGACTACCAAACAATCTCAACGAATCAAAGGGGATTTGGAATTCAGACCTGGTAACGGTGGAGAGGTGGCGGCGGACGTCGAAGGGCTCCTCCTCGGCGCGAGCTGTCGAGAAGAAGATCGAAGAGGAGAGGAGAAGAGAAATGGCGATCGAGATCGTTTCTTCTCTTCCCATGTCGAGATCGATCGAAAGAGATGGAGAGGCGGCCCTCGATGTTCTTCACTTTCCCACCTCTGTGACGATGAACAACAAGGACGTTCGTGGAGAGCAGAGCGCTTTCGAAATTAAAAAAAGTGGGAAGAAAAATGGAGGGAGAATATAGCTGATGTCCCTGGGAAACTGCAAATATTCCACTGCGTATAGCGGTTGCTTCGCGGTGAATGTACCGGTTGCTTCGAGAGGGCTTTGGATTTAACTTGATGAGCACCAGTTTTCCTTGAATTATTGGTAATAAGGGTTGGTCGGCTTGGAAAATATTATATTTTTGATGTTAAACTTTTTGGTTTCGTGGCAGATAGAAATACTGTAGCATAGCAAATGTAAGACCCCAACATCAATTGCATCATAAAAGCTAATTTACTTTCGGATCAACTGATATCAGAGGACCTTTTATTCGATATAGATTGGAAAGCTCTTGCATATGTGTATGTTGAATGCAGACAAGCAATACATTTTACGAGAGAATGCATTTACCATGGGAATCAAACATGGGGATTTTCCCATTATATGTTTGTGCTCTTGTATTTGGGTTCCATTGAGTTATACTGGTAATGATTATTGGTATCCCTTGGAAACATTATTCACATCTTGAGAATTGCAATTATAAGCTGTGGCAAAAAAAACATAACCGATTTAGGGTCACTTATTATCACGAGAGATGAGCAGATGTTACAAATAGTGGAAAAAGATGGAGCAAACAAGAATATTACAAAGTTTATACATAGTTGGATATGGGGCAGTAGGTGTCGATCACAAGATAAGGTATCCAAGGATAAGTGGTCAGATTATGATTACATCATTCATTATGCTATATGCGGCGATGTTTTTCCCTTCCCAATCTTTTACCTCACCTTGTTTCGCATCTCCTGTGCAATTGAGTATCATATGTAACAACCTCGATGCCGTGGAGTATATGATTGCGTGAAATCTTGATTGCTATGAAGGAAATGGATATTGTAAAAAAATTGCACTCATTAAAATTGCTAATGCTCATCATGTAGTTGATTTCCAGAATTCTGAACCTTCTGGTGCCTTTTTTTGTACTCGCACAGAACAAGCAAAGAGAATAAGTAAGTTGTAAATCAGACATTTTCATAGGAAAACTCTTGCATGACCTACTCTAGACTTTATCTTGATATATCAAGTTACAATAATAGTAAAACATGTTAGACTAAAATTCTCCATATCACAGAAACCTGGTAAGTGAACCCATGTGAACATGCATTACAGCCTGCTAACCATTACTCGGCACCGCTTATCCCATGGCACAGATTACCTTTACAACGATTAAAGATCAGGCTCAACTCACGGTGGGATCCAATAGAGAGGATCATCTGCTGTAAGGCCTGATGCAGCAGACTTTGCAATAGGTGCGTGGGCCGGTCAATATTGATCAAGCGATTCACACGAATTTGTACGGTAGGAATCCGAAAAAAATACGACAAGATCGAGCGACCCACATCGCTAGACCGGAGGATTCATCTCCATCCCTTTGCCATTCCTTGTCACTTGTCAGCATTCTCGATCTCCTTCAGTGCGGTGTGGAGATCGCAGTATCAAAAGCACATCACACCTCCATTTCTCTCATTATTGGCACAGTGTCGCGTTCTCAATCACTCCAAGAAGACTATATTCCTGCTCCCTCGAATAAAACTATAAGCCCATGATCATAATCTTCCTTCATGTGCTGCCCATCACGTCCAAACAACTGCTCCTCCCTCGAAATCCGACTCATCATCATCCCCGACAAACGCCTGTGACTCCTACGGCTACCAACAAAAAGAAGGGAACCCACAAAACATTACCATTACCATAACCATTACCATCGGCGGCAGCATGGAGAAGCTCATCGAGGTGGACTCCCACGAGATCCTCATCGACTTCCAGCTCTCCACCAAGTGCCGAGCAGACGTCCTCCTCCGGTCGCTGCACCCGTCACTCCCCGTGGCCTTCAAGGTGCAGACCTCCTCCCCACACAAGTTCTTGGTGAATCCACCCTCCGCCCTCCTCCCCCCGCTCTCCTCCATCTCCTTCCAGATCATCCTCCGCCCCCAGCCCTCCCTACCCTCCTCCTTCCCCCGCTCTCCCTCAGACCGCTTCCTTGTCAAGGCCGCCGCCGTCTCCTCGCACTCCCTCGACGTCCCTTCCTTCTTCTCCTCCCACCCTCACCTCCCCACCCACGACCTCAAGCTCAAGGTCGTCTACGTCGGTACCTTCCTCCTCCGCCACTCCATCTCCTCCGCCAACCTCGACGCCGCCAAGCACATCCTCCGCCGACAGCGCTCCCTCCTCTCCTCCCTCACCCCTTCGGAACTTCAAACCCTAGTTCGCTCGCGCGATCCGGACATTCTGAACCTCCTGGGCGGAGCGGACGCTGCGACCGGGACGGTTCTCATCCCAGCGAAGTCGATCCACGAGGCTGCGGCAGCGGGGAGCTACGAGGATGTCGTTGAGATTGTGAGAGGGAGGGGCGCGGCGGTGGACGAGAGGGACGGCGAGGGGAGGACGGCGTTGCACGTGGCGGCGGGGAAGGGGTACGTGAGGTGCGTGAGGGCGCTGGTGGAGCTGGGGGCGGACAAGGACGCCAAGAGCGGCAGGGACGGGAGGACGGCGCTCCACCGCGCCGCGGCCAACGGCGACGGCGAGATGGTGGCTCTCCTCCTGGAGATGGGGGCCGATCCCTCCATCACCAACGCCAGAGGGCGGACCCCTCTCGACGTCGCTCGCGACAAGGGACACGTATGCCTCATCTTTGTCTTCTTCTCCAAAACACGTGATTCCTCAACTGTTCCTTCGAACCACGTGATGCCAACTGATAGCTACCTTGTTCGTTTAAATTACACAAAAGTCTATAACCTCGATTTCAATGTCACATTAAACTTTAAAAGGTCCCAATATTAAATAGTGAAATCTTAAAGATCTGTAACACATTACTATCTTTTAAAGTTCAAGTACTACATGGAAATCGAATGTATAATTCAGAAACTTTTGAGTAATTTACTATACTTTTTTTATGCAGATTTCATATTCTGACAAAAACTACAAGTTCATATTTATTTTCATTTTTAAAAAAGGTACTGATATAAATATTAAGTTGCAAATATTCATATTTTCCTTTAAAAATTTGTAATTTTATTTTTTATTCATATTTTTGTACCTCTAATTCTCTTATATTAACTTTAGTATGGAAATAGATATCAGTTCGATATCAGCAAATTTTTGTATGTGTATATCATTTTAATAAAGGGATATTTACCCAGCGAACCCTGAAATCTTTCAAAATTACCTCTACGACCTTTGAAACATCGATATTCCTCCCTATACCCCGTAATCTTGCTCCGTCTTACCCAACAAACCCTGCCATCAATATTAACTATATTTGAGTCAAATACCTGAGTTAGTCTTGAGTTAACCTAACCAATTATCATCGGACGGTTAGGATTAGTCAAAATAAAAAAAGGGAAAAAATAATGTCGGAGCAGCAGGGAGGTGGGGGCGGGAGCCCATCGGGAGGGGGCCGCAGCAACAGGGCAGAGGTCGGGAGGCGGGGGCGGGAGCCCATCGGGAGGGGGCCGCAGCAGCAGGGCAGAGGTCCATCGTCGGTGGGGCAGGTGGGAACCTCCTCCTCCTGCGCCTCCTCGCCTCCTCCGCTCCCCCTTCCGACCTCCCCTTCTCGAGCTTCTTCCGACACGTGCAGCGACATCTGCAAAGCAACCAGTCCATAGTTCGGGAGGACCAGCGGGTTCAAAGAGCTCGCAGCAGAGGCGGTACTCAGCTTCAAAGAGGTGCTTGATGGCGAATTCGAGATGGCGGCTCCAATTGGCAATATGATCCTCGATGCTTTGCACGTCGCCGAAGTCGGAGGTGGAGATCTGGAGGTAGTCGAGGCCGAGGGCGTCGAGGCTGGCACGGAGATTGGCGGTGCGCACGTCGACGTAGGCGGCAACGCAGCGGTCAAGGCGGGAATTGGCATCCAGGCGCTGCGCGATGGAGAGGAGGTCACGGAGGACGGAGGAGGGGATGGGGGAAGGGGAGATGGCGAGAGTGGCGGAGGAGGAAGAGGAGGGAGAATTCATGAGGATGGGGGAGGTGTGGGATTCGAGGAGGAGGCGGAAGTGTGACTCGAGGCGGAGGAGGGAGGCGGAGAGGAGGCCGGAGTCGAGGGGAGGGGGGGAGGGGAGGGAGAGGAGGTGGGAGCGGAGGGAGGAGAGGAAGGGGGGGTCGGCGAGGCTGTGGTCGTGGAGGAACTCGAGGATGTCGAGGAGCCACTGGAGGGCGAGAGGGGAATGGGAGGAGAGGAAGCGGAGGGCCTCCTCGAGGCGGAGGACGAGGGAGAGGAAGGAGGGGAGGTCGGGAAGGGCGGGGGAGGAGGAGGGTAAGAGGGAGGGCTCGAGGCCATGGAGGGAGTCGAACACGCGGAGGACGGCGGCGGCGGGGCCGACGGCGCGGTCGATGAGGGAGGGGACGGAGGGGAGTTCGGACGGATCCGCTCGGAGCGGGCGGACGGAGGAGAGGAGGGAGGGGAGGCGCTGCCGGATGTCCGAGAGGCGGGAGTCGGCGGAGGACAGGGAGAGGGAGAGGGACTCCGTTTTTTCCAGGGTAGACCGGAGGGCCACTGAGGAAGCAGGGGAAGCGACGTCGGGGCTTTGGACGGCACGGTGGGGTTGAGGTTTCGAGGAGGACAGCGGGGAGGGCCAAATCCAAGGGGAAATGGCAATGAATGTAAATTTAACAAACAAATTGGGTATAATGTAAACAAATATAACGGAAGCCGATTAGTTTTAACGGACAAATGGATGGGAGTTAACCAGAGAGTCTGCACGGTAATGGTTAGCAAGATTACGGGGTCTAGGGAGGAATATCGATGTTTCAAAGGTCGTAGAGGTAATTTTGAAAGATTTCAGGGTTCGCTGGGTAAATATCCCTTTAATATACAGTTATAATTGTAGATTTATTAATAATTATATAAAAAATTTATGTAATGTTTACCAAACATTTATTGTCTTTATTAAGTGTATAAGATAGTCAATGCATATATACATTTGGTATTAATTTGTTATATAAGTATATTTATATCCATTTTAAAAAAAGGGATGATAGTCCAATTTATATATCTATCAGCATTTGCATTCACATTATGAAACATATAATAATGATATTATAAAACATATATCCACATACTATATCTGTATTGAATCATTTGCCTCCGCATGTTGTTTCTACATTTATTGTTTAATGAAAACTTTAACCCAAGATGTCTGACTATGCATACCAATACAGAAAGAGGTAATAGAGGTCCTCGAGAGAGGAGAGTTAGTACTCACTGCAGCAAGAAGAGGGGATTTGAAGCGGCTTGAGTCCTTGCTAAAGAAAGGGATTGGGGCTAATAGCCGCGACCAATATGGTATGACTGCACTCCACTCCGCCGCTATTAAGGGTCATCGTGACATCGTATGCATGCTAGTGGAGTTCGGGATGGACTTGGAATGCCAGGATGTTGAGGGCCACACCCCTCTTCACCTCGGTGTCGAGGGTGGCTGGCTCGAAATCGTGGAGGCATTGGTCGAGATGGGAGCGGATGTGAATGCGACGAGCAAGAGAGGTGCCACTCCTTTGTACATGGCGAGGTCCATGGGGTATGAGGACATATCGCAGCTACTTATGAGTAAAGGGGCTTCATGCTCAACGATGGCATCGTCGTCGTCATTGTCTTCGACATCGTATGCATGAACTTGATTTCTGTAATGTATGGTAGCGAAGATCTCATGTAATCAGAAGAGGCTTTCAGGACATTGGAAGCGCAAGTATGGTGTTGTTTCCAACTTTTTGAGGTCATTTTGCTAATAATTACTGTAGGTAGATCATGTAGTTAACGTCTAATTTGGAATAGAACGTTTTGCTTCCTTGAAAAATAATGTGAAACTCTTCAAGGTAATGGAAGGTTTCCATAATGACATGTTCTGAAAATTATATTGAGCAAAAATACGCGGCGATTTGCTGAAGAGTTTATACGTTTATTTTATGTTGAATAGATACCTGTGAAGCTGCATGCTCGAGGTTGGAACGAAGACAGAACGCGAAATGATGGATCACGGTATGATAGCCAAATGTACTTAGTTCAGTTGATGAATAAGGGTGAAGGGATAATGGTGAATATGGCATTGTTTCTATTTGTTTGGAGGGAGAGGATAAGGGTGAATTAGAGTGTATAAGAGGTAGTTATTTGATATTCTTCGTTCGATTGGCACATGAAGGATATATAAGATTTGTAAGTTAGTTAATTCTATTTGGAGTTATTGTGCCCATTCCCTTTTTAAATATTGCAACATAGTTACACGGGGAAGCTCACTTGCAGATTGATAAGTACATGATTGAGCAGTGCAACAAATATATGTTTTCCATGAATGTTCTCATTTCATAAAACCAAAAATTTAACAGGACTCAAATATTACACAATTAAATATTTACAAACACCATATTGACAGTCAGAGCTGCATGATAATAGGTTTATCACAAATTGGTTCGTTGATTGCATATTGAGCGGATGTTGATCTACATGTGAGGTGTATAATCATTATTTCCTTCTTTTGGATTAGTCTTTCATTTTCTTCCTACTTCTCGTCCTTGCGATCCAAAGAGAACTCAAGCACATAATGTGAATCTGAAAAAAAAAACTTCTTTGTAGTTGAAGACTGGATAGTGGGAGGGAGCGGTGATGCCTTGACCCTATACCCGCAAGAAATCTGAAATGGAGTTAAAGGCATATCAGTAGCAATTCAAACGGATGAGAGAAAAAAAATATGAATTGATGATGAGAGGGCATTTACTTGTCGTGGGCATGTGTACCACCAGCAGTCTTCAACATCCTCTAATCCGTGTGGTTCTTCAAATACCATAGCATGTGCTGCTATGACTGAATGGCATTTCGAACTGTAACATTGTAACATTAGCATTCTCACTGCCAAATGTATGGGTGTAAGGGAACATTAAAATAGCGTAATTGAAATTTATAGAAAACAAATTACCATATGCATATTTTGAAAAAAAATAATGCAACCAGCAAAATCACAAAAAATGAAAAGAGATTTTTGCTCAGAGTGTTAAAGCATCATGCGTCGATCGAGATGTGATGCAATTGCCGGTTAAGCCACGCCCTTTGATGGTGGTTGCTTATCCAGGAGCAGTGATCCCTGAGTCGACATTGTCAGTGAAATTGGAGTATCATCATCGTGAAAAGTATGATGTGGATACTACTCTTGTTGAACATGTCCAAATGTACCATCATTTATGTGCATGCATGAAATAAAGGTGGGAGAAAAATGGGAAGACGGTCCAGACAACTCTACTCAGCCAAGGCACCAGTTACCGTGTAAGATGGTGGATCAATCATCATGAAAATAAAGGTTAAACTGTTGGAACAATCAACCCCTCATATATTGCGGAAGCTTATCAAAACAACCACTTGACAGATTAACTGTAAATCAAACCACACAAGAATCACATCATCTAGCAAGCAAATAACCACAAACACAAACACAAAAGCAATTACAAGTGCACAGGGAATTTTTAATTTGGAAAACACTCAATGTGCAGAAAAAATCACGAGGTTGATCGCAAATCAAAACCGAGCACTATAATCGAAATAATCTCCTATGAGGGGTATAACCGAACGTCTATGCGGTGCTAGAAATCATCAAACAATGTATAATAATAAAAAGGAGAAATATTATCGAAATGATAAATCCGTTGCCAAACTATAGGGAAGAATGCTGGAGAAGAATTGCTCCAAAGATTACTCCCTCAAAACTTCGCGGTAACTACGGACCTTCTTTTTTCCCTATCTCTTTCTTATTTCTTTCTTGTAGTAGGAGAGCTTGCCTTAGGATGATCGTGGTGTGCACCTCATATCCTCTATTTATACTCCGTGGAGATGAGAAAAAAGGAAACATGAACTCCTACTCCTAAAAGGTAATTGATCTCCTCCTCCAAGTAGGACTTGATTTTTCCTTTTCCAAATAGGACTACTAATGTCCTGTATATGGATTAGGTTCTCACAAGGAGGGAAACCCATCCAATGAATCTCCCCCTTACCGACGATGTGGGAACTTCTCCAAACACGCGACGGAGCAACATCTCTTGAACTTTCTAAGTGACAGAGTCTTTGTCATCATATTAGTATCATTGTCATTTGTGTGGATTTTATCAAGTACAAGCTGCTTCGATTCTAACATATCATGTATCCAATGATATATGACATCGATGTGCTTTGATCTTGCATGGAATGTAGAGTTTCTTATCAAGATGAATAACACCCTAACTATCACAGTAAAGTGTATACTTGTCCTGATGAAAACTAAGTTCCTACATGAACTTCTTCATTCATTAAAACTCCTTGCATGCCTCTGTAGCTGCAATGAATTCATCCTCTATAGTTGATAGTGCCACATACTTCTGAAGCATGGATTGTCAAGAAACTGCACCACGTATAAAGGACATCAAGTATCCAGAAATGCCATATGTTAATTTATCGATTTTATATTGTAGTCGGGCAATCATGATCAATCAAAAATTAATCATACAAAAATATCAATCAATGTGCAGTTTAGTGTTTATTTAACCTAGGCAAGCTTCAGGGTTAACACAAGGAGGCAAAAGGAACAATCAAGGGTTCAAATTATCAAACTTAGTGCATGGTTTCAAAAGCACAAAAATTTTAGATTTTTAAGTAATTAGTGGTGATAATGTAATTTTAGCTAAGTTAGGGACTAAAATATAATTTTCAATCAAATGAAGTTCAAAAGTCCTAAAACTTGATTAGAATGTAAAATATGCAAAATTAAGCTATTGTGATTTTTTTATTTGTTTTGAAATTTTCTGATGTAAAATGATTTTATTATGAATTAAATATATAGACTATGTGATTTTGAGTAATTTAATTTTAATAATAGTAAATTTAATTATTCTTCAGAATTGAAATTATTATACATAGATCTATATGAGAGCTATCCATAACAAATTTAATTCCTTAAACTATTGAGTATATAATCAATTAAAATTAAATTACTTCAATAACAAAACAGTTAATTTTACGTTAATCATGCATGCAAATGAGACAACTTTTTGGCACAAAAATAGATTGCAATTAATTCTATCTATTGTGAATTTTGGATATTTTTAGAGCAATGTTAAGTTATTATGAATTTCAGAGCACATAGTGGATAGAATATGCAAATTTCACCAAATTAATTATGTTAAAGCAACCACTAATCAAAAAAATCAAATAATAATGATTAATGATAACGCATTAATTGATCTACATTGTGATATTTTGTAATTAAAATATGATGCGAAATAGTTGTTTAAATAAATATGCAAAGATAGGAGTATGCACGTAGTTGCAAAAAAAATGATAAATAAAGAAAGATGTTGACATGGGATTACCAAAAATCATAAGGAATCCTTGTAGAATGTGTGCGAGTTTTTTCCCTGACAGGGCATCCCCATCATCCAAATGCCCTGTCAGGGCATCTGACTATATTATTTCCCTGTCAGGGCATCTATCGGCGAACGGTTCGCCGATCGGCAAACCATTTGCCGATCGAAGCTCTTTCCGGAAAACTTTTTGATTTTAATATTATTAAAAATAATATAAAAAACATTTGGAAATGTGAATCGGCAAACCATTTGCCGATTCGCATTTCCAAATGTTTTTTTATATTATTTTTAATAATATTAAAATCAAAAAATTTTCCGGAATAATATTATATATTATTTTTATGCACAATCGGCAAACGGTTCGTCGATCGGCGAACCGTTTGCCGATTGATGCCCTGACAGGGAAATACTGAGGTCAGATGCCCTGACAGGGCATTTAGATATTGGGAATGCCCTGTCAGGGAAAAAACTCAATGTGTGCACGTACGTGATGTACGTATGTGGTTGGTCAACGGGCCTCTTTACATAATTGTAGAAACCATGGGGCTTAGGCACAATTCTATCCTGCGCTCATGTGCCGTGAACGTGAAGGGGGAGTTGGGGCGAGGGTGCGGGCAGCATGCTGGCCAAGGATGGCGGAGCTTGCCGGGTGTGGAATGCAAGGTGAAGAGCGTCAAGGGTGGTGAAGAGTCTCGGTGATGGCATAGCGCACGGAAGGGCTAGCGAGGGCGGTAGTTGGCAGCGTGCATCCGATGGAGGGATAACGATGAATGCGATGGCATGGCCATGTCCACAGAGGAGCGTGAAAGTCATGGGCAGTTAGCCGGTGATCGGTGATGCTCTAAATGATGCTTGAGATGACGATATTCCAGATGTTCTCATGTGTTTTAGTTCTTCATTCTCTGCTTCTCAAATGCGGCTTCAGTCACAATCCAATATGCGTGTGTAAATAAAGGCTCAAGAATCTCATTCTCCGCCTAATAGTAGTTCTAGAAATTGATGAATGGGGAATGAGATGGAGATCCAAACGTGGTGGTAGGAAGGATCCATATGCTCAGATCTCCGAGGGCTTAAGGTCATCATATATGAAAGAATGCATGGAGAAGCAGATCGATCGAATATGAGATGGAATCGAGGGAAGATCAAGGATTTTGATGTCAAAGTGGAATCAAAATAGTGGAAATAGGGGATTGAGAGGATGAGAAGAGAGAAGAGGAAGCAAGAAGGAAAAAGAAGAAAGGGATCCTGCATGGGGTTTGTCGAAGAAGGAGCACAGTGGTGCAGATGGCCTTGAGCATGTGGTAGAGCATGCGAGGTTGGGCAGCAACTTGGAAGGATCTGCAACACAAAGTGGAGCCTTGCGGATCTCACCAATGGTTGTAGGAGGCTGGAGACACGTTGTCGCTCAACAATAATGTTGGAGCTATCATCTCGGTGCTTTGGTGGGTCTAGATCTCAAAGATCAAATGGCAGATGGGGTTGGACGATGACAGAGTGGGGTTTTTATGGGTTGTTGGGGATCACCGAGGAAAACTGGAATGATGTGGAGGGTAGTGAACATGGAGAGGTGGAGTCGTTGCCAGGGATGCGGCACATGATTTTGATTTTATTTAGAGTTGATTATTCAATTTTAGTGATTTTTAGATATTTTTAGGTTGAGTGCTTGTGTTGTGAGATTGTTATTGTTTTGTCTTAGTTATCTCTGTGTTTGTATCTATTTAATTTCACTTTACTTTCTCTTGAGAATTTCTTGACACTCTTAATATTTTGTGGTAGGGCTTGTGGAGACGACAAAGCCAGAAGGACCACGGAGGTGAGAAGCTTGGAGCTTTAGCTGCAAAGACCGTGAGACAATTATAGTAGGAGAAATTTTAGTTTAATAAATAGTATTTGTATTTTAGTTGAATAAATAGTATTTGTCTTGTCACTTTTAGTAGTATTCTGTCATAATTTGTGGAGTAATTATTTATTGTAATAATTGCCAAATTTACAGTGGTTCTTGATAGAGTTCTCGCATATGTAAGAAGGCCTCTATTTATTTTTTCTATTGTGTGGTTATGTCGAGAGTGATTTCAACTTAAGTGGCGATTTTGGTTCAGGAACTATGCTTCTAATAGACATATCTTAGGTCATATTTGCTTGATATAAAGTATAACTTAGGATTACTGATGAATCTCCATTTCATCACCTTTATCTTATCATTTTAGCCTTAAAAACCCTAGTAAATGCATATAAATACCTTGATTTGCATAAATTAACATACATGCTTTGTTGTACAAATACTGTATAAAAAATTATTTTTAATGCCAAAATTATAGAATAAAGAAAAGAAAAATAATAAAATACAAAGGTATTTTATGACCCTAAACCCCGAGACCTAGGCATCTTGATGGCTGGGTTGACAAGGAATAAAGTAGAGTGAGATAAAGGCCAATAATTCAATTAAATTCCCTTTTATTAATTCCTTAATAATGCATTTTTGGGACATATTTTATGATTAATTATTTAGATCTCAAATAAATAAACTTTGAACAAGAAAGTTGCAGATAATAAAATATAGAAAATATAAAATTGATTTCATACAAAATAATGTACAAAATGAAGTTACATTTTTGAATAAGATTCGAAAATCCCAACTTCCCAGATCCATATCTCTCGAATAAAAATTCAACATATATTAAAATTACCTTTAATTATATATAACCTTTAATAACTTATTTAATGAAGGTGGTTTCATAGTTTTTTGAGTTAAAGTGTGGAAGTTAGGTTTTGGACCCCTCTTGTACATTATACTTGAATAAAATATTTATTTTATTTATTCATTATTATCATTTATTTTATATTTTTATAATTTTGTAAATATTATTTATAATATATGTACATATTAAAATTGGAATAAAAGAATAAAGAAAACATTAAAATAAAATATGCATATAAAATACATAAATGAAAATATAATAACTATACATATATATATATATATGTAAGTGTAAATAATATACCATAACAATATCATACAAATATATTTAAGTATCTAAAAATAAGTTATAAATACATAAAATATTAAAATAAAATATTAAAATGAAAAATAAAAATTAAAAAAAATATAATTCACAAAACATAGATAAAAATACCTATAATGGAACCCTAAAAAGTAACTAGTAATTAAAAACCTCAAAAAAATAAATAAAAAACATAATAAAATACTTTATAAAATAATAAATATTTTTTAAAATATAACTTAAAATTAATAAAATCATTTAATAATTATTTTGGATTTTTTAATTTTTTTCAGCATACTTTTTCCTGGTTGGTCCACGTTGACTGTTGGACATGCGAGCCTACGACGAGCCATTATGCAATAAATGCTATTGCAATTCACTCCTTAATCTAAAATGAAGAGTAACTAATTTGCATAATAGGTACCTTAGTAGAATTAGCGTTATGTACCATTTCCATCTTAATGATCATACAACTGTTGATTCAATTATTGAATCATAGAGGCTGGTGCTTGAATGAATATCTAAAGAGTTAGATTGAGGAGTCATCAAGTACCGTCAAATGAGTGTTAAGATGTGATCTATAGCCTGAGTAGGAGATGTCAATCCTTATCTCTAAAGGCTGATATCTGACCGACCTCTTGATGCAGGTCCTCTGCATATGAATAGATATTCGAAGGTGCCAGATTAATTAGGTCAAAGAGTTGACTTAACGAGGTCGAGATAACCAAAGACCTATGTCGTATGCTGTTATAGTATAGGAACGCATCCTATGACCGGAGACAAATGTGTTACTATATGTCTGAGTACGTAAATTTGGTAGACCGATAGGTTGATGGCCTAATCAAGGTCTATACACCGACGCACTGGTGTGCATACAAGGGCATATGAGTAATATGATCTCTCAAAGGGATCATGCAGGTTCATTACTGAACCGGAAGACATGAGCTCTCTCATGAGATATTGGGAAGAATCAAATTCCGTGCACGGTCGTCTCGCTTTGGAAGCTATACTGAATTTGTAGGTTTGATATATACTTTAGAAAGTATATGATCAACACCTGGGTATGATATATGCTTTTGGAAAGTATATGATCGATACCAACTCCCAATGATCGAATGAGAACTTAATGATAAAACCCTGAACGAGACAATCCAAAAGAGATCTAAAACTTCGGGTTTAATATGGGCCTTTCAGTATGCAGGATGTGCAGGTATTAGGAATACCCAAGGGTGATGTGATCATAAACGATTGTATAACCATGACGCTTCCATTCCTAAGGAGTGATGAAGCAGGTCTGGATTTTAGTGACTCCTCTCAGTAGAGAAGTGATCTGATCTTAGTCCAAATGCTGGACATTGATCTGAATGTGATTCGGATGCAATGAGAAGATTAGATGGTCTTGATTTAATCAAGCATCTATAGAGGTCCGTAAGATCTAGATTTGAGATGTGATCTCAATATCCAAGTCACTATACATGGAACAATACAATCACCCCGTCCTTATCTCCAAGTATCCACGGAAAAAGCACATTATCCTTGAAAGAATTCAAGAATGATTCCATTGTTGATTTATATATATCCAAGCATTGAGATATGGATGATTAAATGTGATTTAATCGTAAAATATAATATGAATTTGATTCATATTATTTATCCATATAAGAAGAGCTATCTAAGATAATTAAATATGATTTAGTTATCAAATATGTGAATAATGTGAATGTGATTCATATTATTTGGGCACATGAGAATATAGATTCAAGATGATTAAATATGATTTAATATGAATAATGTAGATAATACTATCCACATTAATTAGGTATATTATAAATGTGATTTATAATATATTAGAGAGATCATATTGTGATTTATATTTGTTAATTAATTATTGATGTAAATTGAATTCACATTGGATGATTAATTGAAAATATAATTTACATTTTGTTTTGAGATGTGAATGTGATTCACATTTTTTCAATGATATGATTGCAATATTTCACAAGATAATTGTGAATTATTTTTTTAAAATAATTTACAACAAATATTGTTGTAAATCTTGGAGATATCATGAGGTAATGAGATCTCACGAGATAGTGAGATCTCATGAGTGGACGTCCCCCTTTTAAGGGGATGTAGTAGATTCAATTCAATCATGGGTTGTTTTTGCCATTAATTTCGCATTGAATCGTTTTATGTAGCCTTAAAATCCCAAAATGTAGTTCACCAGAGCTAAGCTCCGACGAACCACACCGACCATCCTCGCGTGTTTTTCGACCCCACCGACCACTTCATTCACCTCCATATAGCCTTCTCCATCTCTGACCACCTCTAGAAAACCTCAACTCCTTATAGATCGAGACCTCGGCGCTCCACATCTGCCATCTATCAGAGCTGCCTCCGCTTGTGACACCCACACACCCACTTACGCCAATAAGCTCCAAGATCCCCTCTTTTTTTCTTGTGCCCTCTTCCTACGGGACTTGGAGGCCAAAGGACCCATTTGGGATCGTTTTTACAGAAGCAGGAAGCACTTGGAGCCCCATCGTTCCTCGACTCCATCTGAATTCATCAAAGCTCCAACTGTTCATAGGTCCACTAGTGTTGGAGGACCTCAACAAACTTTCGAACCCATCTGCAGGGAAGGAGGAGCCAGATACCTCAAGATTTTGCAAATCCAAGCTCAACAGGGATGTGTTCTTGGCTTGTTCTTCCTCATCGTCATGTTGTCGTCTGATCGAGGGTCACCTCTAGGTTGTACAACAACCGTGGGATGCAGCGAACCAGAATCGTTGGATCCCCGGGGATGATATATTTCGGGACATCAATCGTTGAATCGGTATTGACGTGCAAGAGCACACCACATGGCAAGTGAAGTCCATCCAATTGTTTGGCCCGTGGAATTAGGTTTGGCCATTTTGCATCTTAGGCCCAACCATTTTTGGTATATAATGGTTAATATTTAAACTTTCACATGTCATGTATTGGTTTCGTAAAAGTTACAATGAGGACCCCTAAGCTTTTCATATTTGCAATTAGGTCCACGTCAGCTCACCTCACATGCGTGGGCATTTTACAGGCGGTGTCCTGGACTTTTGTGTGTTTCATATTGGCCTTGGAACATTCTAATTACATTATATGTTTTTGTAAAAATAGTGATTTGGCCTACCTTTATTTAAATTACATATATGCCCTTGCTAGATTATAGTTTCTCTTTGTAGTCTCTCATTTATTTAAAATAGCATTTGTACTCCAAAAAATCCACAAAATTAATCATGATTTCTCCTTGTTTCATGTCCTAATCTTATTTCTACAATTTATGATTTTTTTATTATTTTATAAAAAATAAAAAATTACACATTCCCTGTCTATAATATAAAATACTTAATAAATAAATAAATATTTTTGAAAATTTCCAAAAAAAATATTTATTTTTTTTACTTATTTATCTTGCATCACTAGAAATTAAAAAACCTAAAATAGAAAAAGAAAATACTTACAAATTGAAAACCCTAAAAACCTTGATAAAAATATATAAAATTCCTAAAAATTCTAAAATTATATTTTTTACTTATAACTTTCTCTATATTATTATTTATAAATTAAAATTGATTTGGAAAAATTTGGACTTGATTTGTTATTTTTAATTTCCATTTCAATTTCATACATTTAATTAATCCTTGTTTTTGGGATAATTTTGACTTTAAAAATACATAAAAATTAGAAAAAATCATTAAAAACACAAAAATAGTAAAAATTATTTACAACCAAAAAATATTTTATTTCCTAGATTTTGAGTTTTTTTATTATTACTCATATCTATCTCATTGTATCTTGTTTATATACTATATATATAGCTATATTATATTTTAAAGAAAAGGAAATATAAAAATATAAAGTTAGAAACAAAATCCAAAAATATAAAATAAAAATAAAATAAAATAACTAAAATAAAAAAACCCACAATAAAATCGTATAGACAAAGAATTACAATCATCTCTTGAACTTCACGTTCACAATCTATCCATTCTTCTCCCTGAGTTTGATCTCTACTCATACTTGCCCTTATACATGTTTTTGTTGTAGAGTTATAATAAAATTTAACTCCACACAGTATTTTCATCGTTTGATTATTACTGTGGATTAATTGTTGTTTTAATAGGGGTTTCGTCTAAGGTCGCTTCGACGACTGTTGATCCACCATGTGGATTGACAAGACCTCATTCGACAAATGGCACCGTTGTTGGGGAGCAACTGCGCATATATTGGTTTTATTTGATTGTGACTTGTTTGTCTTCTTAGTTTATATTGTTGATGCATTTATTTTCTCTTTTATTCGATATTAATTGTTAATTGTCTAATCACCTCTCCTGGTTGATTTTGCTGCGAGGTACCACGGATCAAGAGAGGTGCTTTACTCGGAGCGCTTGCGCACCCACGTGAGGCCAAGCCGATTTTTTGACCTACCTCTCAGAAGGGAGCATCAAAGGAGACTTGGGAGGATTTTTGAAGACATTCCCACTTTGCATTTTTAGTTCATTTATTTATTATGTAATTTATGTAAGAGAGACTATTTTATTGTAATAATTCAGGACACTCAGGGTACTCTATACACTTCATGAAGTCTAGTGCCCGAGGGATTGTTCCCTTGGGGCCTTGCCGATTTTGTCGCGTTTTCACCTTTTTTTCATTTGCTTCCCGATTTATTTTCTTTATTTTGTGTTATTGAGCCCTAATTGTATGGTTTTCTTGATGATAGTATTAGGTCCAAACACTTAATCATTATTGCATGTACCTATAGCCTATGTTTGGATTTTGTCAAATTTTGAAATTGCTTTTCCGTTAGTATCATAACCGCGCACTACGAGAGTCCTCCATACAACGCTTGCAGGACCCACTGTAGTGGGCACCAAGAAGACTCCAAGACCAGACCCTTTGGTTCTATTCTAGGTGATTATCATATTGTTCTTCATGATAATAGTATATTATCATCTAGAGTGATTTCATCAACTTGCATTTGCATATAGATAGGTCTCAATTATGCTTAGCATCATTGCATGTAGAGAGTTGTAGGCAAGGTGGGCATTTATGCTTTATCATGCATCATTGATTTCACCTCGCATTGCTTTTCCGACTCTTTTCCTATGATTTTGATCACATACGAGCTAAAAAGAATTGAATCCCTCTATAGGCACGTGTATTTCTATTAAAAATCCAAAAAAAGTGATAATCGAATAGAATTGTGACTGCTAAAATTGTTTGATCCCAAAATACATCAAAATGAAATCATTGTCTTGGGACGAGTAATCCTTTTGCTTTTACTTGCTCACGTACACATTAAGGTTAGTTCCCAAATCCCATAAGACAACCTAAGTGATTTGTAGAATTTTTGACTTCTCACCTAAACTTTTAAAAGAGACAAGATAAAAAGACCGAACTTTTACGGTCTTTACCAAGTTGAGTAGGTAAATTGAGGGGTGTGTTTTGTCTTATATGTGTTTGTCTGTGTTTGCTTGTGTGCATACTCGACTGCGCATTCACACCTTTTCTTCACATCTTTTGACTTGACCTTCGTGCTCTCTCGATCATTTTCTCTTGTTTCGAAGATGGCCGACTGGAGCAATTTTTATCCGAACTTTGTGGATCCCTCGTACCCTCCAACCGGTCCACCTCCATTTTTCCAAGAGGATATTGATCATGATTTTTGTATATATCCACCTCAGCCATAGTTTCAGGACTCGAACTTTTATCCACCACCGCCTTCACACTTTCCACCTTCACATCCACTCGAGACTGATCTGTTGAAGTCACCTTTCACGGAGTTCACACTTGAGCACTTGACCCAGATGATGGAGCATATGAGATAGAGGATTGACGACCTCACTAGCATAAATAAGAGCGACTTGATGACATTATTCACTTAAGGATTCTTATGAGCGGTTGCAATCACCCAAAATACAAAAAATGAGAAAATTTCAAAGATCTAAAAATATTTTGAGAAATACGTGATTGATTCAGACTGTGTTGAGAGGGCACCCATGCAAGATCACTTGCCCACACATTCACTCACATCTTATACCATCCTTGACCCCGAGGGCAATACTGTACAGACTGCTCTTAGTTGTCCCTGTGTAGATGTTGATTCCGACCTATTCTCTTGTACGAAGGAGGTCCAAAAATTCAAAAAATGTTGACTGAACCTGAAGTGGTGGCATGCTTTCATGAGATTACTAATGCCCCACTTCGTCAGGAAATGACCCATTTATCTGCTCTTCAACCCAAGAAGAGAAAGCGGAGGAGCAAATCTGAGCGTCATATTTTGACCATGGCCACTGCCCATGCCATCACTCACCATCCAATTTATAAGAAAGGGAACACTACTACACCATTCGTTAGATGCACTATCTCTAACCATACATGTGATCACACTCTCCTTACACTGGTTCTTCAATTAGCATAATACCCTTCTCGCCGGTGCAGTCTCTTCGCTTAGGGCCTCTCAAGAAAACCAGGATGATCATTCAATTTGCTGATGGATCTATCAAGAGGTCGAAGCGTATTATATAAAACATTGTCATTTTGATTCATGGCAGGAGATACACTATTAATTTTCTCATATTGTCCATGGAGGCCTCCACTGGGGAGAATTCTCCAATCATCCTAGGACGACCCTTTCTTTCCTCTGCAAGAGTCGTTATTGATTAAGGATCAGGAGAGATTTGCTTCTGTCTTGATGACGAACGCATTGTGATCATCGCTACACGTATTGTAGACTAGAGACTTGCGCCTGATGCGACTTCACCTATCTTGGTTGACCCCGAGGACTATGACCTTGAAGAGACTATTAGAGATTTTTGCTGTATGTTAGATTCCATTGAGACCCACAAGGAGTAAGACTCAGAAAGCATAGACCTGGTAGTTCCCTCTTTTGATACTTGGAGATGCGTTGATGACATCCGTGGGATGTATACTATTGACACTATTGAGCGGAGGGCAGACTTGGATGAGCGTGATAAGGTCGAATTTTATCTGATTGCTTTTATTAATGAATTCACACCTTTTTGATGATATTGATGGTCCGGTTGAGACTTTAGAGGATGAACATGACTTGACTACTTCCACTAATGAGTTTGTCCCTTTATGTTTTGACCTAGCTGAGACTTCCCAGGCCGGACATGACCACACTACTTCCACTGGCCAGTTCATGCCTTCTCATTCTGAGATTGTTGAGGATACATTTCAGGTCGATCCTGATCGGTTTGTATCTATTGATGACCCCGATATCGACCTTCATCTTGTCCGATCCATTCCTCAACGGTCGCACAAGAAGGTTTGCTTTCTACCTTCTTGATCCTTTGTATATCCACTCTGTTGCATATTTACTTTCATTTTATTCTGTCCATCTCACAAATTTCTCATCCACCCTAGTTTCATGCATGCCTTGCTTAGGATGTACTTTGTCCTAAGTATGGGGGGTGAACGAGCCGAGTGTTCATTCTTTGTTCTGTTTCATCACTCTTGCCGTTGCCTATACTTAGGGCTCTTTTACCCTAGTATTGGGGGAGTGATGCGTACATTCTCTCTTCGATCTTCATATATCTTTTCTTATTTTTCTTATTTTCTTATTTTTGTTTTATTTTTTCTATCAAAAAGGTGTCGCCCCTTTTTATCAATCTTCAATACCTAGGATGTACCTTGCCCTAAGAATAGGTGGTGTGCACCCCGAGTTCTTTCATTCTTTGATCCTCCCTACTGTCTTCGCTTATTGTATATACTTAGGGATATCTTACCCTAAGTATAGGGGGGAGATAGTCTGAGTACGATCTGTTCATTCCCACCCTTGACCCTCCTTGCCTTATGTACAGTCTGTTATACTTAGGATTATTTGATCCTAAGTACAGGGGGGATGGTTGACTTCTCATTCTTTCCTTCATTTGTTATTCTTTAGACTTTTCTATACTCAGTACGATATATGTCTTCTCTTTTTCTCTCTGATCTATGAGGACATAGCTCAAGCTAAGTATAAGGGGGTCGTATATATGTAGTATATACTTTAGCCATAACTCGTAGTTTCATTTTTTAATAATAAATATGGCTAAAATTATGTATAAAATACTCTTAAAATCATTAAAATCACTTAATAAAAAGTTTTATATTATTCCTCAAATTCTTTTTGTATATAATGATTAATAAATCAGGTTAAAATATTTTTTGCAAAATGTTTGAAAAATAGTTTGAAAATCTTTTTGAAAAATCTTTTGAAAACTATCTGGAAAATATTTTGTTAAATATTTTCAACCTTTGTAAAAAATTTTTGCTTAAAAATTTTCTTTTCTTTATGTGAAATTAAAATGTTTGAAAAATCATTTGCAAATGTTTGGAATGAAAAATCTATATATACTATTTGAAAAACCTTTACAAATGATTTTCAAATGTGTGTAAATTTTTGTAAAAATTCTTTGTAAAAATTATTTTAGATTATAGTTTTTAAAATTGTTTGTAAAATTATTTTCAACTAAGTTTGAGGAATATATACATTAGACCAAAATTCTTTATTAATTGTATGTACATATCGATAAAAAGGATCACTTATCCCTTGTAAATTCTTAAAAACCCAACTCTTGTAAATATAAGATGCATCCCCATGTAAATATTTGTACCTAGTTTTTATCCGAAATCTTTTATTTTCAAAAATACAAAAAAAACTTGCAAAATCTTTTTGAAAAATACTAAAAAATTGCATTTGCAACATTTTTTTTCAAAAATCATTGAAAAGTTCAAAAGTTTGAGAATTGCATCACAAAAATATTTTCTACATTGTGCATAACATTTTCATAGCATTCACATTTTGTCGGATTGAGTTTGAAAATTGAAGAAGTCTACGTAAAATCCAAGGATAGGAGCATGGTTGGAAATTAAATCTACCTAATCACATGAACCTTATAAGAGTTGGAATTGAGGTGCTTCAGGTTTAGTTGAGTTAATTCTTTTAGAATTGTGAGACTTGGTTCAATGGATTCTTGACTGCCTATATAGAGTATTTCAGAGCACACACATGGATCTTGACGATAATGACCTAACTTGGACACATGCACCTTTCACTTGGCTCAACTCAGCTAGAGTGGTGAGGGGATCGGATTTTTCGATATGAGACACACACAAGTGGAAATATTTGACCTTGTTAGGGAGGGAAGTGCACCACAACCCGTTCAGTAGTAGAGATGTCTAAAGACATGAGAGCGTGAGTTGCAATATTGCTTCAAAAGAGGGATACTCTGTTGTCCCAAGAAGAAAAAATCCTTATGTAAATGCTATTGTATATATCATTTCAAAAAAAATCTCCAAAAAAGTAGACATGCCTGATTGAAAATAAAAAATTCCTACCAGAGTGTACATATTTGTATAGTCAATAAGCAAGCTTGAGATTCAAAGTCATATCATGTGAGCCTGCATGTGGATAACTTGACTACATTGGTCTTGCATCTTAGGATAGGTAGCTACACTTGCTACCGTCCATTCTTCTCTTCACCCCCTCCTCTTGAGTTGGTTGCCACTTGAACTTATAAGGGAATACCTCACTCCTCGAGGAAGGAGTTACTGGATTGGAGAATCATTGGGTTGTCAATTGGAGAAGTCAGTCTCTTTGTCATTTCAATTGAGGTGAGTCACTATCACGTACACTATACAAGTAAGATTCAAAGTTATAAGGGTTTTCATATGAGTTGAAATATTTTGACCTGGCTATTGAGGAGACTTAAGCAGCATTTTGGGATTCTCGAAGGTTGTTGGACGTATCACATTTATGAGTGAACCTTGTAAATATGTGTGTTTACGTCTTGCTTGTTTGATCGTGTTTACGAGTGTTTGCTTTCATGATTCACAACATACTTGTTTGCGCCTCATGCTGATTATTTCTAAGTGAAAGTTTTTTCACTCATTTGCCTTTAAGGATCACTGATTTTAGCATATCTTTGGATTTACCTTATACATATCAGATTAGAAATATACGAACATGGATTTCTTTCGATCCATAGGACCTGAATTATGCCACTGATTGAATAGAGATGTCATCTCACTACAAAAAAAGATGTGATTGGGATGCACATGTTGGCTCGTAATGTGCACACTAATTGCACGCCATGTGCACGCCCTTGTAATGGGCGAGCACAACTGCTAGCTCAATGCATGGTCGCTGATACGAGAGTCACCAGGGCATGTGTATGAGTACTAGTGGTCGTTATGTCCTCACCTGCATGTAGGCGTGCACAGACGTGGTCGTCGACATGGTCGCTCCCAAATAATATGGCGTCATATACGGAGCTCCTGGCGAGCACATGTGCTCGCCCATACTGAAATGCTGGGAAAAACTATACAGGTTCGGCGGGGTTTAGCCGCCCCGTCGAACCTGTATAGTCTGCCAAGAAACCACTGCATGTGCTTAATAAGGTCGATAAGAGTATCTTTAATATACCAATTCATCAACTAAATTAACTAACTTTGGCATGTTGAACTCACACAAGATATATATAAACTTAGAAACTAAACATTCATATTTTTGTGCTTAATACTAGAAATATATGTTCGAAAGAATCCACAATTAAAAGTACAAAAAATTATACTATCAAAGTTCATACAAATTGAAAGATGTGCTAAAAGTTCAACAACGGAACAAGACAAAAACCATCATTTCTTCTTTGATCTAAATTTTTTTGATATTAAACCATGTTTTGCTTTCTTTTTCTCATTCTCCTTCTCTTTGAATTTAGCATACATGCGTGCCTCTTCTTCTGGGTCATTCTCCTCCTCCTCTTTATCATCCGATTCAATCTTCTCAGGTTGATATGCATACCCTTGTGACCTATATTACGTAAGATATATACATGTTATTTGCATTTTGAAGATATAGAAATATGTAATTATTACTCATTCTAAGTAGAATACTTACATGTACGCCGTGAAATCTTCTCGGAGATTCCTCACCTGCTCCACCATCATCGCCATCTACGACTTTTTTTGCAATGATGGTTGGGACGATTGTGGTTGTGTGTACTATAGCTGGGAGTACGTATAATACGAATGATGATGTTCCTCCACATAGTATGGAGGAAGACCACCAAGCGTCCGCTTCCTGTTCACCAAAACGTCCCTCTCCTCCAACACCTTATAAAATTTTGATTGTTTAATATATATTTATATATAAAAGATGAATATAGTAAATTAATATTTATCTATATCTACTTCCAAATTGCTTTATCAAATGGTGGTTGCTCTCTAGTTGGATCACCACCCCCATTTTTCTTTAGATAGTGCCAAATAACGATCCTAAACTACAAATTAAAAAAAGAGAAGAATAAGTTATAATATGTCTTTCAATTGCAAATAAATTAAAAGATTAACCAATAATTCTCTTACTTCAGGGGTGGACCATTGAGACTCTCCTTTGACACTCATGTGAGACCTAGACCACCACTCCTGAAATGAGGGTTCTCTTTCCAACCTAGTTGCCTAAAAATTAATTTTAAAAACTAATAACAACAAGGTACTATATTAAAGTAGATTTTCATTTTTATATTGTAGTACCATCTCTGCTCTAATATGAATGTGGCTTTTAGATCCGCTTGTAGATTTAATCCTTTGTTTTTGGAAGTTTGTCCTTCCCGTCGTTGATCTCCTTCCAAACATTGCATCTGCAATGAATGCATCACAGAAACCCTCCCATCTGTTATGAATATTGATTATTGTAAAATTTGCATCATAAGTTATTGAAGAAATACAATACCTATCCTCCGTACACCATGCTGGCAGGAACCTCTTCATCTCCTCAATAATCATCTCTTCGCATCCCGTCTTCGCATGCGAGTCTCTCTTTGTCTTGAAAAATGTATCGCTCATTCTCTTCTCCACCAAACGAATAAAGGCTCGACGATAAGCCTCTTTCCCCAGACCAGGAATTAGACGATACCTACTACAAAAGTTACTGCAAAATATCAGAAGAAAACGTGACAAAAATTTCTATGTCATTTCTAAAAAAATATTCTTACCAGAAACATCTCAAACAATCTCTCTTGTTCGGTGGCAGGGATGCGACACCATCGAAATTGCATACTAGTGATGTGTATCTTGATTATATTGGTTATCTCCTTTTCCACCATGTTGCTTTCAAAAAATCCCTGCATATTTTGGTAAAATTTATAAATATTATACAATTTATTTGTTTGGTAAAACTAAAATGAAAAAATTATTAAAATCGTACCTCCCATCCGTCGTAACCTCCATCAAAGGTAGGACGTCGAAGTCTGTCCAACTCCAGTAGATAAAGGCACAGAGGTGCTCGGACGTCCTAAAGAAGAAGAATCAGATCCCATCGATGTCCGTGCAGATATCTGGACCGGGACCGGGAATGTAGCAGGAGCGGCTGAGGTAGATAGCTCTCCATAGGCACCTACATAAAAGGGTGGAGGAGGATAATCAAGGGACTCGTAGTAGGCTATGACCCGTCGAACCTCGTCAGACTGTGAATCTAAAACAACATTCGGGGTTGGCTGCCTACTGGACTAAGGTGTGTCTAAGAAGGATGGACGATTGAATCGATAAGATCCATGAGACCTGCCACGTTCAAAACATGTTATGACTGTAATGAAGATGTAATTGTAAATTATATGGTTATTAATGAACATTTTAGCTAATTTGAGTACAATAATTTAATAAAACTTACAGTTAATCTTCATCATTTATTTCTGTTGGATTAAAGGATATTTCTTCGATTTCTGAGTTTTCTGAATCATCATTTGTGGAGTCGGAATCATCTTGTAGGTCAACACATAACACGTCATTATCAGCCAATCGATTGACTCGATGATTGGGACTTCTTCTACTATGTTTATTCGTTCATGAGTCGATGCGAATGCTTCATCTATATCATCTTCATGATGAGTGTATTCATTAGAAATATAGCCTCGAGAATTTATCTTCACGACACTTAAAGTTTCGACGCTATTTCTCTTCTTTGACACTTGTGGGAGATAACGAACTTGGTCCACTTGAGAAACTAAAATGAAGGGTTCAAATCTGCGTATAAATTTTCTTGGTATCACGTCGACAATGTTATTTCTCTTATTGAGTACTATACCTCTATTGGGTTCGTACCAATCACACAAAAAGAGAACTTCTTTATTAAAGCCTAGAATACTATATTCTACTTCTAGTATCTCCTTTAAAATTCCATAATAATTCATATGATCTTCTTTATAGCAAGATCCATGAACCATCACTCCGTGATTCTGAGTTGTTAAATATTTAACCAAATTGAGGGTATGAAAACGATAACTATTACTACATCATGAATTGTAAGACCAGACCTTATAAACCAGTCCTTCTCTAAAATATTTTAAAATATTCTAAAATATGTGTATAGTAATCGCCACCATCCAATTATTTTAACCGGTCTTTAAACCAATTTGAAAATTGATTCCTATAGATGCTCAAAACTTCATCACCTGGATACATAGGATTTTCTTCGACAATTTTCTTTCTAAATTCCCTAAAATTAGTAAAAGAAACATTACTATTACATGGAAGGGAATTTGCATATATGCATAAAGTAATACAAATACATACTGAACATATGGTGTTAGTTCATCGCAATTGTCTAATACGTATAACTATGCAACATCCTTCTCATGTTTCGATAAGAAACGTTCTGTTGCATTTCCTATGAGTTGAGTGGATTATGAAAGATACTAATACAAGGTTCTTCCTCCAAGTAAATTGTCTCATTCCTCCTAAATCTGTTGTGAATTGTCTCCAGATATTCTGAAAGATACCTAGCGTAGAATGTTGCGACTTTCTCATAAATATACTGCGAACTTATTAATCCTTCAACTTTACTTTTAATTCGGACCTTTCTTTTGAGAAAGAACATGAACCTATATAAAATATGTATTTTATTCAAATATTAAAGAATGCAAGATGATTTTAATATTTATAATTATCTTTCAAATGGATACATCCAATGATATTTTATCGGCCCTCCAACTTTTGCTTCATATGGAATATGAATCATCAAATGCTTCACTGAATCAAAAAATGACGGCGGAAATATCTTCTCCAAATTACACATAATCATAGGAATATTTTTCTCAAGATATTCCTTCTCCGTGCGGTGTACGTGTGACGAGCATAGAACCTGAAAAAATATGCTAACATCCGATAGAACATCAACAACATTTTTTGGTAGCAACCCTCAGAATACTAACAGTAGCAACCTTTCCATGAAAATATGACAGTCATGCCTTTTCATTTCCTTAAATGATAACTTCTTTAAATCGACCAAATTTGAAAAATTTGATGCATATATTTATGGAAACTTTAATTTACTTGTCCATTCGCAGACAAGCTTCACTTGATTTCTGTCTAATGTATACTTCGCTTTGGGAAGTTCAACCCTTCCATTATCATGTTTCTTTATATGCAACTCTGGCCGATTGCATATGATTTGTAAATTACGCAAGACTTCACTGTATCTTTTGAGAGACCAGTTACATTCATAGCAGTATAGAATATGTTATTGAAGATATTTTTCTCTATATGCATAACATCTAAGTTGTGTCGTATCAGTAGCTTGCTCCAATATGGTAATTTCCAAAATATACTCTTCTTAATCCAATTATGATTGTCACCAAAATTAGGAAGATGTTTTTTTTTATCTCCATTCTCTAAGACTGATTTCTCCAATTATTACAAGCTTGATAACATCGTATCGGTGGTCTTAAATGGCGGCGGATCTGTAAGATCAATTATATTATTTTTAAATGACTACTTTTGTCTTCGATATGGATTATTGTTTGAAAGAAAACGTCCGTGATAATAAAAAAACATGATTTCTGACCGTGTCGAAGCTGGAATGATTTAGTACCTTCCATACAATATGGACAACTTTTACGTCCATGCATACTCCATACATATAATATTCCATATGCCGGAAAGTCATTTATCCTCTAAAGTAGAGCTACTTTCATGTTAAATGTTTGACTTTTATTTGCATCATATATATCTACTCCATCTACGCATAATATTTTCAATTCATCTATGAGAGGACGTAAATAAACGTCGATGTATTTTCCCGGATGTGTAGGTCCTGGCACTAGGGGTGTCTATCGAGTCGAACGAGCCGAGTTGGCCTCAACTCGGACTCGAACTCGATAAGAAACCTACGACTCGAACTCGGGCTCGATAAGAGTCGAGTCCTAGATCTCCAACTCGAACTCGAACTCGTCGAGTTCGAGTTGACTCGCGAGCCTCTTATCGAGCCCCGAGTTTCTGAGCTGGCTTACGAGCCTCAAAATGAGCAGGCTCGTGAACCTCTTACCGAGTCACTGTTCCATTTTATACATTAAATTATGCAAATGCTATTTGTAACTTTGAAATTTTATACTCTTTTTTGTAGCTTCTTGGTCAAGTAAAATGTTGACATCTATTTTATATCAAACTCAATTACTCATTTTCCAACAAGTTAGAAGCTTTCACTTACACATGTTGAATTGGAATCCGTACCCCATTCCATGGAGGAAATAGAAGATCTTGTTAGTTGCTAACATATGATATAAATACAACAATGGACCCAAAACAACATCCTTGCACAGTCTTGAAATTCGAGAACTATTACCAAGCAAACTGAAACCAATAATTTCTTGCATCAGCATCGAAGTGGAATTCTGTTCATTCTTGAAAATTAATCAGAAGGAAAAAAATCAAAGGCCTATAAATCATTTTTCTGAACATGCAGATAATAGATGCAACAAAACAACTTCTACATGACTACATCAAGCCTACTCCAAAACAATCCATACTGCATCAAAGCACAAACAAAATAAAATCATAACAGTTGCTTTTTCTTGTCCAGCAAAAAACATGTACAACAAAGCTAACGAAATTAATCAAACGACATCACGGACATAGTTATATGTCCTACACTTTAGAAAGTTACGGGTTCTGTACAGAGCTTAAATACAAAACAAGTACATATCAATGATATCATTCAAGACCACATCCAAAGGTTCAAAGCAATTGCAATCAGGAGTATCCAATGTAAGCAAGTAGAAACCAAAACACATGTTGGATATGTTGCAACTGATGGCGTAACAATTAGAAACAATGGAAAGACAATCCCCTCCATAGTAACATCACAACATAAACCTGGAAGTCAAAGATACAATAGTAAGGTTAGTAACTTATCTTGCTAAAGTTCATAGAATCAAAGAATCTATTAAAACAAAAGTTTATAATGTCACCTTCACAAAACTCTTTCAACATCTACACTCGAGGAGGTGATCTCTATGTAATTTTCCTTAATTGTAAGATTGGTCTACAAAATAAAGTAAAAACCCTTTCACAATTAAAATAAAAGTAAATGTGAAGTTAAATATACAAAACGAACAGTAGGATTTAATAGAGAATAAATGAACTCTTACCGAAGCTGAGTATTCATCTTTGAACTCTTCCTTTAACCAGTCCTCACAACAAAGTATAGCCTCCACTGTAATGTCAGCCAAAGAACTCCTAGCATCAGATATGACACGACCACCCATACTGAAAGCTTATTCAGAGGCAACTGTGCTCATGGGAACTGCCAACACATCTAGTCATTCTTGAGAGGATCGGATATTTTCCTTGGTTTAGTTTCCACCATTCTAAGATATCAAATGTGTTGCTATCTTCATAACAACCTTCTTTAAAATACATGTCAAGTTTTGAGATTGAATTATCAATTGCATTGTTACCTTTATTCGAGGATAATAGAAACTGACGATGCTTATCACACCTCCCTTGGATAGCATTTGAAGTCTTGGCTCCTACAGTAGGTTGGGACTCAACCTTTGATTTGAATGTCAAGTGCATTCTTTCATAGAAATTAAAAACAGAATAACATGAATCCACTATTTTTTGAATTTGAACTTCAGGATCCATACCTTTATACAACATTGGAATGATATGCTCCAATTGCATCTTCTTCCCTCTTGAGTCCAATATGGCAGCAATACTCATCAATGTCACAGCATTACATTCTCCCCAATAAGTGTTGAATTTGGTGCGCATATCTTCTAGCATCGATAGAACTGGAAAGAGCTCACTCCGTGCATCTGTCAACGCATTGTTAATATTTGCAATGTGAAAGAAAAAGTTGTTGGAAGTGGGATATTTAACCCTTGAAAAAACTTGAGTGGCATCATAGAAAACCTCTAAAAGATCACAAACGTTTGATGCATATATCCACTCAGTGGGTTCTGGCAAATGAGTATATGATGAATCCCATACTGACAACTCTATAAAAGCTTTCTGAAAAAGCAATGCAGACTTCAACATTTTATATGTGGAATTCCACCGCGTTGGACAATCCAAAATCAATCCCTTCCCTCTTGTATTCAAATGCCGATCTTCTACAATATGCTGAAATTTCCGAAGTCTGGTAGGTGAATACTTGAGAAATTTGACGCTTTCTCTAATGTTTTCAATGACTCCTTTTATCCTGCGCAATCCATCTTGAACAACTAGATTCAATATGTGAGCAGCATAACGTGAATGAAATAATGATCCGTCACTTATCAAACAACTGCTCCCTGATAGAAAACTCTTTAACTTTCTAACAAAAACATTGTTAGCACTGCAATTATCAAGAGTTATACTCATCACTTTCTTGTCAAGAGACCATTCCTGTAAGATTTTGTAAATAAATTCAGCAAGTCTTTCCCATGTATGAGGATGGGCCATCTCTCTAAATGCAATTACATGCTTCTGCAATTTCCAAGAGTCATCAATATAATGAGCAGTCAAGCACAAATAACCCTTATTTTGGTTGGATGTCCACATGTCGGAGGTGAGACTAACTCTTTCAATTTTATGTAATCGACTCTTCAATTGTTTCTTCTTCTCTTCAAATAATTTCAAGCACTCCACTCTAACAGTTTGACGTGAAAAAGGTTGGAATAGATGATTTGCATAACACATTGTCCTTTTAAAACTATATCTCTCAACAATTGCGAATGACAACTCCGCATCTATAATTAGCTCAATTATCATCTTCCTAAAATGCATAGGGTTAAAGTTGTTAATAGAGAGTGAGGTATCACCAACAGTATTTTTGGCTAATTGCAAAGTTTGGCGATTTGCTTTTCTTTTCTTTGGACATCTTTCACTTAAATGCCTAAGTAGAGTGGTAGTGGGTCACCATTAACAATAGCAAAAAGTTTACCACAATGTATGCATTTGGACTTGGTAACACCTTTGTCTTCAACCTCTATCATTTCTTTCCAAACTTCAGATCTTTTTTTCCTTTTCTTGTTATCCTTACTGGGGCTCGGTTTATCACTTTCGTCACTAGATGATTGAACATCTTCCACGTTCTCAACACCATCATTTGATTGTTGAACATCAGTATTTCTCGATTGATAATTAATCATCTATATAGAATAACAAAAAAATAATATTACCACAAACATGAACACATCCAAAATTACAGTCTAACAATGAATATGTATATGCAAACCTGAATGTGAGAGTTGTACTGGGCTTGGCACTATTTGTGAAATGTTGGGCAATTGTTCATGATTGAATAACTCCATCGATCCTGAAAATATTTCAACCACAAATTAGACTATTATACAATTACAAATTATGTTTTTCAGACTTTATTGCGCATAACCTAATGAACTAGTTTCATATTATCTCAACTTCAAAACTACTTTAAGGAGCTCTGGAGAGAGTTCATTTGCAGTACAATGAGCACACAGTTGCCTTGTGATTCTATCAAATGTGATTAATCTATTTGAGTTGTTGACAAGAATGTAGAGGAGAAGCTGGCACACCATCCTGACTAGTATCACTGAAATTTTTTTACTTGACAATTATTATGGGATCCCCTTTTGCATGAGCTTCAAAGGAAAAGAGACAATTTCAAATAGCTAGAATAACACATCTCTAGTTGCACGATAGTATCTGAATAGAATAAATATGCAGTAAGTAGAACATGTATGCAGTAAGTTGTTAGATTACAAAATAGTTTAAAAGTATATTCGATTGATTATAAAATTGTGAAAATAGGATTAACAAATCGAAATGCCAAAATTGAAGTCATCTTGAGCTAATGTGAACCAAATGGTATTTTGTTATAAGTGACGATATCCATGAAGTGTCATGGTTTGAATCACGTCTCCTAGTTTAACTTGTGTTATTTTACATACATTCTATTCACATTGAATCACGTCTCCCAGTTTGAACCAGCTTTTTTACCGAAATTTCACATAAATGTGTCTTTCAAAGTAAATCAATCAAGACAGATTCTAACTATTGGAAGATCAAAACTGATCAAATATGAAGAAAGGGAATTCAATACATTTTAAATTAGATTCAAATTTGGTATGTGCAGAACGGTACCTTTGCAGACTTGCAGTTCGCCGCCTCATGGCTCGGACCTGGCTGGGTTGGGAGGGGCGGAGATAGGTTGCATGAATCGCTGGAGCCATGAAGCTAAGAGGACGGGAATGGGATGACGGGAATCGCTGAAAGCCAAGAAGGCCACCGGAGCCATGAAGCCTGCTAGCCGCTGGCGGATGGGAATGGGATGAGGATGACGGGAATCGCCGAATCGGGATGGAGGAGTGAGGTGTGAGGCGGCAGACTGCGGACACCAAATTTTTGTATTTTTGTGTTTCGGGATAGGAATAGGAACCATCGGGGCGGGTGGTGGTACCGTGATCCGTGGGTAATAGGTTTAGGTCACCAACAAGCAACAGGATTGGAGTAATTTCAGTATTCTACCTTCAGGTCTTTGGAATTTAGATGATATATTATGTAAAATTAAAATAGATCAAATCTGCAACCATATGGACATGATTGATATAACAAAGTTTAGGGTTTTCAAGTATATGAGTTATCGAGTTATCGAGTCGAGTTGTTGAGTTGAACAACTCCCAACTCGGACTCGACTCGATAAGCTAACGAGTCTTAAATTCCATCTCGAGCTCGAGCTCGATAAGGTTTCGAGTCAGGCTTGTGAGCCCTTAACGAGCCGAGTCCGAGTTCAACTCATCGAGTTTGAGCTTTCCTGACAGCCCTACCTGGCACCAACAACGATAGAAACATAAACTGTCTCTTATTACATAACCATGGGGGTAGATTGTATGGTGTTGTCATTATTGGCTAGCAAAATGTAATCTTTACTTCTTCCATGAGGATTAAACACGTCTGTACATAAACCTATAGCACAATTCCTCTTTTCTTCAGGAAATGTAGGAAAAGTTGACATTAATACTTCCCAACAATAAGACTTAGATGGATGCTCCATGTACTTATCGAGTTTATGTTCTGCATGCCATGTCATATGCTTCGCCGTTTCTTTGCAATAATATAGCCATTTCAATCTCGGCGTCAATGGGAAATAACGTAAAATCTTTCTTGAGATTTTTGTCCCACTCTTAGTTGCTTCCTAATATCTTGGCTCGTTACATTCAGGACACCGTTGCAAATGCTAATGTTCACTGTAATATAAAATATGGTGATTTATACAAGAGTCTCTTTTAACTTTCGCTAAACCCATCTTCCGCATCATCTTTTTGGTTTTATCATAATTATCAGGTAAATCTGCATATTCTGGTAACATTTTCTTGATAATTTTAAGTATTGCATCAAAATTACGATCAGTCATATTATACTCCACCTTCATCGATAGAAGGTCCGAAACCGCAGAGAATTTTGAATATGTCTTGCAACACAACCCTCTTCTGCTTTTTTCAACAAATCATAGAATTATGCAGACTCTACATATGATTCCTCATCATCTAGAAAATCGGTGTTAAAATCTGGACCCGCAACGTCCATAACCATATCTACAAATGGATTAGTATTGTCCACTTCTTTTGACTCATTCATCTTATCCTCGTAATCCTCACCATACCTTCACCAAATCTGATATCCTTCCATGAAACCAATTTTATAAAGATGTAACTGAGTTTCTTAGATCTCTTCCTCATTGAACGACATTTTTGACACGGACACAAGATAGTTCCATCTGAATCCACAACATGGGAATCTTGTGCGTAAGCAAACTCTATAAATTTCTGAACACCTCTTTGAAAGGTATCTGTAACACGTCCATCTACTACATGCTCATACATTTACTCTCTATTAGTCATATTGATCAATCTGAATGAAACAATTCATATTGTCAAATGAGATGGGAAAATTAAACTTTTAGTTAATCTAGGAGAACATGTGAAGAAAACCTAAATCTAACCCATTGTTGACTTCAAAGTTGAGAAGAGAAGTGTATTAATTATGTTATCACTTGAGCCAATCCATAAGAATTCAAACTTACTAAAAGATGCTCCTTGTCACATGCTTGCTTATTTCTGAGGAAATTTCGGCAGCATAACCATGCACCTCTCCTGTATACCTCAAAAAATAATCACAATCAACTTTCAAAATAATCATATTAGTGATTATTTTGATAGTAAAATATGATTGATTTGGTATACCGAAGAGGAAGGAGTTATGGAACCGAATTTCCATCAGAAACAAACAGCTTGTGACAACAATCACCTTTTAGTAAGTTTGAATTCTTACAGATTCCCTAAGTCTGGGATCTCCGAACTAAGGAAAGCTAACATAAATGTAATACTTTAAGATCACTTTACGTCATACATTTGTACGTGCTACAAATGAGACTATAAAATAATCTTAATATATTTAGTCATTTATATTAGCCGGGTATTTACGTAAATTTGGTTGGTTAACGATGGGAATATGGATAAGTATGATCCTAAATTAGTGCCTAATAAAGTATTTGGATCAACAATATTGGAAGTGTACCTGCAAAAAAAGATTTTTCCACCTACAAATATCAAAATGCACGGCCATTGGACTGGGATAAGCCATCCTAAAGTGAGTCCAATAGTACTGTGAAAAAAATATAAAAAAATTGGAGGTAATCAAATCCTACAATATATTGCACACACATCCCGGTGTGCAGGGCCACACACCACCCGGTGTGGAGGGACAAACTATGTGTGAATGATTTTGTGCGATTTAATAATAATTAGTTGTTAGTGTTTTAACCTTATCATCAACCTAACTATAAGTTAATGTGATATACTTGGTCAGATTAATTATAATTTAATGTGATAATAAATTATCGCAGAAGAAATGTTGGTGTTTATCGTATCTCCAATCCACACTATATGAAATAGTCTAACTCATATTGACAGTCTATAAAGAGGATGTTTGTAGGCATGGAGATAATTATACTTAATGTTATTCACAAGTTATATCTAATGTGAATTATTTAATCACAAATATACAATATCATGGCATGATATTCCTATTTCATAATTTTAGTCATTGTAATAAATCAACTATACTAACAAATATAAATGTTATAATGGACTTCCTATCCTTTATGTTTTACAAAGTTTAGACCTACTGTTGATTGTGTCATTTTATCGAACACCTGCCATGAATAAAATTATACGATAAATGAGATAATCACGATCAAGTATAACAAGAATATAGTAATAAACTATTATCCTAAACATATAAAACACATTCAAATACGTATGGTGTATACAAAATATCAAACAAGAAAACAAAAAATTGAAAACCTAAACTATCCAAACAAGACTAATAGGCAATGAGATTTTAAAAAACGAGAGAGATGAGGAAGTAATATATTGAAGGGTAGATGTTTATCTACTCGAAACACGTAAAGGAAGGTCGTCGGTGGCGGAGACGATCGTCCTCGGTTCGCTAGATGGGAATTTTGGGGGAGAAATGCGAGTGAGAACGAGGAAGAAAGGGGGGTCGACATTCTGTTTAAGGGATTGGGCGAGCACACTTAAGTGCTTGTCCGACCATCCGCATGTGCTCGCCCCTATATTTGCAAGCGCTCGCATTATCCGTGCGTAAAAATTCAAGTGGGGAGTACGTACGGGCGAGCACATGTGCAATAGAAGTGCTCGCCCAAATTGGTAAACACGCGCCAGCCGACCCCTCCTTAGGATTCAAACCAGCGAGCTACGTAGACGAGCACATGTGGTCCTCCTGTGCTCACCCAGGATCGACCGAGCACATGTGCTCGCCCAGAGCACACAATACGTGCACACCAATCATGTCTTTTTTGTAGTGTCTTACGAATCCTATTTGTTCTTAGATTAGATTCATCTATTTAGGGGAATCTATATGTATGTAGGTGCTATATAAATTCCCTTATAGTTAGCTATGATGTATCATTTGTACCACCATTCTTCCACTATATTGAGATACATCAACCATCGTTGTTCACGTGGATGTAGCATAGTTAAAGATCAAACTTGTACATTTTGTGTTGTAGTTGTTTTCTTTTTTATTGTCAACACGTTTTATTTTACATTCTACTTCCGCTATGCACAATAAGAAGCTCTTAAAGAAGGGATGGAGAGGGCTCTATGTTTAATGTTCTAGCAAAGAGAAATCAAATGAGCAACGGGTAGATTTAGTTGAACATTGTATGACTAATGGTATAGTGATCTAATTAAGATTTTATCGTTGTGGAGTAGCCAAAGAGATGCGGGAGATTTCTGGTCTTAGAAGTTCAGACCAAATTTTTTTATGAGTCGTTCCATTTGTATCGGGTATATGGATCCGTTTGTTTCAAGAATCCCTCTATATATGAGTACTATACGAACTCGTTAGGGTTAGAACTTTTTGAATTCTATGTACTATATCTTCTTTCTCCACATAATGAAAATCGATTGTTGTTGTCCAAGGACGTATCCCAATTAAATGTAAACCTTGTAATTCAGTGCATCTCCATGATGCTTGATTGATCTCGTTTGTGTGTGATTCCGCAATTCTCAATAGATACACCTACAAAGTAAAACATTTTTATGCAAATGCCCTTTACAATGTAAAGTTTGCAAATATCCTATGCAAAAAGACATGAAAGCAATAACCATGACGTGCATTTATGTAGTTTGATAACGACATCCATGTAAACTATCATTCATAATTGATGTCAATGTGCAGGTTTGAGATGGACACTTATTAAGGTGACGTACGCGAGACACACACAATTTTGCCTCAGATTACACACATAGACACTTATTCAACACTTTATATATATGAAGATGTCAAGAAATATAAGCCTTTTCAAAAAAAACTTGTACTTTTTAATAAGATTTATCATCTCATCATATTTTTTTGAACTGCAAATCTTAAACTCAAATATTTCATTCTTACCACTTTATATCACATATTTTTGTAATTTAACGAGGCTTTCTATCGTACGTTCAGAAATCATAGATTTACTTGATGAGAAGTTCGATTCATTTTAGGAAATCGTACTTAGGTCTAAAAACCAATCAGCATGATAGAAGATATGCAAAATAATATTCTTAATGGATAGGGAACACCATAGTCAAATCATTCGCTATATCGTACAAATTATTCTCGGAGCATGCTTATGATTTTAAGTTCCTCTCAAAACATTAAGGTTAGCTGAAGCTATGCAATTTTTTAATCTTAGAAATAAAAGCAATCCTTTCATTTCTTCCATGTGGTGACATTGGTAGTTGGTGCAACCATTCTTTTCAGCCCATGTTTAGTAGGTGGTTCTCTTTATTTCATCTAATGGAAGGCATGTAAATTTGGTGACGGGTGCTGCCACATCTTATTTTAACCATGTAAGGTGTTGAGGAATGTGCTTTGTGGGTCATGTTTAGTCACACATCATAAAGTGATAAACATCTTTTTGTCACATTGGTGGAGCTATATAAAGAGCTACACACCCATTGTAACCTTTGAGAGAATGAAACATCAACCATTTCAGGTAGTTCTCCCATGGTTTCATCTTGTTTCTTAGGGAGTAATGCTCCATGTAAAATCTAAGTCTTCTTTTATGTTTGTTATTGCTCTAATTCTCGTTCGCATTTCATAATACAACATTCATCATGCACGGAGGCTCCTGACACCGCAACATTAATAATTCCCCTCCAACATTCATTTTTGTTCTCTACTCCCTTGAGAATAGATGGTGATAGAAGAGAATAGAGGATGTCAAGTGGTATATCCCTTGAACATTATTGCTATGGGGGGAGACCTAAGTCGGTTTCGTATGTACCTTATATTTTAGCACGAGCAATGGCTTCATATCAATTTGTGCCATAAGGACATAGTACAAGCTAAGTATAGGGCGGTACACTATATGTATTTCATATATACTTTAGTCATAGCTCATATTTAGAAAAAAATCAATTTTTTGGGGCTAGGGTAAAAATACTTTTGAAGTGATTTGTGTAAAAACGATTGTAACATGATTTGAAAAATTCAATACTATGTGACATCATTTTGAAACATATTTTACAATGGTTTAAAAATGTTGATTTCTACTTGTTTTAAAAAAATTAGAAAATATTTTGAAAATTTGTATTATGTAACATGGTTTGTAAAAGGACTTCAAACGTCTTTCAAAAAGGTGGGGGAAATGAGACTAGTTTGGGTATGTAAATACTTCCTAACCTTATTCAAAAACCATAACAATTTGAAAAATAAAAAAATAAAAAAATACTAACTAATAAGTTGGATGTATCCATGACACTTTCACTATCACTCAAGATTTGGGGAATAAAGAACACTCGTTTTATAAGTTATTAAGATTTATAGTTAACTAGCTTTAGACATCAGGGTCTAAGGCTTAAAAATTCACACTTCCCTATTTGAAAGATATGTGCGTTATATGTCACACTTAATCTCTACCTTAAAAATTATGACCCACACATTATATAAACAACTGCATTGATGATAATATGAGTTAGGGTTTAACTTAAGGAATTAGATTTGAGATTTGAGATTGGATTCGATTTAATGATACTAGAGGATGAGATAAAATCGACGAAGGCTTCATTCAACCTGATTGTCAGTACCTTAAGACGGTATGAGAACAAGGTTCTTATACTAAACTCTTGATATTGACCTAAATGCCAAGATGTGATGAAACAACAAAATGTTCGTCAGTGTGTGCCAACTTGGTAAAAGCAGTTGAGCTAGCCAAAAGATGAAAATAATGAGAGAAAAAGCTCTCACTACAAAGTCAAATACAAAAGAGCTTCTATCAATGGTGAGCACTCCCAAGCATTTCAAACTGTCCACTTAGTCTAAAGCTAGTTAGGCTAAATGAGTCAGATTAGCATCCAAAAAGAGCTCTACATCGTATAGTGATATAAGTTTGGATGTCGCAAAGTATGATAGATACTCAAAAAAGACATATCTCGGTGTATTCAAAGGAAAACAAGTGCAGACTACTCAATGATCTATTGACAGGCATGCTGACCAACATCAAAAATTTACATGTTTTGAGTAAAGAGACACTCGAGAGGATCCTTATTCCAATAAGAGGGAGAGAAGAAAAGAAATAAATATGTACCCTCCATTGATTGGTCTTCCGTCATTACTTTCAAAGTCTGACAAACTAAAGAGACAACGGATTGAGTATAAGAACTGATTTATTCCCTAGTGTTGATGACTGGGTCTTGAGGAAAGTCTCTTAGACTGGGACTTTGGTGACATTTTAACTCGACTCTCGTGAATGCAATGCACACTTAATGTCATATCTTTATACTAGATGTACATATATAGAGTCTCATAATTAGAGAAGTTGAATTCCTTTTGACTAGAGTTTGGTTTAACTTAGAATTTTAAGATTACTAGAATCAAGGAATCTGATAAATCAATTATTGGAACTCCACAAGCACAGTCATGGATTAATCCGACTCAATCATTCTTTAAATGCTCGAGGACGAGCATGATTTAAGTATGGGGAGTGATAAATTTGTTATTTATCATCATATTTTCTATTTATTATCTCTATATTTTAAACTTTTCAATAAAATACAACTAATTAACAGTAATTAATAATTAACTTTTGGTTCATAACGGACCCTAATTATTGTATAGAATTAACATTATTTTAATTTCTCTATTTATTTTATTTTATTAGTATTAAAAAATATCTTAAATTAGTTTAATATCGTATATATTTATTTTAACATTACGTAATAAATTAAAAATACAAAAAATAACAAAATATATTAGAAGTAAGTATTTTTATTCCTTAAAATGCTTGCAAAAATATATCTATGCATACATGACTTATTTTGACTTTTTGTTCAACATGAAACTTGTATATCTCATTGAGATCTATAACTTTCATGGTTTACACTTTTTCTAATTCGACTTGTAAACATTTCTTTTTATTTTTCTTTATTTTTCTAATTTTCTAATTTTCATATTGGGCCACGAGGTTCCCTCCTGTTGAACCACATGGCCCGATCCTTCTTCACACTCCGCTTTATTTCTCTGTCGTTCATCTCATCTGATAGATTCCATCTGAGCCGTTCACTCCCGCTTCACCCTTAGTTCTTGGATGCCTCTACATATGATGGTTCTGCTCACTCCAAGCCCACTCTTCATCCACTGCCCTTCAATCCATCTGACGGATCTAATCCTAGCTGCCCGCCCTTGCCTTCTCCCTGACCATTGGATCTCTTGATACAACCGCCTCAGCATCATATTCTACTTAGTAACGGCTCCCTCACTCATGCGTACCTCACCGATAGTTGTTTCCCCCAATTTTCGCCGCCACTTCAGACCACTTCCCCTCAACCTAACACTACCCCTACGTATCCCTAACTTGC
Organism: Ottelia alismoides; assembly: GCA_037367405.1. Taxonomy (NCBI): domain Eukaryota; kingdom Viridiplantae; phylum Streptophyta; class Magnoliopsida; order Alismatales; family Hydrocharitaceae; genus Ottelia; species Ottelia alismoides. The sequence goes on from JAZKJV010011278.1 coordinate 1,035,880, forward strand.
CCCTCTCTCGTAAAATCCTCAGCCAGTCAACTCCCATCTAGGGCTTCATTATGACGGTTACAACTCCATCAATCTCACCTCCCATAATCATCCATCACCTCCTACAAAACCTTCACCTCCAGCTCTGTTGACACGGGTCCACCAATCCACGAGTGAATCCCTAGTTGCTCCGCTCCCTCCCTGTGACAAAGGAGGAGAGAATGGAGCAACGACAATGGCCAGTAGTTCCGGTGTCGACCCATGGATTGAAGGCCATGTCACAGCCATAGCCATGGCTGTTAAGTATTGTGCCATGGCTGGTCACATGAAGAGGAGATCGAAGATTCCATTGAAGCTCAGCACACACCCTTTGATCGCCAGTGAACCTCTTCAATTTCCACGTAAGATGTCATTCACTTTCTTTGTTTGTTTCTTTCAATTAATTTACAGAACTCACTTCTTTCCATCTTCAATGGATCAACCCTCGACCTTCACCGGAGACCCTTGGTCTTTGTGGGAGGTTTCAATAACCTCCTCCATCTACCTGAACCTTGTTCCACTTTATCCTTGTCTTCTCCATCTACATAGAGAAGAACTCATTAGGGTATTCACCATTCTCCGATCTTTTACCCTCCATTCCACCTCATATCACTCATCTCGACTTGCTTCAGCTATACTCTAACAAATGCATATCCCCTTTCATCAACGGTCAGAGTCCATGATGTTGCTCCATTCTAGAGGACTCACGGTAACAACATGAAGGATAATGAGAATCCTTAACAGCATCACGGAAGCGTGTTGATCGCATCGTATGCGATCGGGGCGACTAGTCGTACTAATCGAAAGATGCAACGGAAATTAAAATTTTTAAATCTAGTGATGAAACCACATGATCACGAGAACATTTCTCGAATCGTTTCATCAAACCACAAAGTATAAGGAATACCTCTTGGAGCATGGTTGTAATCGTGAGATCCCAAAGCAAGAGATCCTCCTGTCTTAAGTCCGATCCACGAAGAATGCACTTGCGGGCGCGATGATGAGACGTGATCCTCCCGCAATCCTCGATGAAGATCCAAGCAATGAATCCCCTGATTTCATCCAACGAAATCCGTCGTCTTCCTTTAGAGAAAGCAACCCCAAAGAAGAAGGAGATCCTCGAGTCGTCGAAGGCGAAGGCGAGAGACTCTCCTTCTCAATACACAAGATGGACGGCCACCTTTGAATTGAGAGAGAGAGAGAGAGAGAGAGTAGGCGAGAATGAGAGAGAGAGTAGTAACCTTGTACAACTCTTAATAATGTACCTTTGAAAGGCTAGGGAAGCCATCCTTATATATTAGTTTAGGATCCAATGGATCTCAATCCATGGGACACATAGATCCAACGGCCATGGTGATCTATGTATTAATCAATGGCCAAGATTGTTGTTGGCTAAAAAAACAACAACATTACTTTATATTTAAATCAAATATGTGTTGCAATATTATCAACATAATTTAATTTAACATAAAATAATTATCAAGAGATAACTAGATTAAAAAAGGGAGATAATAAACCACCCCCAAATTTAAGGGGCATCACCCATGGTTGACGCCACCTATATTTATGGGGGTTATTCTCCTTTTTATTTTATCTATTATTTCTTAATAAATTTGAAATAACTATTATCACAAAAAATATCCACCAAATTAATTCCAAATTAATTTGTGAATATTTCAATCATGCCATTGATAAATATGTGAATCATATTCACAACCTAAACTAATTTGTAAATTGCATTTCCAATTAATTAATTAATGTGAATCCAATCCACATTAATAATTAACAAATGCTATTTACAAAAATTCTCTCTCTTCAATATATGTATATTATAAATCATATTTATAATACACAAATATTATGGATAGTATTATCCACATTCTCTAATCCTTGATAATTAAATCCCATTTAATTATCTTGGATAATTATTCTCACAATATGAATCTCATTCATATTATGCTTGATAATTAAATCTCATTTAATCATCAAGTCCTTCTTTCTTGGATATGTAGTTCATCAAATGAATTATTCTTGAACCCCTTCAAGAATAATGTGCCTTCTCCGCAGATACTTGGAGATAAGGATAGGGCGATTGTATTGTTCCATGTATAGTGACTTGGATATCGAGATCTTATCTCAAATCCAGATCTTACGAACCTCCCACAGATGCTTGATTAAATCAAGACCGCAAATCTAATCTTCTCATTCATCTGAATCTCATTCAGACTAATGTCCAACATTTGGACCAAGATCAGATTACTTCTCTACTGAGAGGAGTAACTAAAATCCAGACCTGTTTCGTCACTCCCTCGGAATGGAAGCGTCATGGTTATAAATCATTTATGATCACATCACCCTCAGGTATTCCCAATACTTGTACATCCTGCATACTGGAAGACCCATGGTCAACCTGAAGATCAAGATCAATTTTACACTGTCTTCTTCAGGGTTTGATCACTAATTTGCTCAATCTTGGGCATTAAGAATCGGTATCGATCATATGATTTCCCAAAGCATATATCATACCTTCAAATTCATGTCATGCTTCCAAAGCACGACGACCATGCATGGAATTTGATCGGTCCCAATACCTCATGAGTAAGCTCATGTCTTCCGGTTCATAAGTGAACCTGTATGATCACTTTGAGAGATCGTATTGCTCATATGCCCTTATATGCACACCATCCCACTGGTGTATAGACCTTGGTTAGGCCATCAACCTATCGGTCTGCCAAATGTACATACTCAGACATATAGCAATACATCTGTCTCCGGTCAGAGAATGCATGCCTATGCTGTGACAATATTCAACATAGGATTTAGGTTATCTCGATCTCGTTAAGTCAACCCATTGACCTAATTAATCTGACATCTCCGAATTACTATTCCCATGCAGAGGACCTGCATCAAGAGGTCGGTCAGATATCAGCCTATGTGAGAAAGGATTGCCATCTCCTACTCAGGCCAGAGATCATCTCTTAATAATCATTTGACGGTGCTTGATGAGTCCTCCATCTAACTCCTTAGATATTCATCCAAACACCAACCTCTATGATCCATTTATTGAATCAACAGCTATATGATCATCAAGATGGCCATGGTACATAACCCTAATTGTACAGAGGGACCTTATAGTGCATTCATTCATTTAATTTCAGAAAGGGAGTGAAACATCAATAACTTTTATTGATAAAAATATATATTACAATAACACTTACTGTAAGAATGGTTCGCCCAGGGCTCACATGTCTAACAATCACCCACTAGCCCTCAGAACCATTCAGGTACAATCCATAAACCCATACTCATTACATGCTGGTCAAAAACCTTCTGTGTCAGAGGTTTGGTAAGAGGATCAGCAATGTTGTCGGCAGAGGCCACCTGGGTGATGATGATATCACCACGCTTTTGAATCTCCCGAATGATGTGGAATTTCCTTTCCACGTGCTTTCTCTTTTGATGGCATCTGGGTTCCTTTGCATGGGCAATGACTCCCATGTTATCGTAGAGTAACGGGATGGGAGTATCAGAGGAAACTACGCCAAGCTCCAAGATAAACTTGCGCAACCACACCGCCTCCTTCGCAGCATATGATGCGGGAATGTATTCGGCTTTTGTTGTTGAATCCGCCGTAGTGTCCTACTTCTTGCTTCTCCATCTTACAGCACCACCGTTCAACAGTAATACAAACCCTGATGTCGACTTTCGATCATCAATATCTGACTGGAAGTCTGAATCTGTATATCCTAAGACTTGGAGATCACCATCCCCATAGACCAAGATGTAATCTTGCGTCCGTCTCAGATATTTGAATATGTTCTTTACCGCATTCCAGTGTTTCTCTCCACAGCAGGATTGGTAACGACTTACCAATCCCACTGCATGTCAGATGTTTGGCCTAGTACACATCATGGCATACATCTAGCTTCCTACAGCTGATGCGCAGGGGCATCCAGCCATGTCTTTCCTTTCCTAAACACTTTGAGGAGCCATCCCTTTAGACAGATGGATACCATGTCCTAAGGGGAGGAATCCTTTCTTGGAACTATCCACATGGAATCGTTCAAGAATCTTCTTGATGTATCCATGTTGTGATAATCTCAATATTCTCTTTTCTCGGTTTCTGAACAACTTCAGGCCTAAGATGTAAGAGGCTTCTCCAAGATCTTTCATCTCGAAGGTATGGGATAGCCAAATCTTCACACTGGTCATTATTCCTGTATCATTCCCAATGATAAGGATATCATCTACGTAAAGCACTATGAACACGATGGTGCTCCCACTAAGCTTCTTGTACACACAAGGTTCATCAGGATTCTGCACAAAATCATAACTCTTTATGGTTTCGTCAAATCTGATGTTCCAGCTACGAGAAGCTTGTTTGAGCCCATAGATGGATTTCTTTAGCTTGCATACTTTTCCATCCTCAACTATGAAGCCTTGGGGTTGTTCCATACAGATATCCTCCTCGAGGTATCCATTGAGGAAGGCCGTCTTGATGTCCATCTGCCAGATGTCGTAGTCAAGAGATGCAGCTATAGCTAGCAGTGTCCTGATGGACTTAAGCATAGCCACAGGAGAGAACGTCTCATCGTAGTTGATGCCTTCTCTCTGTGTGTAGCCCTTGGCTACGAGCCACGCCTTGAAAGTCTCTACTTTCCCATAAGGTCCCCTCTTTCTCTTGAAGATCCATTTACACCCAATGGATTTTACCCCTTTAGGTGGATCCTCTACACTCCATACACCATTCTTATGCATGGAGTCAATTTCTGACTTCATTGCTAGCATCCATCTATCCATGTCATGATCCACGAGTGCTTCATCAAATGAAGAAGGATCGTTGTCAGTCTCACCTGACACATGGAATCCATACCTTTCAGGTGGTGCAACCACCCTCGAACTCCTTCGAAGAGGTATGGGTGTTTCATCTTTATTTATCTCTTCAGTTTCTGGTTCAGGAATCTCAAAATCCTCATGGGTTTCAATGAGTTCCTCTACTTTATTTCTGTCTTGGCCTTTAAGGAAATCATCCTCCAAAAATTTCACATCCCTAGAGACAAAAATCTATTGGGTCTCAGGGTCATAAAGCCGGTATCCAATACCATATTTAATATACCCAATGAAGTAGCACTCACGAGTGCGAGATTCTAGCTTACTTGCATCTACGTTCTTCGTATGGACCAAGCATCCCCAAACCCTCAAGTGTTTAACACTAGGTTTGGTCCCATACCAGAGCTCGTGAGGAGTCTGGTATAAACTTGCTAGGAATCTTGTTCAGGATATAAATTACATTCTCTACTACATATCCCCATAAACTAAGAGGTAAATGTGCTTTGCTCATCATTGAAAGGACCATGTCCATGATGGTCTTGTTGCGTCTTTCAGCAAAACCATTAAGTTGGGGAGTTCCAGGGGGAGTAGGATTGGAGACAATTCCATTCTCTTTAAGATATTCTTTGAATTCATCTGAGAGGTACTCTCCACCTTGGTCAAATCGATTCCGTTTGATCTTCCTATCGGTTTGGCTCTCAACCAAAGCCTTAAACTCTTTGAACTTTTCAAAGGTTTCGGATTTATGACGTAGTAGGAAGATAAAGGCGTATCACGAATGATCATCAATAAATATCAAATAATATCGATATCCATTTCTAGTCGCGGTACTGAAGGGACCACATACATCAGTATGTATTAGGTCAATAATACCTTCGCATCTCGTAATCTTGCTATGGAAAGGTGCTCTAGTCATTTTACCTCGAATGCAATGTTCGCAGGTAGGTAAAGATTGAACCTTTAGAAAATCTAAAGGTCCATCCTTTATCAATCTATTGATCCTATCAACAGATAAATGACCAAGCCTTTGATGCCAAATCATATTCGAATGATTTCCATCCTCTCTGGATCTCTTGGGGTTTTCATTATTAGTGGTAGTAACATTCATGACACATTCATCAATACACAATTCATATAGTCCACCAGAAGTCAAAATACCATCCGTAATATATTTATCATAACGGTTTATGATTAATTTATAATAGAAAGTGAAGGAATATCCATTTCTAACTAGCTTAGATACAGATATCAGATTCCTTCTAACTTCAAGTACATAAAGACACTCTTTAAGTACTATGAATCGACCACTAGACAATGATAGTTTGTAGGTCCCGACAACGACTGCTGCAACACTTGCATCAGATCCCATCTGGATGACTATCTCCCCATGCTCCAGATTCCTAGTTTCCTGAAACAAATGCAACGAATTGCATACATGTACAGAAGCACCAGAATCTACAACCCAACTTCATTCTCGTCCAACGAGAAAGCTAGTTTCAATGATGAAAGTAGATTTCATACCTGCTGGGGCTTTACCTTTCTCAGCAGACTTCAGGTAATCCGGCCAGTTACGCAGCCAGTGCCCCGGCTTCTTGCAGTAGTGACAGACATTGGACTTCTTCGATGTCATTAGTGTGGAAGCACTAGAAGATGAACCAACTCCTTGATTCTTCTTCTTTCTCTTCTGGACCGGGCCCTTCCGAGAACCTTGCTTCCGCCTGCGCTTTCCTCTCACTTGTGCAACCATTGCATTAGCAGAGGGATCGTCCTTCTTCATCACGTCTTCTGCAGACTTTAATGCAGCTAACAACCCAACGTTAGTGAAACAGCTTTGCTCATTTGATATGACACGACAAAGTTGTTGAAAGATTTAGGAAGCGATAGGAGAATGAAATCAGCCTGCATGTCAGCATCCATGAAGGCTCCCAGGGTTTCCAATTCAGAGAGGTACCCAAACACTTTGAGTACGCGTTCTTTGACAGAGGTCCCTTCCTGCATCTTGCAGCGAATAAGCTCTTTCATCACCTTGTAACGTTGTGTGCGATTTATGTCACCGAACATTTCCTTCAGATTCAGCATAATCTCTTGGCAATGGTTCATTTCCACATGTTGCTTCTGAAGCACATTGGACAATGACCCAAGGATATAACACATTGCCAGATTATGGTCTTCATCATACTTCTCATTATATGATTTATCTTCCGCAGTCAGAGGGTCTGTTATCTTGTCCTTGGACAGCACACACGAGATGCAATCCGCAGAAAGGACAAGATCCAAATTTCGGATCCAATCCGAATAATTTGGTCCGGTCAACTGGTTGACCTCTAGGAGTCTGCTAAGTGGGTTCATGGATTTCATTTTCTGAAATTAAGAATACACAATATCAGAATACATAAATAATTATATATTAATTTTAAGATATTTGATTAAGGCATTTTAAATCAAATTTTTCTTGCTATGTCAACTTTGAAAGATTATTCCCTAATTATCTTTCAAAGTAAGATATATACTTACCGCTATATCTCAAGCAAGATCTGCGATCTCCTTTCCTATCTTTGTCACATCCCAAAAATATGAGAACTTACGACTCCGATAAAAAGAAGCGGGAACTGATTCTGCCTTGCAAGTCCAACTTGTATTTCCCGATTCGGTCTTAAACACTCGAGCCCACCACCCCTAAGATGATGTTGACCCGTTGTTAATTGAACCAACCGTCAACAGGATTAAAACTCGCTATGCACAATCTAATATCGCCCCAATAATATGAGGACTCGATATTGGGGTCACCACGCATACGGCCTTACTCTTTCGAGAAGCAAAGAGCCCGATCCAAATGCGCTTGCATACATGAGCTGTCACTTCGGACGGGCATCTCCTACATACAATCCCTGGCGACTAACGAGTCGCTAAATATGTGTTTTAATTCGGGCACGTTGTAGTACGTGTACTTAGCGATTCAGTCAGAACCGAGAGAAGGATCTCCGTGAAGAGTGTCTCGGCTTAATTTATATCCCGATCAAGTCCAAGATCGAACTCAGGGAGGCAAAGGAATAACTTTGGGGTTAATTTAAAAATTTAAGATCTAGATTTCCAATCGTTTTTTTATATTTTTTAATGCAAAAAACAAATGCCAATGAAAAGTGCGGGTGAATTAAGACTCTAAGAAAACACACAACCTAGCCAAATTAATTTTAATACGAAATAATCCAATTAAGCCAAATTATATTTTTCCTATAATCCTAATCCAGTAACGAATGCAAGACATATTTTTTTGGAATTTTAGGAATTAAAATGCAATAAGTAAAAATGCACACTTTTTATGGGTTTTTTTTGCAATTCTTCGAACAAACAGTAAGCAAAAATTATGAAAATTTTACTGGAATGAAAACATGATGAAGTGAGACTACATGGAATTTTTTGACAAAGTATGAATTATTTATTTATTTTTTAGTGAAAACAAAGTGACAGTGAGTAATTAATTCCTAATAAACCCACAATGTCAAATTAATCAGAGTGCGAATATCCCTAAAAGGTATTTTCACATAGAATCTAGGAGACCTAAAATTTCGTAAAAATGATGTACGTGGATTTAATTAAAAACCAAGTACTAAAATCACTCTACAATTTATTTCAGGCACAAAATAACTGCACTTTGGATGAAATTTGGATAGTATTTCAATCACATATCAAGGCATCATTCCTAATTTTTATGGAATTTTTAGAGCAACCGTGTATGAGATATAGATTTAAGAGCTCAATTTGAGTAAAATATGCAATATTTCAGTTGAACAATTTAATTAATTACCCAAGGACTGCAAAAATATAAATAAATAATCACATGACAGAGGATAAGTTATTCAACATAATGACATTTTTTATTGAGTAAAATGATGAAAAATAGAGGTCCAAATTAAAAGTCAAACACAAGTGTATCCATGCAAAACAGAAATGAGCTTAAACAATACAAACTATGTACAAGGGCTTGGTTGTAATTACAGAAACTTTGTGAGAAATATATGCAATTTTTACAATAAAATAATAAAAAAAGAGGTGAACCTTTCTTCTTCCTTCTTCATTGGACACAGGAGGAGGAACCCAAAGGGGAGAGGTCGGCGGTGCGACAGACTCACCGCCCGCTCGCGGGCGGCTTGGACGGCGAACGGCGCGGGGAGCAGCCGCGACCAAGGCAGTTGGAGAGTGGTCGGCGAGGACGGTCGGGGAGGCTGGAGTCGAGCCGCGGGTGGCGGAGAGGCTGGGCTGGGCCGCGGGGAGCACGACCGCCTGATGGCGAGGCGCGGAGCGGCGCTGTGCGGCGCCGTTGGGGAGAGAGCGGCCGCCTATGGTGGCTGAGAAATAGAGGGGGGGGGGGGGTGGCGGTCGGTGCCACCTACCCATGGAAGGAGGGGGGGCGGTGCTGGTCGCTGCCTCTTTTGTTTTTTTTTTACTTTTTTTGATTTTTTAATTTAATTTCTGCCGTTAATTTTTTTTTAGATTTTATTTTTTTAATTTTTTTATAGCTTTCTTAAATAGGAATACAACAAATGATATGGGGGACAAAGATGATGTGATGATGGTGAAAATGATGTGGAACAAATGTAGAAATATGGATGATGTTGTGATGAACTAAAAAATTTGCAAAGATAAAAATAATGACAACAAGATGAAAATAAAATTACCTACGATGGACGGTCGCCTATGAGGTGCTCACAAGAGCACGGTCTTTGCTCGAATCGCCGACGAGCGATGAGCTCGAGCAACGCACGGATGTGTTTGCGATGTTGGCCAAAAAACCAACGGATCTCACCGGAGAGAGGGCTGTCGTCGCTTGACCGCGGTTGTGTCGTTATCACCGATTCAACTCTGGGAAATAGGCTCTCCTCACAAAAAGATGGATCAAGAGAAAAAATGAGGAGAATGAGATGTATATAAAGAGGAAAGAATGAGAAGTTATTAAGGTGGTTGAGTTGAATGGGAGGTTGTATTATTAATGGAGTTGAATGTGAAGTTGGAAAAAATTGTGGAATAATGGAGTTGAATTGGTGGTTATTGTAAAGAATGGAAATTAAATAATAAATAAATAAATAAATAAAGTAGGCTACTTTAAATACAATAAAATAAAAAGAGAAGAGGAACAGTGGAGAATTTACAAAAGAAGACAAAACACCATGTACAATTTTTTTGTTTACTTTTCTAATTTGTATTTTTTATCTTTTTAATAAGAGATATTTCCAACGGAATACTATAAAATAATATAATTAAAATACAACACAATAATAATTTTTTTGGTATTTTTAATAATTGAGAAAGATAAAATAAAAAATGAAGAAGGAATGGATATATACATAATATACAATGTACATCTAGGTCCCAAACCCCAACTTTTACAAATGAGCTCCGATTTTAATGAAACTTTCCGTTGGATAGATAAATTTCTAACTTGAACTTTAAAAGTGAGTTTGGTGAATTTGGAGATCATACAAAGCGGGAATTTGGCTTGAAAGTTGGTCTTTACGGCTTTTTCCCTTTGGGATCTTGGAGCATTTATTTAAGGTAAAATTTGTTTTGTATTTTTGTATTTATATATATATGGTTATGAACAAGTTGGAGGAAGATTTAGCCAAAAAGGAGTTGAAATGAAATTATTTAAAATACATGAAGTTTTGGGCTATTTACATGTATAAAACTCCTTTATTTTTGCGGCTTTTTATGTGTAATTCATTTTGTACAATCTAATACACCATAATTAGTGTGTTTTATTTACAAGAGATATTTTGTTAATTTAATGAATTTATGTACATTTTTTCTGGGATTTTACTTAGGGATTTTGCTAAGAGCAAGATATTGAGATGATGAATCGCGGATTAAGTCTGATCATGTATTAAGTCTGATCCACGAAGAATGCACTTGCAGACGCGATGATGAGACGCGATCCTCCCGCAATCCTCGATGAAGATCCAAGCAATGAATCTCCTGATTTCGTCCAATGAAATCCGTCGTCTTCCTTTAGAGAAAGCAACCCCAAAGAAGAAGGAGATCCTCGAGTCATCGAAGGCGAAGGCGAGAGACTCTCCTTCTCAATACACAAGATGGACGACCACCTTTGAATTGAGAGAGAGAGAGAGAGTAGGAGAGAATGAGAGAGAGAGAGAGTAGTAACCTTGTACAACTCTTAATAATGTACCTTTGAAAGGCTAGGATAGCCCTCCTTATATATTAGTTTAGCATCCAATGGATCTCAATCTGTGGGACACATAGATCCAGCGGCCATGGTGATCTATGTATTAATCAATGGCCAAGATTGTTGTCGGTTAAAAAAACCAATAATATTAACTTATATGTAAATCAAATATATGTTGCAACATTATCAACACAATTTAATTTAACATAAATTAATTATCAAGAGATAACTAGATAAAAAAGGGAGATAATAAACCACCCCCAAATTTAGGGGGCATCACCCATGGTTGACGCCACCTATATTTGTGGTGGTTATTCTCCTTTTTATTTTATCTATTATTTCTTAATAAATTTGAAATAACTATTATCACAAAAAATATCCACCAAATTAATTCCAAATTAATTTGTGAATATTTCAATCATGCCATTTATAAATATGTGAATCATATTCACAACCAAAACTAATTTGTAAATTGCATTTCCAATTAATTAATTAATGTGAATCCAATCCACATTAATAATTAACAAATGCTATTTACAAAAATTCTCTCTCTTCAATATATGTATATTATAAATTATATTTATAATACACAAATATTGTTGATAGAATTATCCACATTCTCTAATCCTTGATAATTAAATCTTATTTAATTATCTTGGATAATTATTCTCACAATATGAATCTCATTCATATTATGCTTGACCATCAAGTCCTTCTTGCTTGGATATGTAGTTCATCAAATGAATTATTCTTGAACCCCTTCAAGAATAATGTGCTTTCTCCGCAGATACTTGGAGATAAGGACAGGGCGGTTGTATTATTCCATGTATAGTGACTTGGATATTGAGATCTTATCTCAAATCCAGATCTTACGAACCTCCCACAGATGCTTGATTAAATCAAGACCGCAAATCTAATCTTCTCATTCATCTGAATCTCATTCAGACTAATGTCCAACATTTGGACCAAGATCAGATTGCTTCTCTACTGAGAGGAGTCACTAAAATCCAGACATGTTTCATCACTCCCTCGGAATGGAAGCGTCATGGTTATACAATCGTTTATGATCGCATCATCCTCCGGTATTCCCAATACCTGTACATCCTGCATACTGGAAGACCTATTGTCAACCTGAAAATCAAGATCAATTTTACACTGTCTTCTTCATGGTTTGATCACTAAGTTTCTCAATCTTGGTCATTGGGAATCAGTATCGATCATATGCTTTCCGAAAGCATATATCATACCTTCAAATTCATGTCATGCTTCCAAAGCACGACGACCATGCATGGAATTTGATCGATCCCAATACCTCATGAGTGAGCTCATGTCTTCCGGTTCATAAGTGAACCTGTATGATCGCTTTGAGAGATCATATTGCTCATATGCCCTTATATGCACACCATCTCGCCGGTATATAGACCTTGGTTAGGCCATCAACCTATCGGTCTGCCAAATGTACATACTTAGACATATAGCAATACATCTGTCTCCGGTCAGAGGATGCGTGCCTATGCTGTGATAGCATTCAGCATAGGATTTAGGCTATCTTGATCTCGTTAAGTCAACCCATTGACCTAACTAATCTGCACCTCTGAATCACTATTCCCATGCAGAGGACCTGCGACAAGAGGTCGGTCAGATATCATCCTATGTGAGAAAGGATTGCCATCTCCGCCTCAGGATGGAGATCATCTCTTAATAATCATTTGACGGTGCTTGATGAGTCCTCCATCTAACTTCTTAGATATTCATCCAAACACCAACCTCTATGATTCATTAATGGATCAAGAGCAATATGATCATCAAGATGGCCATGGTACATAACCCTAATTATACAGAGGGACCTTATAGTGTATTCATTCATTTAATTTCAGAAAGGGAGTGAAACATCAATAACTTTTATTGATAAACATATATATTACAATAACACTTATTGTAAGAATGGTTCGCCCAGAGCTCACATGTCTAAAACAACCATGCTCTAATCAGCTCAGCCTCACACGGTGAGACTCTCTCCTCCACTCCAGATGCTATGGTAGACATTTGCAGAGCTTCCTACGGTTATAGTCTGCTAGAGGAGCAAGGAGGAAGATCATGGAGTTCGTCGGAGTTCCTCATCCACCGCCGTAGAGGGGTTGAAAACGGAGGAGAGAGAATGAGTAGATACCGTAAGATCTATCGATCGAATGTTCTAGATCCCTCCTCCGAGCCTATCTACAAAATCTCTAGCCTCGATGGAACCAATGCAACATCGAAGCACTGAGGTGCCCCATGTGTCCTCAAAACCTACGCTTGACCCTAGTCTATAATCGAGCCTCATGGTGTGTGCCTAGTGTGTGAGGGCTCGGGAAAATATAGCTGATGCTCGCAAAACTTCTTCAAATTGCAAACAGATCCACTGCATGTGCTCTACATATAGTGTTTGGTGAAATTACGTGAAGGCCCCCTTGAGTTTTCATATTTACATTTATGCCCTCAAGGGCCTGCTTGTAATAGTTTTTATATTTAATTATAATTCTCTTGCATTTATGTCCTTGAACATTTTATATTATATCTTGAGTATTTGAACTCCAATTTGATGATTTCAAGTTCATCTTGATGCTTGATTACTTATCCTTCTAATGGCATCTTTATTTTCCCTATTTGACATCTAGAACAACAAGAATAATTTGTTATATTAGGTGACTTTTTATTATTGATTTATATGCTATTTTTTATTTTAATGCATTAGATGTTCCTGAAATTAATCACCTTTGTTTTGCTCAATGAATTAATAGACTTAGGGGAATACTTGTGCATGCATATGCTTGTATTACATTGCTTTCTGCTGCACTCTTTCATCTTATTTAACTTGCATAAAATGTATAACAAATGCATCACGTTCTACATCATTTTGGGCATTGTTTGTTTGTTGACTTATGTAGAAGAAATACTCATTTAATTTAAATACTTTTATGTGATTAATCAATTTGATAGCTCATGTCCTTGTGTTGGACATTGGTACACTTTTCAAGTATAAATTCTCCACCTATTCAAAAGGGTGGTTCTACATGGACCATTTTCACCTCATGTACGACGGCAATTCACCAATATTAAAGAGGTGAAAATGTGTTTCATCAAGCCCTCAGTATAAATCCATCAAAGATATATTGATTACATTTTCATTGTTTAGTCATAATTATCATCAACTCTAGAAGTTATTGGAGTGTGTCTTTAGCAGTGTCATTATCCGATGATGAATCGAGGTCTCTGATCACCTTAATTCTACAATGATGGATAATATGATTTAGCAAATCAAAGGGTCAACTAGTTCCACCTAGGTTTTACTCTATTCATCTATGTCTTAAGTCACTATAAGTTTTGGATATCCTATATATAGAGGAACTCCGTATTTGATACCATTTGTAACGGAATAGATCGCGCTGACTGATGGAAGCGTGCACTGAAATTCATACGACATAACATTTACAGAAGCATCATGGTAATCAATGAGCATAAGAAAATATCATTCTAAAAGGAATCCATAAATCCATTCTATTGAGAGTTCTATTATTACAACGTCAATATAGGTATACTTGCAAAAGAAAAACTAAATAATTTCACAACATCACTCTTCGTTTTAGTGGACATACAGATATTCACCATAAATCATGTTATTATCCATACCATGTTGAAAATCTCGTGAAGGCTCCGCACAAACTTTAGTTCTTGGTCAAACGTGTTCTTCACCTAAAATAAATAAACATAATTTGGATGAGCTTAATGCCCAATATGTATCGGAGTCCATGCATGAGAATTCTAATTATCTTAACTTGTTATATTGGTTGTAGTTGAGTTTTCATTGAAAAAATATCAGTATGTGCCTAATTGTAGCATTGGATGTCTAGGTTCATTCTCTAACATATTTATTTGGCATTTTTCATAAGTACATGTATACATATGTAATATGCTTATGAGCATAGTTAACATACATTTCTTCTATGTTTTAGGGTATGTTTCATAAGATTCACAGTATGTACTCGTTTATTTTATCATATAAATATCTTTTCATGTTAGCCCCTTTAAGAGGACATACTTATAATTATTTAGTTTCTTAAATCATTTCTTGCAATAACTTGTAATGGTCTATTCTTTCTTTAAACCATTTTCTTGCATGACTTTCAATCCATTTACGTATATATCTTCACATTAACATAATTGCACATATACCCATGACATTAACATAATTGCATATATGCTCATGGGATTAAAATAATTGCACATATGCCCAGGACATTAACATAATTGCACATATACCATTAATTTCTTTATTGTTTATAGTTGTCTTAATTATTCGATCATTAAATGGATTTGGTGGCTTTGACGGCTTTGGTGACTTTACTGTCGGTACTAGCAGTCCATGAACATGACATACATGACATTGTACAACTGTAGAGGACTTATATTTTACCTCAGTCAGTTCCTTGAACTGTACACCCCCATAAGGCGTTGTCCTTCTTTAAGCCTATGATAACTAGATTCTAAAGGTGACTCCGACTAATAGGTGTAGCACTTCGATCCGTTTGTCGTTATCGTGTCATTATCCATGCTAAAGGAATTTTATTCCTTTCAATACCATTTTTATTTACCCATACCCCCAAATATAGTCCGACGTCTAAAATTCACAAAGTGCGGGTGTGATTTGTAAGTGGAGAGGATTAATCTTTGACAAATTGAGCTTAAATATTTTGGATTGTTGCTAACGGATTCATTTGGACATGTACCCAGCAAGTTGTCCAGGCTAATTTTCCTCAATAATGGATCAAAGTCCTAAGCTCGGGACGTTATAAATTGTATCAGAACGGATTTCCCTTAATAGTAGAAATGGCTACCCGAAAGGATCTAAATCGGGAGCATGTTGCCGCCGCTGTCACTTGGAATAAGTGATGGGTCATGTAGTAACGAGGATGTTGCGAATATAAGTGGGAGGGGTTGTAATACCCCAACCCCTAATATAGTCCCACATTTGAAACTCACGAAATGTAAGAGTGAGTTTTAAGTGGTGATGATTACTACTTGACAACTTGAGCTTAAACATTTTAGATGGTTGTCATCGGGTCCATTTGCGTCCAACAAGTTGTCAAGAATAGGTTTCCTCAATAACGAACCCAGACCTAAGCTCGAGACGTTAAATATATTCATAATGATTAGGTCAAATATTTTATAAATTTTATTTCAAAGTTCAAAATGTATATTTATATAACTTTGAAGTTATTGGCAAAAACGTGAATATTCGATCATGCTCCATGAACGATCTGAATGCAAGATTGAACAACATAAACCCACAGCACTTATGCGCGGAGAATATTTTTTTTAGAAAAAATAGGGAATCTACTCCATTTTCTAACCTAATACGCAACCCCTATCTCTACTATAAAAAAAATATTAATAATAAAACAAGTTGTAATAACTTTTTTCTACAGCAAAAGAAAAAACCAAACCAGCTAACTAAACAAAACGAAACCACAGTTTCAAAGGATAAAAAATCAAAAAAAGAAGAAGAATGAGTCATCCTTCACAATGCACCCTTCTTTGAGAATGGTGTTGGATGCCAAGGAATTCAAGATCCCATACATATTGATGTATGTGGATCATCTATATCATAATGAACATTAATGATATGTGATATCCATTGATGATTAATTGTGATATGGGACTTCTTCCCCACCGTCTAAAGTGATTGCGTAATTAACAACAAAGCAATTATTAATTAACTTAAAAAGTCTTTTCCTTAATAATAAGGACAATAGTTACGGAAAATCACAAACCAGCGCTTCTCATTATCGTTGTTTGTTGTATGGTTCCATTTCAAGGAAGAAAAGGAATCAGCGATAACTCATGCATCATTCGCTAATTACTTAATAAGAAATTACTCTACTCTTCACATTATTCTCTACTCTTTCTATTTGGCATTTATTTAGTTCCAGATCATAGATACATAAATAATTATAAACCACAACATGGTCTTGTACTATATACTAGTTTAACACATGCTGCTTGCGTCAGTAACCTGACATTAAAACTATTTAAATTCATTATTATATTTAAATTCATTATTATATACGTTCAGTTGGAATTTAACCGTCTAATATTCAAATTAATGGAATGGTAAAACAACTAAAACAAAAAAAAAACTTTTACTAACATAACCGTCCTTCAGAAGCTTATGATTTGACAGTCTATGTTGAATCAACATCAACTTCAAAGGTCTAAGAAGGACATGCCTATATTACTACATAATATATGAATAGCAAAACTCCTATCCGTGTATATTGATAACCATTAATTAACACATTCGTAAGAGGTCCTTGGTTAAGACTCAAGAGGGACCTGGAATAAGGGTTGAATGGTCTAAAAGTCTACACGTCGAATGCGAGTGTAGAATCGATAGGAGTAAATCAAATATACGAGTAAATCTGATATTTTTGAACCATCCTCAGAATTGATATATCTGAGCAGACAAAACAGGAGAAGGAAACATTTCATTACATTGTTTGCTGATCAACCCTACAGCATATGATCCAAATGGAAAGAGATACATATTCGACTATAGTTCCACCATGTTATCAATCATCTCAAGCTCGATGAAAGAGTGGCACAACTTATTTAAGATCAAACCTAACGAGTGGTAAAGAGCACACATTCGCATCGCAGTCAGATCATATGGTAAATAATTATTTAGCTTCTAATTTCTCATCAGCTTCTACCAAACTCAGAGACGAGAGGACAGAGAGATATGGAGGTCGTGGAAGAAGATCTTCTCATACTCCGCAATGTGTTCTTCCTCGAGAGTCGCACTCACCATGATCTTCTCCTCCTTGGCCGCGTCATGCTTCACGTATATCACATTCGCGCCCACCGTCGCTCGATTCATGTATACCGGCACCCCCCACCCGAAGTCAAGTGTGTTCCCGCCCATGCTCAACCAGCTCACCGCTACGAAATCCGCTACGGGCAACGGACGTAGTTCTTTCATCGTTGGTTCGTTCACTTGCAAGAAATCGATGAGAGACCTCAGGTATCCGTCGTGAAGCCGTGTTTTGATGTGCTCTACCTTGCGACCAACTTCGTAGATCGTTCCGCTGATGACCTCGCCGACGTCAGCCTCAAGCTTGTTCGTCACGATGACGTTCCCGAGGAAGTTCTTCGATATGGGTGGTTCCATGCGGTTGCGAACATCGGAGACGACGTAGAGCTTGGTGGTCTTGTCAAGGGGAAGCTTCTTCGCCTTGCAAGCCGACCGCCAAGCATGTGCAATAATGATAGAGTAGATACTCATTCCCATCTTATTACCCGCGGCCTTCAACATGGCTGCTTGCTCCCTCGTGAGGCAGAGGACGGACGTCAGGGTTGGTTCGGGTACGGTTGCCTCTGTCGGGGAGATGAAGTCGTATTCCGTGTGGTCGTATTGGACGGAAGGAGGGGATCTTGCCTTTAGAAGAGTACGGTCGAGGAGTGGTCGTGGGATGCTGTTGGGCTCGGCGCCTCGAGCTATCTGGGCCCATGAATCGAGGAAGAGGGATGCGGAGACTCCGTCGACGAGGTTGTGGTGGATGGCCACCCCAAGGCAAGTGCTGCCGCATGGGAATTTGGTCACCTGAACGAGCGTGAGGGAGCAAGGAGGGTCGACGGAGTGGACGGCCTCCGAGAAGAAGAGGCTGAGGAGGGTGGGTCCGGGGGTGAAGTCGGCCACAGAGCCGTCGCAGGAAGCCTCGACGAAGAGGACGCCCTTGGCCGTGCAGAGGACCTGGTTGCGGCCGTGGTGGTCGTGGCGGAGCTCGCCGGCGAACGGGTAGAAGGGGACGAGGGCCTTGGAGAGGGAGAGCTTGAGCTTGGCGATGTCGGGCAAGTGGTTATAGAGATAGATGAGAGGGGAGAACATGTTGACGTTGGGGGTGAGGTCGAGGTTGGAGAGCCAGATGGGGTGGGTGGGCGTGGGGTGCTTCGGCTTCACGTACTCCCATCGCAGGATCCTTCTCCTTCTCCTCTCCTCCATGGTCGGCTCTGTTGGTGGAGATGCCTTAGATTCTCTTCTACCACTTGTGCAGTCGTAGTTGGTGGTCTTACTGCTGCCTCCCAACGGCAGCAACATTTTTTATTTTTTGTATTTTTTTTCACACGAAAAACTATTTAATGATGCATGCACCCCCTGAAAATTCGGTAATTGCCACTGAACCATTGACATTGTATTATCAAAATATCCCTACGATTCTTCAATTATACGGAGTCAGTTCCATCAACGTGATATTAAGCTGTACCACTACCATCAGAACTGGCATTTTCAAATAAGAAAAAGAGCTTTATACTAATAGTTGAAAGAGATTCTAGTTGAAAGAGATTTTCTTTTTCTTATTTTGAAAGGGAATCCCTAGGGCTCTTTATATAGGTAGAGAGGCCTAGGGTTACAATGCAATTACCATATGAGATGACTAATCTACTCCTAGGGTTTGTGGGTAGAGTGCTATACAATATTACTAATCTACTCCTAGGGTTTGTGGGTAGAGTGCTATACAATATGACTAATCTACTCCTAGGGTTTGTGGGTAGAGTACTTCAACACTCCCCTTCAAGCAGGAGCATATATATCAATCATGCTCAGCTTGTTACAGTATTTTTCAAACTGTATGCGTGCAAGCGACTTGGTAAATATATCCGTCGTTTTATCCGAGGAAGGTATGCTTTGAGTACGAAGTAGCCCTTTCTGTATCAAATCTCTAGTATAGTGGCAGTCAATTTCCACATGTTCAGTGCGTTCGTGGAACATAGGATTGTTGGCTATATGCATTGCTGCTTGGTTGCCTGATTTAGCCAAAATTTGGTGGTCGTAAGTTCCACACAAAGCGGGAACTCAGTCGGTGTGTTGACCACGCAAAATCTCAACTAAACTCAACAATTAACCCACACTATAGATCAAACAATAAGAAATAAATGTGGAGTTAAAATTTATTTTTAACTCTGCACAAAAGATGTATAGCAAACAAGTATGCAGAGAGTTTGAACAAAGGGAGCAAACAGGGCAGATCAAGCAAATGTGTGTGTGAGTGTGAAGTGTGTCTACACTATTCAAAGCAAAGATTTTTTTGGTGGGTTTTTAATTAATTTTTTTAATATTCTTTAATATTGGAATATATAAACAAGGTAATAAAAGGGGTGATAAAGTATTTATAAAAACATGCAAAATAGTCAAAAATTCAGAAATAAAATCTTTTTGGTATTTTTATAATTTTTTTACTCTTTTTGTGATTTTTGGGTATTTTTCGGAAAATTTTTGGTATTTTTAAATAGTAAAATTAATGCAAACATTAAGTAAGCTACTGGCTGTGAGTAAAATAGGGATTAAAAATAGCAAACAGCTACAAAATTTTTCCAAACTATTTTTCAAATGAAGATAATAAAAACAGGAGACTACAGAACTTGAGTTTACAATTTTTGAAGTTTTCTATAATTTTTTAGATTTTTTTGAAGTTTTTAAGTATTTACAAATTTTTAAGGTTTCTCTTTTGCAATTTTTAGTGATTTTTGGACTGACACTAGAATAGGTTAAAATAGACAGTAGGGAATTTTTTTGGAATTTTTTGAGGAATTTTAATATTTTTTTGGTATTTTCGAAGCTTAAAAGTAGATAGAAAGCAAGTTTTTGATTTTTAATAAATATTAAAAAGCAATAAATCAAAAATAAAAATATGGCGTTAAAGTACAAGCACACATGAGCTTAAGTTTAATTTTTGAGATTTTTTTGATTTAAAATGATACCCTAATTAATTCATACAAGCACACAAAAATACCACAGCATGGTAGGGGTATAAGTGCAAATATCCAAAAGTCCATGGGCATACAAAAAATTTTCCACAAAACTTAACACTGAATATTCAATTTTAAGGACCAAATACAAAATGTCAAACCCGTAGGGGTGTCGGTGCAAAAAGCCCACCAGGGGGCGTGACTTGCACGCACCTGGGGGGACCTAAGTGTGATTCCAACAAAGCCCGAGGGTTTACATACAATTATCCCAAAATTTTAACACTTGAACTGGAAGTTCTGGAACTAAAACAAAATAACAAACAGGCTGAGGGTCTCAATGCAAAACGCCCGCACCTCACATGAACATGTTACGTGAGGTGACGTGGCAGAGGGCCTATTTGTAAATACTCAAAGTCCTAGGGCCTGGGTATAATTTTTACAAAATATTTAAACTAATATTTAAAGTTCATGGATTAAAATAAAATTACAAAAATGGCGAGGGTTCGAACGCAAAATACCCTCGCAGAGGCAATCGAACGGCTGAGGGGTTTTCACTTGACACGTGGCGACTCCTCTACTCGCGATGACGGTTCGGCCTGGACGTCTGAGATCAGATCTCAGATGAGATCCGACGGTGGCTAGCTCTAACGATCGGACGGTCCACGTTGAATCTGGGCGCCTGGTTTGATCGGACGGTTGCAAGGACCAGAGGAAGAACGCGGAAGAAGGCCGGCGATGACGAACTTCCGCGACCTCCCCCACCTTCCTTCGTCGGTGTCTGGAGCTCAGAAGGGCCAAGATCCCTCCCTGTAGGCGTCCTCCATGTCTGGGGGGCTTCAAAATGGACGGAGAAGCACGGGTTCGCCCCTACGGCAACGACGGAGCTCGAGACCTCCAGGTATCTCCGGCGGGTCCAAAAAGGCCTTCCAGGTGGCGTTCTGCTGCGCGTACCTGCAGGAAAAGATGATGGACTCCAGGGCAAAGTGCATGGACTCCGTGGAGGGTGGAAACGAGGCGCGACGCGATGCGGTGATGCTCGGCCGGAGGTGCGCTCCGGCGAGATGAGATGATCGGACGGATGGATCGATGGAAGCAAGATCTTTTTGAGGGATTTTGTTCCTAAAACTGTGGCTAAGCTACTGCGAAAGAAAATGAGGGGAAGAAATATACCTCAAGGGCCTGGGATGCCTGAGGTTGAAATCTCAATGACGAGGCTCGCTGGAGGTCGAGGGAACACCCTAAGCCGCGCTGCTACGCCTCCTGGAAGAGTCGATCCTAGAGCTGTCACCTCCAGGAATCGATTGAGCTCACTAGGGGCACGAGAGGGCCGAAGATTGGGGTTCAAATTCGAATCAAACTCCAAGGTTCGCTTAAGTAGGGTTGACAGTCGTGGGGGAAAGAACGAGGTGCGGTGGTTGATGGTGCGATGCACTTCCCAAGGTAAACACTGGGCGTGCAAGGTGGTTTAACGAGGGAAGAGATTTGCAGAAGAAGTCGAGTCGAAAGGGTGAAAGGTTTATCCTCGAAAAAAGGGTGAAGACGGGGGTCAAACCCTACTCTGACGCATTCCAGGAGGGAAGGTCAGGCTGTTGACCTCGATCAACGAGCTCGACCACCTGGTTGGTCCACGTGGACCAACCAGGAAAAACCTCCTGGAAATACCTTATTAAATCAATAAAAAAATATAAAACGATTTATTTAATTTTAGGTCAAAAAATAAAAAAATGTTTAAAATTTTGTAAAGAATTTTATGATGATTTTTAATTATTTTTATGAGGTTTATTTTTACAAGTTCACTTTTATGCCCCTTATAGGTATAATACATATATATTTTAGTCTTTTATTTTTATTTTGGTATTTTTAATTTTATTATTTTTATTTAGTATTTTATAAAATCATAAAATACTTTTATACACAAATATATATTTTTGTTTTATTTTTCTGATATGTTTTGTATAATTAATAAATTATAAGTCTGTATTATGTAGGTATAAGTATAGGTGTAATACCTATGTATTCTATATGCATATAATTTTATTTTAAATTTTAATTGAGTTTTTATTCCTATTTTAATGTACATATTTATTATAAATAATATTTACAATATTATAAAAATATAAAAATACAAAAATAATGAATAAATAATAAAGTGAATATTTTAATCTGTATAATTGTACAGTGTGGGTCCAAAACTCAACTTTCAAACCGTAGCTCCGCCAAATGCAAAAATATCGCCATTAAATAGCTTATTTTATTCTATATACAATTAAAGGTGAGTTTGATGCATTTGGAGTTTTCATTTGTGAGATACGGGTCTGGGAAGTTGGGGATTCTGGATTTTTATTCAGACCATAACTTTTTATCTGTGTATTATTTTTGAGTGAAATAAATTTTGTATTTTTCTTTATTTAATTATCTACAACTTTCATGTACAAAGTTTCTTTATTTGAGGTATAAAAAGTGGAACCAAAAATAGGTCCCAAAATGAATAAAGAATGAATGAAATAGAAGGTATTTATACTGTATTTTTGACCTTATCTCCCCTTACTTTATTCCTTGTCGACCTATTCATCAAGATGCCTAGGTCTCAGGAGTTTGGGTCATAAAATATTTACAATATTTTATTCTTTTTCTTTTCTTTTATTTATTCTATAATTTTGGCTTTAATTATTGTATTTTATACACTATTTACAGGTACATGCATGAATGCTAAGATGCTATATTTAATGCTATTTACAGGCATTAGGGTTTTTGGTGCCAAAATGATAGAATAAAGATGATGAAATGTGGATTCATCATCCCCCTATACTTTACCTTTGCTAGTCCGTAGCAAACACTTATGCAATAAGTGCAAAAAGAAAAAAGAAAGAAAAGAAAAAGAACAACTTGGATTTAGTTTAATTATCAAACTTGTCTTCACAAAATCAAAGTTTGGAGCTTAAGTAAGATCTTTGGAATTTTAGTGCGGGCGGAACCTTAATGAGAACCGAATTTGAAATCCAACAGTCCCTGAGAATCCCAAAACTCTGTCCAAGTCTCCTCAATACCCAGGTCAGAAATACTTCAACTCATACGCAAACTCTTTCGACTATGAGTCTGAATCGTACAGTGTAAGTGATGGTGGCTCTCCCCAACTGAAATGACAAAGAAATTGACTTCTCCAGTACGACAACCCAATGATTCCCCAATCCAATGACTCCATCCTCGAGGAGCGGGGTATTCCCTTCTAAGTTCAAGTGGCAACCAACTCAAGAGGAGGGGGTGAAGAGAAGAATGGATGGTAGCCAGTGTAGCTACCTATCCTGGGATGCAAGACCAGTGTAGTCAAGTCATCCTACTGCAGGCTCACATGATATGACTTTGGACCTCAAGCTTGCTTATTGACTTTACAACATTTGTACATACTTTGCAGGCTTTTTATTTTTGTAGATGCCTGAACTCTTTTTTTTTAAAATACTATATACAACAACATTTACATAAGGAGTTTTTCCTCTTGAGCCAGTAGAGTATCCCTCTTTTGAAGCTTTATCGCAACCCACACTCTCCTGTCTTCAGACTTCCTAATCACTGGACGGGTTGGGATGCACTTCCCTCCCTAGAGGAGGACAAATGTTTCCACTTGTGTGCGTCTCATACCGGTAAATCCAATCCCCTCACCACTCCAACTGAGTTGAGCCATGTGAAATGTGCAGGTGTCCAAGTTAGGTCATTATCAATAAGAGTCGTGCGTGTGCTCCGAAATACTCTACTTAGGCCGTCAAGACTCCATTGAACCAAGTCCTGTGATTCTCAAAGAATTAAGTCAACTAGACCTGAAGTACCTCAAACTCGGTTCCTATAAGGTTCCTGTTATTAGGTAGATTTTAAGGTCCAATCAAGCTCCAATCTTCGGATTTTACTTAGACTTGTTCAACTATCAATCTCAACCCGAAAAATGCTCATGCTATGCAATGCAAAATGCAGAAAATATTTTTGTGATGCAATTTTCAAAATTTTGAACTTTTGATGGATTTTTGAAAACATGATGATGATTCATATGCATTTTTTTGTATTTTTCAAAAAGGTTTTTCAAATATTTTTGGATTTAATTTTTGCAAATGTTTTTGGGAATTTTTGAAAACAAAAAGTTTTTGGCTGAAGACTAGGTTAAAAATATGTACACGTGAGTGCTTCTTATATCTACAAGAAGTGGATTTTAAGAATTTACAGGGTAAGTGATCAATTTTATACACATATATATATAGGTAGTGAATTTTGGTGAGATGTATGCATTCCTCAAACTTATTTGACACAAGCTTTTCACACAATTTTTGAGAACTATAGTCCAAAATAATTTTTACAAACATTTTTGCAAACATGTACACACATTTGAAAATCATTTTGCAAAGGTTTTCAAAACAGTATATATAGATTTTTCAAAACATTTTTGCTGCCATTTTTCAAACCATTTGCAAATCATTTTCCAAACATTTTATTTCACACAAAGAAAAGAAATTTTGTAAACCACACATTTGTACAAAGGTTGAAAACATGTAACAAAATGTTTTCAAAATAGTTTTCAATAGATTTTCACAAATATTTTCAAACTATTTTTCAAACATTTTGGCAAAAAACATTTTCACCTGATTTATCAATCAGTACGTACAAAAAGAATTTGAGGAATAATCACATCTTTTTATTATGGTTGTTTAATGAATTTTAAAGAATAATTAGCCATATTTATTAGGAAAATACGAAAGTACGAGTTATGGCTAAAGTATATACATAGTATATACGACCCCCCTATACTTAGCTTGAGCTATGTCCTCATAGATCGGAGAGAAAATAGAAGACATAACTCGTACTAAGTATAGGCAAGTCCAAAGAATAAATAACTAATGAATGAATCAATGACTGAGAAGTTGACCGTCCCCCCTATACTTAGGATCAAATAATCCTAAGTATAGCAGACTGCACACAACGCAGGGAGGGTCAAGGGTGGGACTGAACAGATCGTACTCAAGTTGTCTCCCCCTATACTTAGGGTAAAATATCCCTAAGTATAGATAAGAAGAGGAGACAATGGAGAGGATCGAAAATATATGAAAACTCGGGGTGTACACCCCCCTATACTTAGGACAAAGTACGTCCTAAGTATGGAAACCTGTCTACAAGGGCGACACCTTTTTGATAGATAAAGAAAATAGAAAAGGAAAAGAAGAAAGGAAGAAAAGAAGCAAAGAAGAACATAGATTTATAGACAGATGATCTATACAGCGGAAGATGGAAGTGATTACCATGTATGAGATGCAGATGATATGAGTCAAAGAACACATCTCATACCAAAAGAATGGGGGCAACGTCAATGGTCGGTGGATCATGATCTAGATATAGTTTCAGGCGTTGACCATTGACACGGAAGGTAGAGGAAGATGACGGTTCTGATATATCAATGCTGCCATTGTCATGTATCTTCCTGACCACATATGGACCTTTCCACTTGCTCTGTAATTTCTCTGGAAATAATTTCAGCCTGGAATCAAACAACCATACTCTCTGATTTGGCTCAAACTGTTTATGGCTGATATGGGAATCATGCCATGTCTTCACTTTCTCTTTATACTGTAGGCTGTTGGAAAAGGTTGTGTCTCTCAGTTCTTCCAGGACTGCAACTCTTCACTTCTCTGTCCTCCTATACTCTCAGGATCTAACAGTAACTCAGTGACTGTCCAAAAGGATTTATACTTGATTTCCACTGACAAATGGCATGGCTTGCCATAGACGAGATGAAAGGGAGATGTCCCCAATGGATTCTTGAAAGAAGTCCGATAGGCCCACAAGACCGAGTCCAAAAGCTGTGACCAATCCTTTCGGTCTGGGCAGACAACCTTCTGCAAGATAGTTTTTATCTCCCGTTCGATACTTCGGCAAGGGGGACACGGGGGGGCATTTATCGACCCTGTCTCCGAGGGACAGTTGAACGAGCTTAGTCTGAGGGTGATACGGTGTGGCAACCCGATGATCAATGCCGAACTTGTCTGCAAGGGCCCTAACCTTGTCATAGATGAAATGAGACCCCCCGTCTGAAATTAAGACTCTAGGCACCCCGAACCGTGAAATGATATTTTTCCTCAAGAATTTGCACACGGTTTTAGCATCTGCGGCTCGGGCGGGGATGGCCTCAACCCATCGGCTGACATAATCAACAGCGAGCAAAATATGCTCGAATACCTGACTCTTAGGAAATGGGCCCATGAAATCAATCCCCCATGCATCAAAAACTTCACAAAAGTGTCTCTCTGTCCGCAGGTTCCCATTTTCTGATAGTCAGTACATCTCTTCACGAACTCATCAGAATCCTTGAAGAGAGTAGGCCACCATAGGCCGGATTGAAGCACCTTCTGTGCTGTCCTTTTTCCAGAATGATGTCCTCCCGCCTCAAGCTTGTGGCAGTAGGTGAGGACGCTATGATGCTCTTCTTGAGGAATGCACCTCCTCCAGATACTGTCCCCTCCTTCATGATAAAGGACGGGATCCTCCCAATGGTAAAACTTGGCCTTCGCCAGGAAGGTCTCAAGTTTCTGCTTGGGCCAACCTTGTGGGACTGTCTTGGCAACAAGATAGTTCACAATGTCGGCATACCATGGGAGCGAGGTGACAGCCAAGATCGCCTCATCTGGAAATGTCTCTGTGATAGGTGCGTTGGGCTCAGATTCCTCAAGATTCTCCAATCTGGAGAGATGATCCGCCACCACATTTTTAACTCCAAGCTTATCCTTAATCTCAATATCAAATTCCTGAAGTAGAAGGATCCATCTGGTCAGACGTGCTTTGGCATCCTTCTTAGCCATTAAGTACCGGATGGCGGTGTGATCAGTGTAAATAGTCACTCTAGATCCGAGAATATAAGATCTATACTTATCCAAAGTAAAGACTACTGCCAGCATCTCTTTCTCAGTCACAGTGTAATTCCGCTGAGCGGCATCCAAAGTCCAGCTGGCGTAGTGAATGGCAAAAGGTAAACCATCCCTCCTCTGTCCGAGCACAGCCCCAACGGCAAAATCTGAAGCATCCGTCATGATCTCGAAAGGGAGAGACCAATCGGGTCGCTGAAGGACAGGAGCTGAAACAACCATATCTATGAGAGTCTTGAAAGATGCAAGACACTTATCATTGACAATGAACTCGGTGTCTTTTGTCAGCAAATCAGTGAGCGGTCGGGCAATACGACTGAAGTCCTGAATGAACCGTCGGTAGAAACCGACATGCCCCAGAAAAGACCGCAACTGACACAAATTGGACGGTGGATTGAGTTTTCTGATGATATCCACCTTGGCCGGATCGACCTCCATGCCCCTGTTGGAGACGGTATGACCTAGGACCGTCCCTTGAGTCACCATGAAGTGACTCTTCTCCCAAGATAAAACAAGATTGACCTCTATGCAGCGCTGAAGCATACGGTCTAGGCAGTCAAGACAAGCATCGCACCCGTCGCCATAGACCGAGAAGTCATCCATGACGACCTCTAAACAGTCACCCACCATGTCCGAGAATATGGACAACATGCGCCTTTGGAATGTCGCCGGAGCGTTACATAGACCAAAGGGCATCCGTCTGAAAGCATAAGTCCCAAACGGATAGGTGAATGCCGTTTTCTCCTGGTCTTCGGGCGCAATGGCCACTTGATTATATCCAGAGTACCCGTCAAGAAAGCAGTAATGACTCTTCCCGGCTAGCCGCTCGATAATCTGATCAATGAAGGGTAGCGGGAAGTGATCCTTTTTGGTGGCCTCATTCAGTCATCTGTAGTCCACACAGACCCTCCAAGAAGTGGGCACTCTGGTAGTGATCTCCTCTCCAGACTCATTGACAACTGTAGTGATACCCGTCTTCTTGGGTACCACATGTAGTGGACTAACCCATTTGGAGTCGGAGATGGGGTAGATAAAATCAGCGCTCCACCACTTTGATATTTCTTTCATGACCACATCTCGAAGATTCGGATTCAACCGTCGTTGGAACTCACGCGATGACCTAGCATCATCTTCAAGATAGATGTGGTGGGAGCACAGAGCCGGACTAATTCCCTGGAGATCAGCTATACTCCAACCTATCGCCTTGCGGTTTCTTTCAAAAACCTCCATCAGACGAGATTCTTGCTCTCCATTCAAACCTGCTGAGATAATGACTGGATGCATATCTGGCTCACCCGCAAGGAATCTGTACTTCAACGACTGCGACAGAGGTTTCAGTTCTGGACAACTAGGAGGTGGCAGATCTATCTTCTGATATGTCTGTGTAAACGCTACCAGGTCTGCATGGGAGAACTCTCGCTCTGCATGAATATCTGACGAAGGGCGGCCGACTGAATCATCAATGAATTGTACTGGCTTGCACTCTGTCATGGTTGCTGGCTCAGAATGAACAGACAAGGCAAATAATCATTGAAGTCATCCCAATCAATGTCCGACTCCGAGGGATCAGAAGAAGATGAATAAGATTGAAACTCATCAGCACCATTCGTCTCAACGCTATCAGCTTCAGGTGTATCCTCATCCAGGAGTGTGCTCTCCAGGCTCTCGACTGCCATAAGCTTGAGATATAGTGAATCTGTGGGCTAGGCGAGGGTCTGTGCTACAGGGTCTGTCCAGTTGGATTCATCATCAGTCATCACAAAATCGTACTCCTGGTGGATGTCTAGCTTCCTCTGTCATTTGCGCGGCTTTGCTTGCCCAGGCTTCGAGCATTCTAACTCTCTGGCTCTGGTTTCCTCGATCGTCTCTATTTGTATGGTTTCACCCTCTACGCGAAAGCACACCTTCCCGCTATCATGATCGGTCATTGCCTTGGATGTGGTCAAGAATGGACGTCCGATTATGATGGGGGCATCGGTTACCGACTCAGGGATCTCCATGTCCAACACAACGAAGTCTACGGGGAATTTCAGGCCCTGAATGGTAACGACCACGTCTTTCAATAACCCCTTCGGCCTCTTAGTCGACCTGTCAGCAAACTGAAGGACCGTCCCTGCTCCTAAAAAGAGGACCAAACTCGAATCGGTCGAGTAAGGCTGCCGGAAGAAGGTTGATTGAAGAGCCGCTGTCTAACAGAGTACGATCAAACTGATGCTCCTGAATCTCGCATCTGACATAAGGAGCTCCTGCATCTGGTCGCTTGGCTAGCAGCGTGTTCTGAATAGTGCAGCAAGTGGAATGGGTGAGCACATGGATCTGATCTTTGTGGTTCCTCCTCTTCCTGCGGACTGTGGTCTTCTCTTTCAGGTTCTTTTTAAAGAGGGGGATGTGCTCAAGTGCTTCCTGTAGAGTCAGCTGAATGTGGAATCTGTCAATCATTTGGTTGCCGAACTCTACCTGCTGGTCCTTTTTTGGGTTTTCTTTTTTATTCCCCTTCGCCCGCCGGAGTGCCTCAGGGAAGGGGATGGTAGGGGCCTCCACAGATGGAGGACTAGGATTCGGTCCCTGTGCCTGTGAAGGAGGAGAATCCATACAGTAATCATCATTCACCATATATGGATCCGCAATGTGAATAGAAACCTTTCCTTTATCCATATTTTTGTTTTTCTTTTTGTTACCACAGTCCATAGATACAAAAGGTGGTAACATCACAGAGGGAAGCTCAACAAAAGTAGACGTGGTGGCCTCAAGACTACCACCGGCACCTGTCTCTGTGCCATCAGCACTGCGCTCTGGATCTGCATCCAAAATGGTGGCATCAGCACCACCGTCTACATCTGGTATCACAACGGCCTCAGTACCGTCGTCTGGATCTCCATCATTGGTGGCCTCAGCACCACCATCTTCAACATCATTATTAGCGGCATCAGCACCGCTACTCCGCTCCTCTGGTGCTCCGGGTCCTGCATCTGGTTGTCGCTCAGAAGAGGCACCGTCGGCTGGCATCCTACCGCTCCTAGTAGTCACAAAATCAGCATCATACGAAGAATAAGACATATCACTCAAATAGTCACTAGGAGAGGCATCCTCTGTAAACTCTACCTGCTCAGACTTCCTTTTGAGATTGTTCGGGTTAGGTTCAATCTGAGCGGGTATGGCGGCCTTGCCTTTTATTATTTCCCTCATTTCCTGTTGGAATTCATCCATTTCTTGCCTGAAGGATGCTCGCTGTTCGGAGAGCAAACGGGCAAGATCACCGAGAGCTGGGTTCTCAAAAGCGGGACCCTGAGAACCGGACGGATTCCCTTGCGGAAATGAGGCTGCTGCGTGGCTGATACTGGGGATGATGGGGGTAATGATGATGAGGCGGCTATCGCTGCCTCCACTGCTGTCCCTGATAGGCGGGACGAGGACCACTCTGATACTGTGGCTGGTGGGCATACTGGGGCTGCTGCTGCTATTGTGGCTGGCTATTCTGCTGTCCTTGGGCAGGAGGCTGTTGCTGAGATGAGGAGCCACCGTTGCCCCAACGGAATCCTGGGTGATCACGACGAATCCCAAGCTGAGGGTACCGGTCGTACCATATCCCATTGACTTCCATCAATGGTTCCTGCTCGAAGGAGGGTGGAGGAAGAACGGCCAGTGGCTGCTCCGGCTGGTAAACCACCATCTGCGTGTCCGAAGATGGCGGCTGCGCTGGGGTAGTACTGTAGTAGTGGGAAACCGGCTCTGCCTGGATATGGTTGACCTGGCGGTACGAGGTAGAGGCTTGGTGGAACTGCTATTGCTGGGGTCATCCCGTGACCTAGGAGGCTGTTGGGAAGAAGTTTGTGCCTCCTGGACGCAAAGGATCTACTTCTTTAGGTCAATCATGGTTTTGGCAATTTGGTCCATCTGGGCCATGCCTTGCATATGTTTCTTCTCGAGGATCTCGAGACAGTCCAGCTTCTCACTAATGATTCCCATGTTGGTTGCGGCTGATTCAGCTTGGGCTGCGGCTGCCGACGAAGTGTTAGGACCGGCATCGATGCGGGCGATCCTCTAGAATGATCCTGCTCCTTGGCGGGGGCTTCTGCTGCGTGTAGACACGGGCTTGGGCCATCACAGTTGAATTCTCTGCCATGCCCTCGTAGATGGCCCTGGCATCGTCTTCACCCTTGAAAAAGTACGACCCACCGCAAGAGGCGTTCACTAGCCCCTGCAGCTCCGGTGTCAGCCCACAAAAGAAACTTTGAACTAAGTTGGGCTTGGAGATGTCATGATGTGGACACCGGTCAATGAGATCTCTGAATCGATCC
Organism: Ottelia alismoides; assembly: GCA_037367405.1. Taxonomy (NCBI): domain Eukaryota; kingdom Viridiplantae; phylum Streptophyta; class Magnoliopsida; order Alismatales; family Hydrocharitaceae; genus Ottelia; species Ottelia alismoides. Next base: position 1,067,880 of record JAZKJV010011278.1, read on the forward strand.
CAGGCTTCATGGAATTGTTCGTTTGGGAACATGACAAAGTTGCTGATCATTGCTCTAGCTGCCTTGGTCCGACCGAGAGGGTAGTATTTCTTCAGATACGCGGTCCAAAGATCTGCCCATGTGTCGATGAATCACCCCAAGTGTTTGAGCCAATATGCGGCTCTGTCAACCAAAGAGAACGGGAAGGCGATAATCCTAATCATGTCCTCCATCATCAGCCTATCATGGATCGTGCTGCATATCATCTCAAATTCTTGGAGGTGGAGGTGTGGCTCTTCGGTCGGCAACCCATGGAATTTGGGTAGAAGCTGAATGGTGTGGGGCCGAAGCTCGAAATCTCCATGGATCGGCGGAAGTCTGATCCAACGATGAGTGAGGGATGTGGCAGGGTTGTGCAATTCCCTCATGATAGTCTGTGGTGGTCTCTCAGCGTTGGGATCACCTCCTCCTGCATCGGGTCCATCTCCTCCTCCACCACCGCCACCGCCCCCCAGGTCGGTTCTCTCTCATCTGTGCTATCTCTCTCATGAGATCACCCATGAATGTACCTTGGTCACGAATCTGTCTCTGCATGGTCTCCAGGGATGCAAGAAGTGAATTGTTGATGGCGGCTTGATCAATGAAATATGGAGGGTGCTCATGATCATCAGGATGCTCGCCTCTGTCAACCATCTCGGGATTCTCTGAAAAAGCAAAAGAGGCCATCTCAGGTGCTGTCGAATGTCCCGAACTCTGTGATGCACTGAATTCTGAACTATTGGACTTGAAAGAAGAGAATGAGAAGGTGGTCGATGGGGAACAGGGTGGAAGTAAACTCATGCCTCGGAGAGCGGACTCTCCGAGGTAGTCCTAGATGAATGAGGAGGAGTGCTGGATAGCGGTGCCGACAAAGTCGGCCTAAGAGATCTTCGTCCCATCATCTTGATTATTAGGAAGAGCATGGCGAATGCAGAAGAAGAGAAATGAAAGGAGAAGCAAAATGCGCACAATTGTGTTGTGTTTTTGATCTTGACCTAAATAAAACTAGCAATTAAACACAAAATAGGGGTGAGTTCACCAACTCAACACATGAAGCCGTTGAAGGTTCGGCTTTTATCTTGTCAATTTTAGCTTGATTCAGGAATTAATCTTGTCATGAGTCCTTAGAGCGCTACGCCTAAAGGAGAGAGAGTACTGCCGGAAAAGTATTCCCGTACTTGTCCTCCTCTTGTGTAACCTGTAACTTACGCTTTTTAAGGTCCTTGTAACCCTTCTTGGATTCCTACTCAGCCAAACAAGAAGAGGGAGGAAGCCGATAGGCGAAACCGATACCTTCGAACCTCGCTCGCAACAGAATCACCCGTGAGCGTGCAAGATCCTACTCGGTCGCAGACGGTGAGACATACACACCCGTGAAGGTGTGGCCTATGCTCGGTACTTCGGACAAGGTCGATGCTCACACAATAGCGAGTCACCAATGTGACCAAGCCCTACTCGCCTACGTGCGATAGTAGCGCCAATACTTCGGAAATCCATGCGATACACAAGGCAGCCACAAGTTGGGTTTTGGGCTCTAATCCTTACAAAGCGCTCACCTCACTTGGAAGGAGACCTTCCCATGCAACCTGAATACAAGTGAGGGTGTTACTCTCCCCAATCAAGGAATCTAATTACCAATTTTATTTTTGGTCAAGGTTTTCTTAGCAGTCCTTTTTTATTTTTTTTTGGTGTTATCGCTTCTTTTGAGTAGATTCAAACGAGCGCCTAACGGTTTTTGTATTTTCTTTGATCCTACTTTGTCCAAAAACAGAGGGAGAATAGAGTCGGAAACGCTAATGCAAGTCGACACCAAGGTGGAAATATCACCTTTGTGCCTAGATGATGGATGCAAAGTAAGAAGACTTACATAGAATCCCAGCTCTCTCCCATGCAGGATGCAAAGCAGAATTTATAAACCTATACTACATGCCGGTATGCAATGCGGAAATCGTCCTAAGATAGGCAACTGCTAGCGTAATGAACCACGAGCTAACCACTAACCTCCAATCCTAGTGTCTGGTCTAGGCTCACCCTCCTTCTCTCGACACATCAAGTTTAGGAGAAGCACTTGGCGGGATGAGCTCGCGGCATGCGGATCGAAAGCTAATGACTAACTGTTTAATTAAACTAAGTCCAAATACGATCTATAGGTGCATGCAAAGGTTATTAGCATGTTTAGACCTAATCTAATCGAACAAGCAGGCCTAAAACTAAGGGCTCAATCCACAAAAGAAATGAAAATGAAAACAAAACCGGAAAATGACAAACGTAAAACGCGATGGAAAACCGCGGTGAGCTCCCAGGTGAACAAACACACGGAAATTAGGCCCGAAGTGTCCAAGAGTCCAAGTCCATGTATTATTACAAATTAATAGTCACTCTCTCACAAAAAGAAAAAGCAAGCTAACTAAGCACTCTCTCACTCCTCCTGCTCTCTCCTGCCAGCTTGGCTAAAGAACAGCTGGCTCCGCTTCCCAAGGATGCTTCGGATCCCCTAGGCGATCCGCCTCGCTCCGCGGTCCCTCGCAAGAAGACAAGAAAAAGAGTGGTCAGAAAGCTCAATCAATATATATCAAAACTGCAAGAGAGATAAAATGAAGCAATGGTAGATAATGAACACAAACAGACAAAAAGATGAACTACTCTTTGTTGTTCCCCGGCAACGACGCCATTTGATTTAGCCAAAATTTGGTGGTCATAAGTTCCACACAGAGCGGGAACTCAGTCGGTGTGTTGACCAGACAAAATCTCAACTAAAATCAACAATTAACCCACACTATAGATCAAGCAATAAGAAATAAATGTGGAGTTAAAATTTATTTTTAACTCTGCACAAAAGATGTATAGCAAGCAAGTATACAGAGAGTTCGAACACAGGGAGCAAACAGGGCAGATCAAGCAAATGTGTGTGTGTGAGTGTGAAGTGTGTCTACACTATGCAAAGCAAAGAATTTTTTGGTGGGTTTTTAATTATTTTTTTTAATACTCTTTTTTAAATATTGGAATATATAAACATGGTAATAAAGGGGCGATAAAGTATTTATAAAAATGTGCAAAAATAGTCAAAAATTCAGAAATAAAATCTTTTTGGTATTTTTATACTTTTTACTGTTTTTGTGATTTTTGGGTATTTTTCAGAATGTTTTTGGTATTTTTAAATAGCAAAATAAATGCAAACAGTGAGTAAGCTACTGGCTGTGAGTAAAATAGGGCTTAAAAATAGCAAACAGCCACAAAATTTTTCCAAACTATTTTTCAAATGAAGATAATAAAAACAGGAGACTACAGAACTTGAGTTTACAATTTTTGAGTTTTGTATAATTTTTTAGATTTTTTTGAAGTTTTTAAGTATTTTTAAAATTTTAAGGTTTCTCTTTTGCAATTTTTAGTGATTTTTGGATTGACACTAGAATAGGTTAAAATAGACAGTAGGGAATTTTTTTTGGAATTTTTCGAGGTATTTTAATATTTTTTGGTATTTTCTAAGCTTAACAATAGATAAAAAGCAAGTTTTTGATTTTTAATAAATATTAAAAAGCAATAAAGTCAAAAACTAAAAATATGGCATTAAAGTACAAGACACAGGAGCTTAAGTTTAATTTTTGAGAATTTTTCGATTTAAAATGATGCCCTAATTAATTCATACAAGCACACAAAAATACCACAGCCTGGCAGGGGTACAAGTGCAAATATCCAAAAGTCCAGGGGCATACAAGCAATTTTCCACAAAACTTAACATTGAATATTCAATTTTAAGGACCAAATACAAAATGTCAAACCCGCAGGGGTGTCGGTGCAAAAAGCCCACCAGGGCATGTGACTTGCACGCACCTGGGGGGGCCTAAGTGTGATTCCAACAAAGCCCGAGGGTTTACATGCAATTATCCCAAAATTTTAACACTTGAACTGGAAGTTCTGGAACTAAAACAAAATAATAAACAGGCCGAGGGTCTCAATGCAAAACGCCCGCACCTCACGTGAACATGTCACGTGAGGTGACGTGGCAGAGGGCCTATTTGTAAATACTCCAAGTCCTAAGGCCTGGGTACAATTTTTACAAAATATTTAAACTAATATTTAAAGTTCATGGATTAAAATAAAATTACAAAAATGGCGAGGGTTCGAACGCAAAATACCCTCGTAGAGGCAATCGAACGGCTGAGGGGTCTTCACTTGGCACGTGGCGACTCCTTTGCTCGCGATGACGGTTCGACCTGGACGTCTGAGATCAGATCTCAGGAGATCCGATGGTGGCTAGCTCTGAAGATCGGACGGTCCACGTTGAATCTGGGCGCCTGGTTTGATCGGACGGTTGCAAGGACCAGAGGAAGAATGCAGAAGAAGGCCGACGACGGCGAACTTCCGCGACCTCCCCCGCCTTCCTTCGTCGGCGTCTAGAGCTTAGAAGGGCCTAGATCACTCCTTGCAGGTGTCCTCCGTGTCTGGGGGGGCTTCAAAATGGCCAGAGAAGCACGGGTTCGCCCCTACAGCGGCGGCAGAGCTCGAGACCTCCAGGTATCTCCGACGGGTCCAAAAAGGCCTTCCAGGTGGCGTTCTGCTGCGCGTACCTGCAGGAAAAGATGATGGAGTCCAGGGCAAAGTGCCTGGACTCTGTGGAGGGTGGAAACGAGGCGCGACGTGATGCGGTGATGCTCGACTGGAGGTGCGCTCCGGCGAGATGAGATGATCGGACGGATCGATCGATGGAAGCGAGATCTTTTTGAGGGATTTTTTCCTAAAACTATGGCTAAGATACTGCGAAAGAAAATGAGGGGAAGAAATATACCTCAAGGGACTGGGATGCCCGAGGTTGAAACCTCAACGGCGAGGCTCGCCGGAGGTCGAGGGAACACCCTAAGCCGCACTGCTACGCCTCCTGGAAGAGTCGATCCTGGAGCTGTCACCTCCAGGAGTCGATTGAGCTCACTAGGGGCACGAGAGGGCCAAAGATTGGGGTTCAAAATTCGAATCAAACTCCAAGGTTCGCTTAAGTAGGGTTGACGGTCGTGGGGGAAAGAACGAGGCACGGTGGTTGATGGCGTGATGCACTTCCCAAGGTAAACAATGGGTGTGCAAGGTGGTTCAACGAGGAAGAGATTTGCAGAAGAAGTCGAGTCGAAAGGGTGAAAGGTTTATCCTCGAAAAAAGGGTGAAGACGGGGGTCAAACCCTACTCTGACGCATTCCAGGAGGGAAGGTCAGGCTGTTGACCTCGATCAACGAGCCCGACCACCTGGTTGGTCCACGTGGACCAACCGGGAAAAACCTCCTGGAAATACCTTATTAAATCAATAAAAAATATAAAACGATTTATTTAATTTTAGGTCAAAAAAAATGTTTAAAGTTTTGTAAAGAATTTTATCATGATTTTTAATTATTTTTATGAGGTTTATTTTTACAAGTTCACTTTTATGCCCCTTATAGGTATGATACCTATATATTTTAGTCTTTTATTTTTGTTTTGGTATTTTTAATTATATTATTTTTATTTAGTATTTTATAAAATCATAAAATACTTTTATACACAAAAATATATTTTTTTTTATTTTTCTAATATGTTTTGTATAATTAATAAATTATAAGTCTGTATTATGTAGGTATAAGTATAGGTGTAATACCTATGTATTCTATATGCATATAATTTTATTTTAAATTTTAATTGAGTTTTTATTCCTATTTTAATGTACATATTTATTATAAATAATATTTACAAAATTATAAAAATATAAAAATACAAAAATAATGAATAAATAATAAGTGAATATCTTAATCTGTATAATACAATGTGGGTCCAAAACTCAACTTTCAAACTGTAGCTCCGCCAAATGCAAAACCACCGCCATTAAATAGATTATTTTATTCTATATACAATTAAAGGTGAGTTTGATGCATTTGGAGTTTTCATTTGTGAGATATGGGTCTGGGAAGTTGGGATTCTGGATTTTTATTCAGACCCTAACTTTTTATCTGTGTATTATTTTTGAGTGAAATAAACTTTGTATTTTTCTTTATTTAATTATCTACAACTTTCATGTACAAAGTTTCTTTATTTAAGGTATAAAAAGTGGAACCAAAAATAGGTCCCAAAATGAATAAAGAATGAATGAAATAGAAGGTATTTATACTGTATTTTTGACCTTATCTCCCCCTACTTTATTCCTTGTCGACCTATTCATCAAGATGCCTAGGTCTCGGGAGTTTGGGTCATAAAATATTTACAATATTTTATTCTTTTTCTTTTCTTTTATTTATTCTATAATTTTGGCTTTAATTACTGTATTTTATACACTATTTACAGGTACATGCATGAATGCTAAGATGCTATATTTAATGCTATTTACAGGCATTTGCTAGGGTTTTGTGCCAAAATGATAGAATAAAGATGATGAAATGTGGATTCATCATTGTCGCATCTAAGTTCCATGATCTTTCCGGGAGTCATATGAAGATCGGTAAGTATAGACCGGACCCATACAAGTTTTGACGCAACTTGAGCCATGGCTTGGTATTCACTTTCAGCACTCGAGCGAGAGACCACAACTTGTTTCTTACTTCACTATGTGATTAAATTTCCTGCAAGATAAGTGCAGAACCTTGTAGTAGACTTTCTATCGATCAGGCTTCCTCCATAGTCTGCATCCGAATACGTCATGAGGTCAAAGCTATTGCCTTTGGTGAATAGTAGTCCTCTTCCTGGGGATGATTTGATGTACCTTAAGACCATCATGCATGCATCATAGTGGGCTGAGGTAGGTGAGTCCATGAACTGGCTAAGTTTTTCGACAGCAAGAGAGATATCTGGTCGAGTGATGGTAAGATATAGTAGCTTACCCACTAGACGTCTGTATCAACCACTATCCTCAACATCGCCTGCGTCGTATGTGCGTCCCTTAGGATCCATGGGTATCTGAGCTGGCTTGGATCCTAGCATCCCTGCTTCTTGAAGGAGGTCAGTAGCGCACTTTCGCTGAGACATAACAATTCCCCTCTTGGATCTTGCTATTTCAATCCCTAGGAAATATCTTAGTGGTCCCAAGTCCTTGATCACAAATTGTTCTGCTTCACTTCTATAATACCATCGTGGTCATCTCCTATGAGGATGGTCATCCACATACATCAGCATAGCTACAGTTCCTTTTCCATTCTTTCGTATGAATAAGGGATGATTTGCTGAAGATCGGATGAGGCCAAGATTCTCTAATGCTTCTGATAATTTTTGAAACCATGCGCGAGAACTCTGCTTAATACCATATATGGCCTTGCGTAGCAAACAAACTTTCTAACACTCCCCTTGAATCTTGAACCCAGGTGGTTGCTGCATATACACAATTTCTTGGAGGTCCCCATAGAGGAATGCGCTTTTCACATCTAGTTGATGCAGGGGCCAATCAAGCTGTACTGCTACTGCCATGAGAATTCTTATGGTGGATAAACGAGCAACTGGCGAGAAGGTATCAAAGAAGTCAACCCCATAAGTTTGTGTAAACCCTTTTGCTACAAGTCGGGCTTTGTACCGAGAAATAGATACAGCTGGATTGTATTTCACGGTGAAGACCATTTGGAGCCAACAATTTTATTATCGCTTGGTGGATCTACAAGTGTCCAGGTGTTCTGAGAGATCAAGGCAGACATCTCTTCTTCCATTGCTAGGCGCCATTTCGAGTCCCGAATGGCCTCTATATGATTACGAGGAATAATGGTTCTTGAGATGGCTTGGGCGAACTCTCTGTATGTAGGGTCGAGTCCGGAAAAGGTTACAACATCAGAAATTGGATGCTTCGTACTATACCGCGACGGACATTGCCTGGTCCCCTTCCGAAGAGCGATATGTATGCCACTTAGAGCTTCCCTTTGGTTAGCGGAGATACCTGTATCTGCATCTGTATCTTCAATTTGTAATAGCTCAGGCGAGGGACATACCTGAGGAGATGGTGCGTGCGCAGAAGGGGTGTAATCAACCTGAGGAAGGGGAATAGGAAGAGGAGAAGTGGTAACGGGGGGAGGTGATACATGAGTGCCAGATTGGGAGTAATAAGGGAGAGATTCAAAGAAAGTAACATCAACACTTATGTAGTGTCTCTTGGCACGTGGGTCATAGCACCTATAACCGATCTGATTTCGAGCATATCCTAGAAAAATACATTTGACTGCTCTGGCTGATAGTTTATCACTACCAAGATCAAGAAGATGAACAAAGGTGACACAATCAAAGACTTTTGGAGGGACATGAAATATAGCTTTTCATGAGAAAAGAACCTCAATAGGTATCTGCTCGTCAATAGGAGTAGAAGGCATGCGGTTAATAAGATATGTGGCAGTTAGTACCGCATCACCCCAATATGTAGACGACACATGATATTCAATGAGTATTGTGCAAGCAATATCAAGAATATATCTATGTTTACGTTCTGCCACCCCATTCTGCTGGGATGTGTGAGGACAGGTGATTTGATGCAAAATGCCTTGAGACACTAAGAATGATTGCATTTCATGTGAGACCAACTCCTTAGCATTGTCAGATCTAAGGGTTTTTATAGTGGTAACGAACCGATTCTTTATTTCATGTATGAAATGAACAATGATTTGAAAGACATCAGACTTATTTTTCATTAAGAAAGACCAAGACACACAAGAAAAATCGTCTATAATAACCAAATTATATATATTCCCCAGTCGATCAGGATAATGACTAGGTCCCCATATGTCAAGATGAACAAGTTCAAATAGACTACTAGAATGAATGGTACCCGACGAAGGAAAGGAACTCCGGTGATGTTTGCCCAGTTGGCAGGCCTCACACTCTAGGCTGACAGTGGGAGAGAGCTGGGGAAGAACTCGTCGAAGCTTGTGAACAGAAGGATGGCCCAGAAGTTGGTGCCAAAGAGCACCAGAGGATGCAGAGAAAGTGGTACCAGAGTAAGCTGTAGTGTCAGATGACTGGACAAGGTGATATACGCCCCCTTCTTCACGACCCGCATCAACATTACTAGAAAAAGCAGAGTTCGCGACCACAACTGTGGTAGCCGAGTAGTGGTAACGTGGTAGTAATGTGGACGCAGCAGAATTTGCGACCACATGTGGTAGCAAAGCATGTGGTCGCGCCAAACTGGTCGCTAAAACTCGCGACTATGATTTAGTCGTAGATGGCGTCGCAATTATAGTCGCATGTAGTCACTTTATAGTCACAGTTTAGTGACTTTGTCTTCAAACATTTGCGACCACGTACACACTATGTTGCGACCATGTTAGCACTACATAGAAATCCAATCAACGGCCACCCAGGGACCATCTTGCTACCATAGTCGTGACACCTCAGTTTCTGCCACTACTACACCACCGTGTTGCGACCACATTGCTACGACTTTGTTAGTACAATAATAACAATGTAGTGGTATTGTAGTCGCAAATGCTGCTTTTATAACAAAAAAAATAACAGTAGCATGTGGTTACCTCCCTATATAATTGTAAGAACCTGCATGAAAATAGTAAAATACAATCATCTTGTTATGTTTTGAGATCTCCAAACGACATGTATTATTTTGAAGCTCCCAATCAACTTGTTGAAAAATATTATAATACATTCATGCATATTTGTGTGCTATCAAATTTAAACATGTACATAATATATAAACAGAGATGCAAAAAAATTCAAGTGTTTTTGAAAAAAATTATAAGTTGAAGGCAATAGAAAGTTAAGTAATATTGAGATTTTAAAGTTCTTAACATTACAAAGTTTTAGATAATAAACTAACACTAGAGAGTATAATATTTGCGCTAAAATTTCCTTCTCCTCCATTAAAAAAAAGCATCTTCATTAAAGTTAGCTTTGATAAAATCCAAAAGAAGTTTGGTTTAAGCTGGATACTAATGGGGCATGCAAAGGAAATCATGATCAGGCTGCAAAGGGAATCCTGGACCACAAAAGATAAGTCCATTTTTCTTGTTAGATTTTTATCACTTTTGAAGGATCAGGAGAAAACTCATAAGTTTATACATCTTGTCCTTGCTGCATTGAAAATCTAAGCACTTAGATCTTTGGAATCTGGAAGGTGCTGGATATGATAGCTTATGCTCAGAATTTTTGGTGTAGATCTAATGCATCAAATCAAGATTGAATTCAAGAATGGATCACTTTAGAAAATGGACTGATGCAGATTTCGAAGTCCCCTCAAGTATTATATCTGGGAGATATTGGGTCTGTATTTCTTTGATGGACTCAATGTTGAACATAATTTTTCTACTTGGAATGTTTGCTTCAATGACTGAGAGGATATGATGCTCCGACTTTTACAGAAGCTATTGATGTTCAATGATATTGCATATCATATTTCAATGGTTCCCACTTCAATTGAAAGCTTTATGTTGGTGTTTAGTCTATGAGGAATTGATACTATCTACTTGACAATTTTAATAGTGAACAACATGACTTAACACTTTGGTTTATAGGTTTTACAAGGATATTCAAGCTGATTTTGACAAAAGGCCAGGTTTGAAGTTTCAACATTAAAGGAATGCTGGATATTGTCTCAAGTTATGACTTACTTCCAGTTTAGGTGAAATACTCAATACAACTGCATTAGATGGATTCCATCATCTTTCAATCATTCTCTAAAAGATACCTACTATCCATGACAAGGTCAACATTGCAGAGAGAACAAATCATGATAGAATAGAACTACATGTAGCATAATTTAAAAACGTGGCTAATTTCTAAACTTAGGCATGTATCAATGGAAATAGTGTAGCCATGAGATGCCCTAAAATGTTAGAAAGCCCGCACAAAACTACGTTGAAACTTGAAATTACAAAATAGAGTATGTTACCGATAGGAGATCAATAGGAGACTGGAGCCGAAGCGTCAGTGACGATGTCGGTGTTACGGGCTCGGTGTTGTGCGTTGTTGGTGTTTTCCGTATACAACTCCATGTAACAAATCTAAAGAGAAAACATGTACAAATGAATATTTAAGAAGTGAATGCAATCATAAACCACAAAAATAGGCATGAAGTAGACCAAAGCTATAAAGATATACACAAATCTACGCTATGAGAAGCTATGAGAACCAAAGAAAGTGAGAAATACAACATGCAGTATTAATAACATTGACATTAAAACGATGCAAGAAAATATGATGGTCATAATTTTCTTCTTAGGTTGGTGCTTTATCTGGAGCTTTGCTTGCTGAGTAGACCAGTAAACATGCACAAAAAGAACCGGATCCAAGAGTTCCTGAGGAACCGACTGGTCCCTATGCTGCTGGGGTAAGATCCTCGTTGTGTGGACCATAACTTGTATAGATAAAAATATATGTGATAATAAATCGAACATGGGTGATGCATCAAGTTCTATACTTAATAGATATCCAATAGAACAAAATTATATATTAGAAAGCATCAGATTTCCTAACAACCTCAGGGATTTGGTGTTACCACTTATCAGAATGCCTTGTGTTAACATCTACATCAGAGACTTAAAAAGGCCTATGAAGATGGAAGTACTATTGAATGATTCTCGCTGATATTGTAATATCGCTTACCGGATAATTCAAAATAAACACAGGGTAATGATGATGTTTTAAGTTAATTGATGATCCTTCTTGATTTGAGTTCTAGAGGTGGTGTATGTCTGACTTTGCATTTCAGAGTTTCCATACAAAATGTTATCAATGGTGGCTATGAACAATAAGTTCTGCTTGGTAGTGAAAAGCCAAGCTAAATCTTGATTATAAATCCATCTATCTTGGTAGAAGAAGGTAGGCATTATAAGTCCATCTATTTTTTTATCAGCACAAGCTAATCTTGATTAGAAAACTACATGGGCACCAAACATCCATATTAAATAGTAACATCTACACCAAATCTAACTTACTCGATCAATGAAATGAAAGAAAGCTTAAGCATCTCCATTCTGGATATTTTTTTAAGCACAATATGCTTTAATCCTTGTGTTCTACCGTGCATAGTGTTACATGACTATTTTATAGATAATGCTTATGCAAAGCTACGTGCTTACTGTGGTAAAAGGAATTGGACTATGAAACAATTAACACAATACGATCATACAGCTTAGCATCGAAGGATTTATGTGGCCAGGTACTTTGCAACGAATCTTGTGGTTATGGTTAGTTATAAAATGTTGGAAGTAGCACGAGTGTAAATAAACATAGTGTGGTGAGTAACTTTTACCTACAAGAAGTCCTCTGGAGAGCTCGCCAACTGCAACCGAGAGACTCTCGTAACTTTTATAAGCATTCAAATTTATTTTCCGACCAATTGGGATCTCATCCATGTTGATCTTCAAGAAAAATCCACTTGCCACCAAATCATAAAAAAATCACACGATGAATACCAGAATGTAGTAAGCCCTAGAAGCAACTAAATCACAGCAACAAATTACAAAATGATGAATCACGAGAAGAATACCAGCATGCAGTATAGCCAAGTAGCAACAAGCTACAGATTGGGGATGGAAGGTAGGGGAGGGAGGAAGGTGGTGGAGGTGCGAGAGGAGGGAGGGTGGTGGATCGTCGGGGAGGGAGGTGGTGGAGGTGCGAGAGGAGGGAGGGTGGTGGATCGTCGGAGAGGGAGGTGGTGGTGGTGGGGGGAGTAGGTGGCCAGAGGAGAATGGCGACACGGAGGAGAGGCGCCGATGGTGGTCGGAGAAAGGGGACTGGGAGGGGGGATCTGGAGGGCGAAGAGGGCATGCCAGGGGGTCAGGGACAAAGGGTGGGGTAGAGAGGTTTCCCCGCTGAACTAGAGACAGGACCGGTCGAGGTAACACGAGATCCCCCTATGGTGCGGGAATGCAACTCTCCTTTCTTTGACAGACAGTGGAAGAGGGCATGGATTTAGGGATTCCATTGGCGCGGTCCCGCTAAAATTTTCGCCAAAATTTGCCACCACATTACGACTATAACGTGGTCGCAAAGAGGTCGCAAACACGTAAAAAACTTAGCGACCCCTCTATGGTGGGGTTGTATTCGTAAATCAGTGGCTAAAGGTCTTGCGACTACATTGCCATCCCATGTAGTAGCAACGTTTTAGTCACAAAAACTGCATTTTCATATAGTGCAATCATCCTCCCAGTTAGTATGTCCTGAAATACACAAGATATAGCATCAAATATTGCTCGACAGTTGAGTTCTTCGCAAATCTGGCTAACTGAAAGGAGACTGATGGGAAAATCCGAAACATATAAAACATTGTTGAGTCTAATATTAGGAGTTAGATGGACATCGCCTTTTCCTTTTATTGGGGAAAATCGTCCATCAGGAACATGTACAATCCGTCCAGGAGGGACATTACGCATCTGTTGTATGAGAGTTCATTCGCCACACAGATGAGTGGAAGCACCTGTATCAATCAACCATTCTGATTTTGTAATTCTATTGGCAGACACAATAAAGATACCTGATCGTGCCATTGCTGCAGTATCTGTGGTATTGTCCTGATATGAGGCAGATGACTCATTCGAATGTAACCTATTGAGATGCTGCATCATATCATCAAAGTCCCATCTGGAGACCTCCATTGCAGGACTATCTCCTTCATTGGCCATTCGAGCACTAGGAGTAGGGTACCCTTGCTTGTTGTAGCATACAACTTCCGTGTGACCAAATTTGTGACAGTAAGAGCACTGGATTGTGCTACGACCTCGTCCTGGAGTGAAGCGTCCTCGACCACGGCTCCTGAAAGAGCCACGACTTCCTCGTCCAGATGGGGCAGCGAGAGCAAAAATTTGTACATGATCAGTGCCTTTAGCACTTGTATGAGGAATAATAAGACGACTCAGGGTATTGTAGGCTTCTTCAATGGTGGGGAGAGTGGCTGATGTGATCATTTGATCACGAGCAGCCGAGTAGCCAAAATCGAGTCCGACAAGAAATACAAGAACTGCCATCTGCTCGCGATGTTGTTTCTGAGTCGGACATGTGCAGCCTAGAATACAAGCATTATATCGCTCGAAAAGAGATTTTATGAGAGAGAAATACTCAGGTAGGGAGTGTCCTGCTTGCTTCATGTTGAGCATGTCAAAATACATCTGATACATCCTGGTTGAATTTCTATCCTGACCATATGTGGCTTGAAGAGAGGTCCACATATCGTGGGAAGTGTTGTAATAAACGAGTTCATCAGCAATCCGGTCAATAACACTGACCATAATCCAAGAGGTGACCATACCGTCGTCTTTGTCCAATATTGCATTTTTGCCTGTCTTCTCAGCAGGTTCTGACTCCAATAGAACGTGTTCCTTGTCGTATCCTCGTACGATCATGAGAAACATGCGGGACCACTTGGGGTAGTTGGTGTCGTCCAATTTAGGAATCAACCCAAATGAGGGGAGTCGGGTGCTCCCTCCATCATATCCTGGTGATGTCACTTCTGATTGTGACATGATGTCAGAGGAAATCAGACCTGCTGTATTGAAAATAATATAGGAAATAGCAACTCGTTCATATATCATGTCAGGCGGAAGTTGAAGAACAACATGCGTGAACGTCGGGGGAGGTGTTGGAGAAGACGGGAGCCTCAGATAGGCTCTGCTGGAGTCGATGTCGAAGATCCGCTGAAGACTGAAACTAACAAGAACTGCGAGTAACGTGGTGTTTGAAGACAACAACCGGGGGAGGAGGCGCCTGGTACGTGGAGGGGGATCCACACGTATGGGATGCTCCGTATGGGGGACATGGAAGAAGAGCCGCAGGGAGGGCAGGGTCCGGGGGGACTTTGCGTGGACAGACTCGGGGAGAGGTGCGTAGTGGGGGGCGGGAAGATGGTTGTGGGGTGGGATCGGGGGGTGCATGGCGATGGCTGCGGGGGATGGGGTGGGGAACGGGGGCTCTGTGCCAGGTCCAAGAGGGGGGCGTGTGGACATGTGGGGGAGGCGGTGGAAAGGCGGCGGGCACGGGGTGGTGGGAAGGTGGTGGGACACGAGGTGGTCCAGGGGTTCCACGTGGTTGGCACGGGGCTCGAGGGTGAAGGGCTTCTTCGGGTGCGACTACTTCGGCTTAGGGGGGATCTGAGACGCGGGCTGGTTGGGAGGATAGGGAAGCAGGGGACTCCAAGGTGACGTTACTAGACCAGAGGCAGAGGGTTACGAAGGGTCGGCAATCGGCGACGAAGGCGGGGTAAGGGGGGAAGGCGGCGGCGGGGTGGGGGGGGAGGGGGGAGTGATGAATACTCATTCATCACTCTTTATTCTTATATTTTAGCTACAAAAACCTTTGCAAATGCATGTATATAGTTATAAATATAAATAATTACCAAAAGCATACATTGTGTAAAAATCTATAATTAGCATGTTTTTGTGCAAAAATAAAAGAATAAAGATTAAAAATAAAAAGAGGGAAATATTTAGAATAAATATTGAGCAACCTAACCCAAGGGAGGGCTCAGCATGGGCCTGACTGCATAAAAGCCAAAGTAGAGGGAGATAGGGGCTCATGTGTGTAAATATTTATGTAAATAAATAAAAGTATTTTCCTCACAAAAATAGACTCAAATTGGCTTGTAAATATTTGTAAATATTTCTAAATATAAAATCAAGATAAAAATATAAAAATTAAAAAGAAGACAAAAACACCACTTGTATATAGTCACCATGTACATAGAACCTCCTTCTATATTTATTTAACCTTGTAAATAAATAAAAGTAATTTCCAAAAATTTTGTAAATAGTCTCTGGTATATAGTGTAAATAAATAAAATAAAAAAAATTAAAACAAAACAAAAATAAAAATAACAAAATTAAAAACATAAAAATATATTGTAAATATACGATATATATATGTGCATACCTATTTATTCCACCTATGTATATAAATAATAAAAATCAACTAAAAATATCTTTTTATTCCCTATTTTATGATATAAATAAATAAAATATAAAAGAGGAGTAAAAATGTACAAAAATAATAAATTAAAAATAAAAAATTAAGAACCTATATATTGTATATATACCTATATATAACCCTACTATGTACATACCTTATTTTACTTTGAAAAATTAATTAAAAATCACTAAAAAATAGAAAAAAAAATAAAACAAAAATATTTAATGTTTTAACTTTTTGCTAATTCGGTCATTAACTACCTTTAATTTCACTTCCAAATTTTAGCCACGTGGCCGCTACCCATTGGCCCTGGGGATTGTTGACCGTCCGGTCAACTGCCCCCCAGGACCACTTCCCACGGGCTTAGGCACCCGACCCGATTTCTCCCTAATTCCGCGCCTAAACCCGACTCCCTATCACCTATACCCCGGGTCCGAATCCTTCCTGACATATCCGAGACCCTCGCCGGAGCCTCCACATCGGGATCCGCGCTCCAGAACGCCCTACCCGCGCCCTTCTTCCCGGACCCTCCAACGTATAAAGCTTCAGCTCCGCCTCCTCCATTCTCATCTTTGGCTCATCTGCTTCGCTACCCGTGACCTCCACTGCGTTGGCAAGAGTGACAGCTTGCTCCAGCAAGTGTCGCCGAAAGGAGAGGGGTAGTGGCCCATCGATCTGGCGATCAAGCACCGCCGTGCTCCGCCCTGAGCTGGAGCTCGAGCCTCGGAGGGAGACGCTCCTCGAGGCGACGACCCAGAGCATCGCCTGCTCATCCCCAGTCTCATCGTCCACCCAGGTAGCCCCTTTAGCTTTTCTTTTTCTTTAATTTTCAATTACCCCCAATTCGCTTCTCCGCCATTCGCCGTCGATTCCGTCCACGTCCGACCATCGTTCGATCATTAGGCTTAGCCATAGCCTTCGCCTTCCTCCTGCGCACCTTCTCCATACCTCCATCCAACCCAGCTCGCACAGGAGCTGGGGTTCGAGCTCCTCCGTCCCCACCTTCGCCGGAGCTCGCCCATCTCGACCCTCCGATCACCTTCACCCGCCTAACCGGGTCGAGGCAGTTTGCCCTCGACCCGCGAGTCTCCTGGTTTACTTTGCAGGTACTTCCCAACCCATCTGAGGGCTTGGGTCATTCAGGCCAGGAGCTTCACCTCTGCTGACCTCGCCTGAGCTCCCCAGAGCTCGGCTGAGTCATCGGAGGACACCAGCAGCTGTGGAGCGTTACGTCGGAGCTTCTCCGATCTCCAGAGGCAGCAGGGGAGGATCCCAGCGCACGCACGAGGCCGGCGAAACTCGCCGGCCAACTGTTCTTCCAGCATCTTCCCCGACCGTCCGATCTTCTTCGACCTCCAGTCCTCATCCTGACCGTCCACTTGAGGAGACCCCGTCACCGTCAGATCCGTGGAGAGGAGATCTGGACCGTCCGATGCGCGAGGCTTAGCCACAGAGAGCCTCCACCGTCCGATGCACCACGTGGCATAGCCCCAGCCGTCGGATCACTGCGAGGAGTTTAGCCCTGGAGCGCCAGCCGATCTTCACCGTCGGATCCCCCACGTGGCGTCCATCCAGCGGCCCGCATTAATAAAGGGTAAATTACCCTTAGGCCCTCCTGTTTCTTTTATTTCGCATTTAGTCCTGTAATTATTTAGTGTAGTTGTTTAGTTTTTGGTAAAATTGCATAGAGGACCCTGCTCTTTATTTAGTTTGCAGTTATACCCCTGTATGTGATGTGACACGTGCTTCGTCACGTGGTTTTCTGGTGTAATTGCACGTTCTATCCTGTAGTTCTGAATGTTACTGAATGAATGAAAACTTTTGAGTATTTGCATTTATACCCTTGTGCGTGAAACATTTGTGCATGTGCTTTAATTTGTGGGTTATTTGCAGACTACCCCCTGGACTTTTGGTACATGTTACCAAATAGTCCTAGGGAATAGTTTTTATTACATTTGGGTCCCTGAGTGCCCCAGGCACGCGCGACGCACGTGTTCACCTGGGATTTTTGCACCAAACCCCTCAGAACTTCAGGTATTTGCACTTTGGTCCCTATGCACAGTACCCTCTTTCTATTTTTGAATAAAATAGCAAATCACCTCCAAATTTAATGAAAATTGGACACATGGCTCCTGCCATGATGTAAAATTTTCTATAAATTTTGGAGACATTTTCGACACTGTTTGCTATTTTTAAAAAAAACCAAAAACATCTATTTTTGTTACTGTCTAAGTTTAAAAATCACAAAAAATATTAAAATTCATCTAAAATTCACAAAAAATTAATTACTGTTTGTTTATGCTTGCTTGATTTTCTAGCCAATTTTGGCTTTTTCCATTACTTAAAACACCTAAAAATTGAAAAACACTTAAAATCTCATAAAAATTCTAATAAATAAACCAAAAACCCAAAAATAATAATTTAGGTGCCCAATTTTTCCTTGTTTTATTCTTTATACAGGAAAAATACCTCCAGGCTAATTTGGGGCTTCTAGATATTTTATCTAGGTCCCTTTAGCTCGGTTGGACAGTACCTACAGTTTCAATCCTTGTTTTATTTTTAGAAAATAAAATAAACATCAGAAAAATCCCATAAATTCACCAAAAACAGTAAAAATTATAAAACACATAAAAATATTTTTGTTAGAATTTTTGGTTGATTTTTATTGCATTAAATAAATTGTTGAAGTGTGTTGTTTTCTTGTTTTCTTTATTTTCCTAATACATTAAAATTCAAAAAAAAATATAAAATATTTAAAAAACCACCAAAAAATACTCCTCTTATTTTCTTTTATTTCTTTTTGACTACTTCGTAGGCCGCAAGGCCAACCCGTGCTCCTTGTGTTCGACCCTGGTCGCTATACCAGGTTAAATTAATAGCAAGACCGCTACCGTGTTTTCGAGTTGATTTTCATTTTATTGGTGGTCTATTTTTCTTGATTGACCTAGCTGAGTGATTGAGGTCGCGACGACGCCGTTGCTGGGGAGCACGGCTTAGTAGTTTTCATTTTATTTTCGTTTTTGTTTTCGCGGCTTTTCGCGGCTCTTTTAGAGCCCGTGGCTTTTTGCGGCTTTCTGTTTATATTTTATTTTTGCTTTATTTTATTTTATTTTATTTTATTTTTGTTTTGTTTGATTTTTGAGTGTTTATTTTATTTTGCATTTTTACATATATACCCTCATTTTATTTTCCTTTATTTTTCTCACTATTATTTGATTATTTTTATTGGTCTGACCACTTGTCTCTTTTCTTGCAAGGGCCTGAGGACCGAGGCAGCCGATTTCGAGAAGCCGACGTAACCGAGGAACTTGGAGGCGGCTCCCTTCTGTACGGAGCCGCAGGAAAGCGTGAGAGGAGAGCTGAGTGGGAGAGGTGAAGCTTAGGTCTTATTTTATTTCATTTGATTATTATTGTAATAATATAGGGACACAGAGACTTGGACTTTGGACTTGATTGGCTTAGCGGGTTTGTTTCACCGAGCACCGGTGTGCTCGGGGGACCCGTAGGTGTTTTCGCGGTTTTTCTCGCGGTTTTGATTTTCTTTTCTTTTTACTGCCTTTGACGGTTTTCAGCGGTTTTTCATCGAGCCCCTAGACTTAGGATTTTCGACTTGATTGTGCCGTAATTAGTAGGATCCCCACACTTAATTATATGCTTGTTCCTATAGTGCGATTAATTGGACCTACTAATAATTGATTAATAAAAATAACTGACTCATCTCCTTCGTAGCCTACGTGCCGTAGTCTACCCTGTAAAGCGCTTTCTCCTACCCCCAATGTGTCAGGCAGAGGAGGGGTAGACCGAGACCGGACCTTTGGCTTGGAGGTCGGTGACCAGTTAGACGGTTCTGCGAGTAGACTTGCTCATCTAGGACTCGGTTTTCACCGCTGCATCATATAGGGTAGTTTATTTTCTGTCTTTAAATTCTGCGCGGATCACTTGTATGTAGAGTGCTGGAGGCAAGGTACGCATTTCTATCTCAGCATGCATCATTGATTTCATCGCGCATCGGCTTTTTCGTCTTCTCCCCCTGTTTTGGATTAAATAACCAGGAGAACCGAAAAATTCGTTAGGCCTTTGTTTTTATTTGAAAAATATTAAAAAGAAAAACAATAAAATTGGGACTGCTAAAACTATTGACCCTAAAAGACACTCCATCTAAAAACTTGTCTTGGGGAGAGCAACCCCCTCATTGTTTGGTTTGATTGTGCGAGAGAGTGACCCGCACACTAGGTAGAGCCCTCCGGTGTTATTTCCAGCTGACTACCGATTCTTCCGTGCGGGCCAGTCGGTTGGGGTAGCATCGGGTATCCTAACAGGTCACGTAAGCGCTCTGATAGACTGTTTGTTCACCTAATAAAAACTGACAAGATAATTTGATCGAGCCTTTACGGTCTTCAGCTCGCGTTGCGTTGGTGAACAGAGGGGTTTGCATTTTGATCATAGTTTTTCCAGATCTCATCCGCACTACTCGCCAGATCAAGATGATGGGTAGACGCTCTCTTAGGCAGCCTCTGGCTGCACCGCTTTCGGGCACGTCTTCCCGATCATCTAGGTTGGCTCGCGAGAGCCGAGACCAGCTCTCCGAGCCCGAGTACGACTCCGCCCTGTTCCTCCTTGACCCCCTTTCTTTCGGTTCTGAGAGATATGAGCTAGAGGAGAGATTAGCAGATTTGACAGCACCTGAGCTTGGCTCATTTGATTTTGCAGACGTCATGGCCGGTAGTTCAGAGGATCGCACCCGCGGAGAGCACTTCGTATTGGAACAGGGTGCGATCAACTCCACCCTGATCGCCTCATTAGAGACCGTCCAGCAGCAGTTGAGGGATCAGGGAGCATTTATGCTCGACATGAGGAGAGAGATGGAGCAGATACGAGATGAGAGAGCAGAGCGAGATCAGAGGAGAGACGGGCCGAGGATCCCAGAGGATGCCGATGCAGCAGCCGTAGCAGCCGTCGGAGGACCACCAAGACCGATGCGGGAGTTACACAACCCCGGATCGACGCTGACGCACCACTGGGTAGTACTTCCAGCCATCGTGGGGGACTTCAAGTTCCCCCCGAACACTTTGCAGCTACTCCCCCGCTTCCACGGACTCGCGACTGAGGAGCCCCATCTCCACCTCCAGGAGTTTCTGATGATTTGCAGCACTGTCCACGACCGTCAGGTGGACCAGGACATGATCAGGATGATCGCCTTCCCCTTCTCCCTAGTAGACAGAGCAGCCACCTGGCTGTAGCATTTGGGGAAGTTCGTTTACACCTGGGAGCAGCTCCGCACCGAGTACTTGAACAAGTACTATCCACTCGGGCGGACCAATGTAGCGAGAGCCCTCATCAGCAACTTCTCCATGCTCCCCAACAAGCAATTCCATGAGGCATGGGAGAGGTTCCGTGAGCTTAATGACCGATGTCCGCACCATGATATCTCGAAGTCGAACCTTGTGCAGAGCTTCTTCAGCGGGCTGACACCAGAGCTCCAGGGCTTGGTGAATGCTTCTTGTGGCGGGTCCTATTTCGCCAAAGATCACGACCAGGTCTGGGCCATCTACGAGGAGATGGCCGAGAACTACATGGTGATGTCCCAGACCCGATTGTATACTTAGGGCAGACCCCAGCAGCAGCCAGGACCCGTGCAGTACCAGAGGATAGCACGGGTCGACGCCGGTCCATCCAGTTCATCCGCAGTAGCAGCAGCACAGGCAGAGTCGTCCGCTGCGGATATGGGCATCATTAGCGAGAAGTTGGATCGGATGGAGCTGATAGAGAAGAAGCAGTGCCAGGGCATCACGCAGATGGAGCAGATGGCACATACTCTGAGCAACATGAAGACCCAGCTCATGTGTCTCCAGGAGGCACAGACGGCTTCCCAGCCCCGTCTTCAGTCGCGAGGCGATGCCGGCGGCAGCAGCAGCTCGTCCCAGTGCTCCAGCTCCTTTCAGCAGCCTAGATAGGTTCACCTTGTACAGGCGGAGCCGTACCAGCAGCAGCAACCCTCTTACCAGTCCCCACCATCTCCAGACATGCAGATGGTGGTATACCAGCCGGATCAGCCTTTGGCAGTACTCCCGCCAGCCCAGTACGACGTAGAGCCGTTGATGGATGTCAACGGGATTTGGTATGACCGTCCCCAACCTGGGATCCGACGAGACCATCCCGGATTCAGGTGGGGGAGTGGAGGTACCCAGCCCCAGCAGCAGTCATCCGGTCAGGGAGGGCAATATAGCCAGCAGAGGGATCACCAGCAGCAGCAGCCCCCAGTCTACCAGCCACACCAGCAGTCATCCTTCGTTCCTCGTCCCTATCAGCAACAGGGACAGTCTTGGAGGCAAGAGTAGCCTCACCAGCCACACCAGCAGCAGCACCCTCCTTCTTACCCCTCTCACCAGCAGCACCAGTTCCAGCAGCCTCATTACCAGAGAGGCTACCCGTCGGGCTCCCATGAGAGCCCTGCCTTGGACGACATAGCCCGCCTCCTCACGGACCAGCAGGCTACCTTCAGACGGGAGATGGACGAGTTCCGCCAGGAGATGCGGGACATTGTGAGAGGGAAGGCCGCCATTCCTGCCCAGATAGAGCCGAATCCCAACAACCTGAAGAGGAAGTCTGAGCAGGTAGTTTTCACTGAGCATGCCACTCCTAGTGATCCGTTTGATGACATGTCTTCAGATCTGTTTGATGCTGATTTTGTTACACTTAGGAGCGGTAGAGCACCAGCAGGCGACGCCTCGTCTGAGCGACGACACGAGGATCCATCCAGAGCGCCAGATGAGGAGGAGGAGAGCGGTACTGAGGCTGCACACGATGATGATGGTGGTACTGATGCCACCAAGGATGCTGATTCCACCTGCGGTACTGAGGCCGCCGCTTCACCAGTTCGAGGAGGTGGTACTGACGCCACCAGAGTAGCCGAGCCAGCACGCGGTACTGAGGCCGCGAGACGTCCAGTAGAGCCAGCCTGTGGTGGTACTGAGGCCACCGGTGTTCATTCAGAGAGAGTTGTTGTTTTTCCTTCCACTGATGTATCTCAGAACACTATTTTGAATAAAGGAAAAGGTTTAGTTTCTTCTGGTCCCACTGTGGTGATTGATGTATGTGCGGATCCGACCGTCGAGCCATCTAGACCTATTCCTAGTCCTTCATCTGAGAAGGACCCTGTGATCCCCTTCCCTAGAGCCCTTCTGATGGGGAAGGGGAAGAAAAGAGAAAAAGACCCAAAAAAGAGAGAGCAGGAGGAGTTCAACCAGAGCATGATCGACAGATTTCACATACAACTGACCCTTCAGGAGGTTTTTCAGCACATCCTCCTTCTTCAGCGATCTTTGAGAGACAGGACTACAGTCAGGAGGAGGAGGAGGAACCACCAGTCCGAGATTCATGTGCTGACGAAAGCCACGTGCTTCGCGATCCAGAACCGTCTGTCGGCCAAGAGGCCAGATTCAGGAGCCCCGTATGTCAGATGTCAGATTAGTGAGCAGAGGTTCGACCTGACTCTATTGGATAGCGGATCGTCTATCAACCTCCTTCCGGCAGCCCTTCTCGACAGCTTCGAGTTGGGCACTCTTAGACAGAGTAGGACAGTCCTTCAGTTTGCTGATCGATTTGTCAAGAGGCCGAAGGGGTTGTTGCGAGATGTTATCGTCACTATTCAGGGTTTGAAATTCCCCGTGGACTTCGTAGTGTTGGACATGGAGATCCTTGATTCAGTGGCCGATGCTCCATCATCCTCGGTCGTCCGTTCTTGGCCACAGCCAAGGCGGTGACTGATCATGATAGCGGGAAGGTATACTTTCGCGTCGAGGGCGAGAGTGTACAAATAGAGACGGTCGAGGACTACAGAGCCAAAGAGAGAGCATGCTCAGAGGCCAGCACAGACACAGAGCAGCTGACAGATGCCGGGCTAGACATCCACTAGGACTGTGATTTTGTGATCACAGATAACGAGGCAGCATGGGCAGACCCCGCAGCACAGGCCATCCTCTCATTTTCAGACACAGGTGATGCCGAGATGAAAGCAGAGGAGAGCTTGGAGAGCACAGCCCTGGTTTAGGATACTTCAGAGGCAGTAGAGCCGGTTCTCGACCGCGACACGGTTTCTAGTGATGGTGGTAATGAGGCCACCTTGTGTTACGGTGGTACTGATGCCACCTTGTTTGATGCAGATCCCTCAGATTCAGAGTCTGATTGGGCAGATTGCGATGATCAGATGCCAGACATGAGTCCCACAGAGCCTATAGCTGCGGAGGAGGTAGATGCAGAGCAGATCAGAGACAGTACAGTTGAGCAGCCTTCTCCAGATCCAGTTTGCGAGAGTTTGTTTTCTTTCTCCCAAGCAGACTTGGCAGCTTTCACGCACCTTCCGAAGCCAGATTTGCCATCACCCAGCTGTCCAGAGCTGAAGCTGCTCCCTACTTCGCTGAAGTATCGGTTCCTTGCGGGCGAGCCTGAGATGTACCCAGTCATCATCTCCGTCGATCTGACTGGAGAGCATGAATCCCGTTTGATGGGGGTTCTTGAAAAGAACCGCAAGGCAATCGGATGGAGTGTAGCAGATCTCCATGGGATTAGTCCATAAGTGTGCTCCCACCATATTTATCTCGAGGAGGGGGCGAAGCCGTCGCGTGAGTTCCAGCGGCGGCTGAACCCCAACCTGAGAGAGGTCGTGATGAAGGAAATATCAAAATGGTGGAGTGCAGATTTTATTTATCCCATTTCCGACTCCAAGTGGGTCAGCCCCTTGCATGTGGTGCCCAAGAAGACGGGCATCACGACTGTGATCAGTGAGTCGGGAGAGGAGATTGCTACACGAGTACCCACCTCTTGGAGGGTCTGTGTTGACTACAGGAGACTCAAGCAGGCCACCAAGAAGGACCATTTCCCCCTGCCTTTTATTGACCAGATCATTGAGAGACTGGCAGGGAAGAGCCATTATTGCTTCCTAGATGGGTACTCGGGCTACAACCAGGTGGCCATCGTTCCTGAGGATCAGGAGAAGACCACCTTTACCTGTCCCTTTGGTACATATGCCTTTTGACGCATGCCATTTGGGCTATGCAATGCCCCTACGACTTTTCAGAGGTGCATGCTGTCGATCTTTTCGGACATGGTAGGGGAGTGTTTAGAGGTCTTCATGGACGATTTCTCGGTCTATGGCGACGGATTCGACTCCTGTCTTGACTGCCTAGACCGAGTACTCCAGCGATGTATTGAGTACCATTTGGTTCTATCTTGGGATAAGAGTCACTTCATGGTGACTCAAGGGACGGTGCTTGACCATATCATCTCCAACAGGGGCATGGAGGTTGATCCGGCCAAGGTTGATGTCATTAGGAAACTCGCACCACCGTCCAATTTGAGGCAGATATGGTCATTCCTGGGGCACGTTGGTTTTTATCGGAGATTCATTCATGATTTCAGTAGGATTTCCCGGCCGTTGACTGACCTCTTGACTAAAGACACCGAGTTCCTTGTCGATGACAAGTGTCTTTCGTCCTTTGCGACTCTCCAGCAGTGTGTGATTGAGGCTCCTGTCCTCCAGCCGCCTGATTGGTCTCTCCCATTCGAGATCATGACAGATGCCTCCGATTTTGCCGTAGGGGCCGTGCTGGGACAAAGGAGGGATGGAGTCCCGTTTGCTATCCACTACGCTAGCCGCACATTGGATTACGCCCAGCGGAATTATACGGTCACAGAGAAGGAGATGCTAGCCATAGTGTTCGCCCTGGATAAGTTTCGATCTTATATCATTGGATCTAGAGTGACCTTGTACACAGATCACACCGCCATCAGGTACCTCATGGCAAAGAAGGATGCCAAGGCCAGACTTACTAGATGAATCCTTCTACTCCAGGAGTTTGACATTGAGATCAAGGATAAGCCTGGAGTCAAGAATGTGGTGGCGGATCATCTCTCCCGTATAGAGCAGCCTGAGGAGTCTGAGCAGATTGATCCCATATGTGAGACCTTCCCAGATGAGGCGATCCTTGCTATCGCCTCACTCCCGTGGTATGCCGATATTGTGAACTTTCTCGTTGCTGGGAAAGTCCCACAAGATTGGCCCAGGCATAGGCTTGAGACCTTCCTTGCGAAGGCCAAGTCCTACCACTGGGAGGATCCCATCCTTTACCACGAAGGAGGGGATAGCGTCTGGCGTCGGTGTATTCCTCAGGAGGAGCACCATAGCGTCCTCACTTACTGCCACAAGCTTGAGGCAGGAGGACATCATTCTGGGAGGAGAACGACACAGAAAGTGCTCCAATCCGGCTTGTGGTGGCCTACCCTCTTCAAGGACTTTGATGAGTTCGTGAAGAGGTGTACTGACTGTCAGAGGATGGGCACTTGTGGACAGCGTGATATGATGCCGATGCAGCCCATTCACTTCTGTGAGGTTTTTGACGCATGGGGCATCGATTTCATGGGTCCATTCCCTAAGAGTCAGGGATTTGAGTACATTCTGTTGGCTGTCGATTATGTTAGCCGTTGGGTTGAGGCTATCCCCGCCCGAACCGCTGATGCGAGGAAAGTTTGCAGATTTTTGAGGAATCACATCATCACGCGGTTCGGGGTTCCACGAGTTTTGATTTCTGATGGGGGGTCTCATTTCATCAACGACCAGGTGAAGGCCCTTGCTAGAGAGTTCGGTATAGACCATCGTGTTGCTACACCTTACCATCCACAGACGAATGGTCTAGCCGAGGTGTCGAATAGGGAGATCAAGACTATATTGCAGAAAGTCGTCCGCCCTGACCGAAAGGATTGGTCACAGCTTTTGGACTCGGTTTTGTGGGCATATAGGACGTCTTTCAAGACACCATTGGGCACATCTCCCTTTCGCCTCGTATATGGCAAGCCATGCCATTTGCCTGTTGAGTTGAGGCACATGTCACTATGGGCAGTTACTGATATTCTTATGGATCCAGATGGTGTAGGAGACCAGAGGAGGGAAGAGTTAGCAGCCCTGGAGGAGTTGAGAGATACTGCTTTCTCAAACAGCCTACAGTATAAGGAGAGAGTGAAGGAGTGACATGATTCTCACATCAGCCACAAGCATTTTGAGATTGGACAGAGAGTATGGCTGTTTGATGCGAGGCTACGTTTATTTCCAGGGAAGCTACAGAGCAAATGGAAAGGACCCTACTTGGTCAAAAAGGTGCACGACAACGGAAGCATTGATATATCTGAGTTGTCTTCTGAGAGTACCTTTCGAGTGAACGGCCAGCGGCTCAAGCCATTTCTAGATCATGAGCCACGGGTCGCTGATCTTGCCCCTATTCATTTCGCGTGAGATGTGGTCTTTGACTCACATCTAATGCATCTCACGCCTGAGTTTCACTGATCCTCCGCTTTCTATAGATCGAGATGTCTATATCACTACATTCTTTAGTCCCACATCCCTTTCTTCATCTTGTGATTATGCTATACTTAGGGTGTACTTTACCCTAAGTATAGGGGGATGTGAGACCTTCGGGTATTTCTTTTCTTTCTGTCTACCCCTGTTTTTGCTGCCTATACTTAGGGATATTGTACCCTAAGTATAGGGGGGGTAGACCCTGTACATCCTCCACTCGGTTCTCCCTTTGTGTACAGCCTGCTATACTTAGGATTATTTGATCCTAAGTATGGGGGGGAGACCCGAGACCTCTTGATTTTCTACTTCATTCATTCGTCTTTGTATATAGCCTTTCTTTTCATTTCCCTATACCTAGCATGAGTTATGTCTTCTTCATCGCTCTTGACTCGGAGGACATCGTTCGAGCTAAGTATAGGGGGTGTGTATATATTTCATATATACTGTAGCCATAACTCGTACTTTGTGTGAGTATGTAAATAAATAAAATGGCTAACAACCCTAAAAAATCACAAAAATTAAAAATTTTTCATGTACATAAATCTCTTTTATTTGCACATAAATATCTAGTGTACAAATTGTTTTTGTAAAAATGATTTCAAAAAATCTTTTGTGTAAAGCTTGTGTAAATACTTTTCTTATCAAAATTATGTATATAGTACAAAATTTTTCCAAAATGTTTTGAAAATCAAAAGTTGCAAAAATCTTGTGTAAATGTGTGTAAATACTTTTTGCAAAACTTGCACTTCATGCATCATCCATTCATGATTTCAAAACATTTTTTAAAAATTTTGCATGTTTGTAAAATTTGTGTAAATAGCATCTTTTGTACATATGTATATAGTTTTTTTGGATGATAGTTGACAATTAAACTAGCCTAGAATCAAATTGAGAAATGGAGCTTGATTAAGATCTTAATCCACCTAATTTCTAAGAGGAACCTTATAGGGCTTAGGTTTAAGGCTTTTCAGGTCCATGGTGACTTAATTCTTTGAGTCCACTAGGCTATGATCACATGTCATCTCAATGAGCCTAAGTAGAGCACTTAACAACAACACATGACTCATATAGACAATGGCTTTACTTGGACACGAGCACTATGCACCGAGCTCTCTACGGATGAGGTGGTGAGGAGGCAGTCTTCCTTGACTTGGGGTAGCATATGAGGGTAGTACTTCTAGGCGGAACCTCTCTTCTTCTTTTAGTGAAGGAAGTGCGTCTCAACTTGGTTTGGTTGCCATGAGGTCTAACGACGGGAGTTGTGGGTTGCAATAAAGCTTCAAAAGAGGGATAGTCTACTGGCTCAAGAGGAAAAACTCCTTGTATATATGCTGCACATGTATATGTTGTATAGATGAACTTGAAAAAAAATGCAAAAAGAAAATAACTCCAAAAAAGTGGTGGGTCTGATAGAAAATGATAATCCCACCGGAGTATATAGAGTGCAATAAGCAAAGCTTGGTTTCATGATCCACCTGATGTAGCTTGCAGCAGGGAGACTTGGCTACACTGGTCAAGCTCCCAAGGGTACTTGGCTACACTGGCCTTGACCCATTCTCTTCTTCCTCCTCTTCTTGAGCCGGTTGAACTTGAACTTAGAAGGGAATACCCCGCTCCTCGAGGAAAGAGTGGCTAGATTGAGGTCATAGAGTTACCTTGTTGGGGAAGGTTGTCAAGTTGCCATTTCTGAGGTGGAGAGCTTAGACCTCACCTTCACAGGACAAGAAAAGATTCATGGTCTTCAGGGTTTGTGATTGATGACTTGTTCTGATCTGGAGCATTGAGGAGTCTTGGTTATAGATTAGTGGAACTTAGAGGCTGTTGAGTTTTAGGCTTAAGTCCAAATAAGGTTCTGACACATTAATAATCCAAAGATCTGATCGAGCTCCATACCTTAATTTAATGAAGGCAAGTTTAATAATCAACCTTGATCCATGTACATTCTCTTTTTCTTTTTCTTTATTTCTTTTTCACTTCTTTTTCCAATAAGTGTTTGCTAAGGGACTAGCAAAGTTAAGTATAGGGGGGTGATGAATACTCATTCATCACTCTTTATTCTTATATTTTAGCTACAAAAACCTTTGCAAATGCATGTATATAGTTATAAATATAAATAATTACCAAAAGCATGCATTGTGTAAAAATCTATAATTAGCATGTTTTTGTGCAAAAATAAAAGAATAAAGATTAAAAAGAAAAAGAGGGAAATATTTAGAATAAATATTGAGCAACCTAACCCAAGGGAGGGCTCAGCATGGGCCTGACCGCATAAAAGCCAAAGTAGAGGGAGATAGGGGCTCATGTGTGTAAATATTTATGTAAATAAATAAAAGTATTTTCCTCACAAAAATAGACTCAAATTGGCTTGTAAATATTTGTAAATATTTCTAAATATAAAATCAAGATAAAAATATAAAAATTAAAAAGAAGACAAAAACACCACTTGTATATAGTCACCATGTACATAGAACCTCCTTCTATATTTATTTAACCTTGTAAATAAATAAAAGTAATATCCAAAAATTTTGTAAATAGTCTCTGGTATATAGTGTAAATAAATAAAATAAAAACAATTAAAACAAAAACAAAATAAAAATAACAAAATTAAAAACATAAAAATATATTGTAAATATACCATGTATATATATGTACATACCTATTTATTCCACCTATGTATATAAATAATAAAAATCAACTAAAAATATCTTTTTATTCCCTATTTTATGATATAAATAAATAAAATATAAAAGGAGAGTAAAAATTTACAAAAATAATAAATAAAAAATAAAAAAATTAAGAACATATATATTGTATATATACCTATATATAACCCTACTATGTACATACCTTATTTTACTTTGAAAAATTAATTAAAAATCACTAAAAAATAGAAAAAAAATAAAACAAAAATATTTCATGTTTTAACTTTTTGCTAATTCGGCCATTAGCTACCTTTAATTTCACTTCCAAATTTTAGCCACGTGGCCGCTACCCATTGGCCCTGGGGATTGTTGACCGCCCGGTCAACTGCCCCCCTCAGGACCACTTCCCACGGGCTTAGGCGCCCGACCCGATTTCTCCCTAATTCCGCGCCTAAACCCGACTCCCTATCACCTAAACCACGGGTCCGAATCCTTCCTGACATATCCGAGACCCTCGCCGGAGCCTCCACATCGGGATCCGCGCTCCAGAACGCCCTACCCGCGCCCTTCTTCCCGGACCCTCCAGCGTATAAAGCTTCAGCTCCGCCTCCTCCATTCTCATCTTTGGCTCATCTGCTTCGCTACCCGTGACCTCCACTGCGTTGGCAAGAGTGACAGCTTGCTCCAGCAAGTGTCGCAGAGAGGAGAGGGGCAGTGGCCCATCGATCCGGCGATCTAGCACCGCCGTGCTCCGCCCTGAGCTGGATCTCGAGCCTCGGAGGGAGACGCTCCTCGAGGCGACGACCCAGAGCATCGCCTGCTCATCCCCAGTCTCATCGTCCACCCAGGTAGCCCCTTTAGCTTTTCTTTTTCTTTAATTTTCAATTACCCCCAATTCGCTTCTCCGTCGTTCGCCGTCGATTCTGTCCATGTACGACCATCGTTCGATCATTAGGCTTAGCCATAGCCTTCGCCTTCCTCCCGCGCACCTTCTCCATACCTCCATCCAACCCAGCTCGCACAGGAGCTGGGGTTCGAGCTCCTCCGTCCCCACCTTCGCCGGAGCTCGCCCATCTCGACCCTCCGATCACCTTCACCCGCCTAACCGATACGAGGCAGTTTGCCCTCGACCCGCGAGTCTCCTGGTTTATTTTGCAGGTACTTCCCAGCCCATCTGAGGGCTTGGGTCATTCGGGCCAGGAGCTTCACCTCCGCCGACCTCTCCTGAGCTCCCCATAGCTCGGCTGAGTCATCGGAGGACACCGGCAGCTGCGGAGCGTCGCGCCGGAGCTTCTCCGATCTCCAGAGGCAGCAGGGGAGGATCCCAGCGCACGCACGAGGCCGGCGAAACTCGTCGGCCAACTGTTCTTCCAGCATCTTCCCCGACCGTCCGATCTTCTTCGACCTCCAGTCCTCATCCTGACAGTCCACTTGAGGAGACCCCGTCACCGTCAGATCCGTGGAGAGGAGATCTGGACCGCCCGATGCGCGAGGCTTAGCCACAGAGAGCCTCCACCGTCCGATGCACCACGTGGCGTAGCCCCAGCCGTCGGATCACTGCGAGGAGTTTAGCCCTGGAGCGCCAGCCGATCTTCACCGTCGGATCCCCCACGTGGCGTCCATCCAGCGGCCCGCATTAATAAAGGGTAAATTACCCTTAGGCCCTTCTGTTTCTTTTATTTCGCATTTAGTCCTGTAATTATTTAGTGTAGTTGTTTAGTTTTTGGTAAAATTGCATAGAGGACCCTGCTCTTTATTTAGTTTGCAGTTATACCCCTGTGTGTGATGTGACACGTGCTTCGTTACGTGGTTTTCTGGTGTAATTGCACGTTCTATCCTGTAGTTCTGAATGTTACTGAATGAATGAAAACTTTTGAGTATTTGCATTTATACCCCTGTGCGTGAAACATTTGTGCATGTGCTTTAATTTGTGGGTTATTTGCAGACTACCCCCTGGACTTTTGGTACCTGTTACCAAATAGTCCTCAGGAATAGTTTTTATTACATTTGGGTCCCTGAGTGCCCTAGGCACGCGCGACGCACGTGTTCACCTGGGATTTTTGCACCAGACCACTCAGAACTTCGGGTATTTGCACTTTGGTCCCTGTGCACAGTACCCTTTTTCTATTTTTGAATAAAATAGCAAATCACCTCCAAATTTAATGAAAATTGGATACATGGCTCCTGCCATGATGTAAAATTTTTTATAAATTTTGGAGACATTTTCGACACTATTTGATATTTTAAAAAATCAAAAACATCTATTTTTGTTACTGTCTAAGTTTAAAAATCACAAAAAATATTAAAATTCATCTAAAATTCACAAAAAAATTACTTACTGTTTGTTTATGCTTGCTTGATTTTCTAGCCAACTTTGGCTATTTTCCATTACTTAAAACACCTAAAAATTGAAAAACACTTAAAATCTCATAAAAATTCTAATAAATAAACCAAAAACCCAAAAATAATAATTTAGGTGCCCAATTTTTCCTTGTTTTATTCTTTATACAGGAAAAATACTCCAGGCTAATTTGGGGCTTCTAGATATTTTATCTAGGTCCCTTTAGCTCGGTTGGACAGTACCTACAGTTTCAGTCCTTGTTTTATTTTTAGAAAATTAAATAAACATCAGAAAAATCCCACAAATTCACCAAAAACAGTAAAAATTATAAAATACATAAAAATATTTTTGTTAGAATTTTTGGTTGATTTGTATTGCATTAAATAAATTGTTGAAGTGTGTTGTTTTCTTGTTTTCTTTATTTTCTTAATACATTAAAATTCAAAAAAAATATAAAATATTTAAAAACCACCAAAAAAATACTCCTCTTATTTTCTTTTATTTCTTTTTGACTACTTCGTAGGCCGTAAGGCCAACCCGTGCTCCTTGTGTTCGACCCTGGTCGCTATACCAAATTAAATTAATAGCAAGACCGCTACCGTGTTTTCGAGTTGATTTTCATTTTATTGGTGGTCTATTTTTCTTGATTGACCTAGCTGAGTGATTGAGGTCGCGACGACCATTTAGACACTTTACCTTAGTCGCTTAGCGTGGTCATCAGGGAGGCGTCTGATACCAAGTTGAAAGAGATTCTTCTTTTTCTTATTTTGAAAGGGAATCCCTAGGGCTCTTTATATAGGTAGAGAGGCCTAGGGTTACAATGCAATTGCCATATGAGATGACTAATCTACCCCTAGGGTTTGTGGGTAGAGTTCTATACAATATGACTAATCTACCCCTAGGGTTTGTGGGTAGAGTACTTCTCAACACTAATCATGTGTTTTTAATCACATTGTCTTCTTATAAAAAGTCTCTTCTCACCCCATCTTATAACATCTTTTTCTTCATTCCCACCATTATCGGAATTCTCCACCACAATTACCGAATATTTATTTTAAAGTTTTTATCAAGATCTCTTCGAGATATTGCAATATCAATTATACCTTTTCTTTTTTTAGAATATCTATTGTATCCCCGACTTCTTATCGTTCTATCACTTGTGCCTCTCAGGTTAGTTGGCATCCTTCTCTAATGCAAACAAATGTTAACTTTGAGGACACAAATGAAAATAAATTAGAAAAAAGATTGAATGGTCTTTGTTGACCCTCCTCACCCTCATCCTCACCCTATCCCTCCTACATCCCCTCCTCCTCCTCATCCCTTGGTCGACCTCCTCCTCCTTCCCTTGCCGACGTCCCCTCCCTCCCCTTCCCCTTATCCCCTAGTAGACACCCTCCTCCCTCCCCTCCTCCTCCTGTTGTGACTGACGCCCTCCTCCCTTCCTCCTTCTCCCCAGGTCGACTCCTCCTCCCTACCCCCGTGATCTACGCCATCCTCCCTCCCTTCCTCCTTCTCCCCAGGTCGACCCCCTCCTCCCTCCCCTACCCTGATCGACGCCCTCCTCCCTCCCCTTCTCCTCCTCCCCAGGTCGATGCCCTCCACCATCCCTCCCCTCCTCCTACCCAGGTCGACGCCTTCCTCCCTCCCCTTCCTCTCCTCCCCAAGCTGACACCCTCCTCCTCCTCCTCCTCCTCCTCCCGAGGTTGATCCCCTCGTCCCTCCCTCTCCTCCTTTTCCTGTGACCAACAACCTCCTCCCTCCGCTCCTCCTCCTCTCCACGTCGACCCCCTCCTCCCTCTCCTCCATCTCCTCCCCAGTTCGACCTCCTCCTCCTCCTCACACTTCTCTCCTCTACCCCCAGCCTCCCCTTGCCTCTGCCCTCCTCCGCCTCCCACTCTCCTCTGCCCTTAATCTCCCCAATCCTCCACCCCTCCTATCCTCTACCCCAGCCTCCCTCTCCTCCGTCCCCTCCTCTCCTTTTCCCACAACCTCTCCCTCCTCTTCCCCTCCTCCATCCTCTCCTTTCCTCAGCCCTAGCCTCCCCCTCCTTCGCTTGGAACCGTCATAAGAGTGCTTGCCTCGAAAAGCAGAAAAACGACTCCTTCGTCGCCACCCATATCATCTTCCTTACCACCGTTGTCATGATACCCTTCCCCCAACAGTGGCAGAAGAGGAAAACCTCGTGTCATCAGAGGCCCATGGGGTCGAAGGGACGAAGGAGGAGGTGAGGAATTTTCTTCCAGATATGTCCCTCTTAACTACACCATGTTTTGACTAAATCATGGTTAAGTTCATTTTTTTGACATCCAAAGTAAAGGGGGGGGGCACAAGTGATAGAATGTTAAAAAGTCAGGGGTACAACATATATTCCGAAAAGATGAGGGACATAACTGATATTGCAATATCTCAGGGCATAACTGAGAAAAGTCCTTTATTTTAATATACCCTAGATCATGGAATATCTACATTAAGTACCCCATAACTTTGTGGTTGAATTTCTATCCTGACCATATGTGGCTTGAAGAGAGGTCCACATATCATGGGCGGTGTTGTAATAAACGAGGTCATCAGCAATCTGGTCAATAACACCGACCATAATCCAAGAGCTGACCATACCGTCGTCTTTGTCCCATGTTGCATTTTTGTCTGTCTTCTCAGCAGGTTCTGACTCCAATAGAATGTGTTCATTGTCGTATCCTCGTACGATCATGAGAAACATGTGGGACCACTTAGGGTAGTTGGTGTCGTCCAATTTAGGAATCGACCCAAATGAGGGGAGTCGGGTGCTCCCTCCATCATATCCTGGTGATGTCACATCTTATTGTGACATGATGTCAGAGGAAATCAGACCTGCTGTATTGAAAATAATATAGGAAATAGCAACTCGTTCATATATCTTGTCAGGCGGAAGTTGAAGAACAACATGCGTGAACGTCGGGGGAGGTGCTGGAGAAGACGGGAGCCGCAGAGAGGCTCTGCTGGAGTCAATGTCGAAGATCCGCTGAAGACTGAAACTGACAAGAACTGCAAGTTACGTGGTGTTTGAAGACAGCAACTGCGAGAGGAGTCGCCTGGTACGTGGAGGGGGATCCACACGTATGGGATGCTCCGTAGGGGGAACATGGAAGAAGAGCTGCAGGGAGGGCAGGGTTCGGGGGGGACTTTGTGTGGACAGACCCGGGGGAGAGGTGCGCAGTGGGGGGGGGGAGATGGCGGCGGGGTGGGATCGGGGGGTGCAGGGCGATGGCTGCGGGGGATGGGGGGGGGGGACGGGGGCTCTACACCAGGTCCAGGAGGGGGGCGCGTGGACAGGTGGGGGAGGCGGTGGAAAGGCGGCGGGAACGAGGGTGGTGGGACACGGGGTGGTCCAGGGGTTCCGCGCAGCAGGCACGGGGCTCGAGGGCGAAGGGCTGCTTCGGGTGCGACTGCTTCGGCTTGGGGGGCGATCTGAGATGCGGGCTGGTTGGGAGGATAGGGAAGCAGGGGACTCCAAGGTGATGTTACGGAGCAGAGGCAGAGGGTTACGAAGGGTCGATGACAAAGGCGGGGTGAGGGGGGAAGGCGGCAGGGGGGGAGGGGGGGAGGCGTCTGATACCAAGTTGAAAGAGATTCTTCTTTTTCTTATTTTGAAAGGGAATCCCTAGGGCTCTTTATATAGGTAGAGAGGCCTAGGGTTACAATGCAATTGCCATATGAGATGATAATCTACCCCTAGGATTTGTGAGTAGAGTGCTATACAGTATGACTAATCTACCCCTAGGGTTTGTGTGTAGAGTACTTATCAACACTAATCATGTGTTTTTAATCACATTGTCTTCTTATAGAAAGTCTCTTCTCACCCCCATATTATAACATCTTTTTCTCCACTCCCACCATTATTGGAATTCTCCACCACAAATACCGAATATTTATTTTAAAGTTTTTATCAAGATCTCTTTGAGATATTGCAATATCAATTATACCTTTTCTTTTTTGAGAATATCTATTGTATCCCCGACTTCTTATCATTCTATCACTTGTACCTCTCAGGTTAGTTGGCGTCCTTCTCTAATGCAAACAAATGTTAACTTTGAGGACACAAATGAAAATAAATTAGAAAAAAAGATTGAATGGTCTTTGTTGACCCTCCTCACCCTCATCCTCACCCTATCCCTCCTACCTCCCCTCCTCCTCCTCATCCCTTGGTTGACCTCCTCCTCCTTTCCTTGCCGACGTCCCCTCCCTCCCCTTCCCCTTATCCCCTAGCAGACGCCCTCCTCCCTCCCCTCCTCCTCCTGTTGTGACTGACGCCCTCCTCCCTTCCTCCTTATCCTCAGGTCGACCCCTCCTCCCTCCCCTCCCGTGATCTACGCCCTCCTCCCTACCTTCCTCATTCTCCCCAGGTCGACCCCCTCCTCCCTACCCTCCCCTGATCGACGCCCTCCTCCCTCCCCTTCTCCTCCTCCCCAGGTCGACGCCATCCACCATCCCTCCCCTCCTCCTACCCAGGTCGACGCCTTTTTCCCTCCCCTTCCTCTCCTCCCTAAGTTGACGTCCTCCTCCTCCTCCTCCTCCTCCCGTGGTTGATCCCCTCCTCCCTCCATCTCCTCCTCCTCCTGTGACCAACAACCTCCTCCCTCCCCTCCTCATCCTCTCCACGTCGACCCCCTCCTCCCTCTCCTCCATCTCCGCCCAGTCTGACCTCCTCCTCCCTCTCCTCCTCCTCCTTCTCACACTTCTCTCCTCTTCCCCAAGCCTCCCCTTGCCTCTGCCCTCCTCCGCCTCCCACTCTCCTCTGCCCCTAATCTCCCCACTCCTCCACCCCTCATATCCTCTACCCCGGCCACCCTCTCCCCCGTCCCCTCCTCTCCTTTGCCCACAACCTCTCCCTCCTCTGCCCCTCCTCCATCCTCTCCTTTCCTCAGCCCTAGCCTCCCCCTCCTTCTCTTGGAACCATCATAAGAGTGCTTGCCTCGAAAAGCAGAAGAACGACTCCTTCGTCGCCCCCCATATCATCTTCCTCACCGCCGTTATCACGATCCCCTTCCCCCAATAGTGGCAAAAGAGGAAAACCTTGTGTCATCAGAGGCCCACGGGGTCGAAGGGACAAAGGAGGAGGTGAGGAATTTTCTTCCAGATATGTCCCTCTTAACTACACCATGGGTTGACTAGACCATGGTTAAGTTCATTTTTTTGACATCCAAAGTAAGGGGGGGCACAAGTGATAGAATGTCAAAAAGTTAGGGGCACAAAATATATTCCCAAAAGAGGAAGGACATAACTGATATTGCAATATCTCGGGGCACAACTGATAAAAGTCCTTTATTTTAATATACCCTAGATCATGGAATATCTACATTAAGTACCCCATAACTATGCATACAAATTCTATATTCACTCTACTCATATTTAAAGTTGATCGCACTAAATACTTAAACTATAAAAATACTCAGAGATAAAATATATTTCATATATGAAACTTAGATTTTGATGCTTATTGTATATATACGATATAATTCTATGCGCAATTGCACTTTAGCTTGTTTTGATCTTCTTTAACTTTTGTAAATATATCTTGGTCTTTTATTTCATGTCAAAAATAAAAATCTCATAGAAACTCGCAAAAAGAATAAGTACAAAAAAATATAAGCATCATGCATGTAATTTATGGTAACAAATCTTTCATGTAATTAGAAGAGGCTATCTGGAAATTGGAAGCGTTCGTACGACATTGTTTCTAATTTTTGGATATCTTTCATGTAGTTTACATCTAATTGGAATAGAGTACAATTTGCATCCTTAAAAAAACTTTGATGAAAAATGTCATAGATTCATAATGAAAGGCAAAGGAGGGATGGGTTCTTTTTAAGGATTTAATCAATTGTGTCATTCTTAACTTTTACAATATCAATTATGCTCCTTCTTGTTTTGTAATATCAGGTGTTCCCTATATCTTACAAAATTTATGTTTTGCCTGTTTTACCCTTCCTGTAAGATAAAGTAAGGATATAACTGCTATTACAAAAAGCTAGAGCGGTCAGTTTCATAAGAATGTAGGCACACAACCGATAGTACAAAAAAAGAAAGGGATGTAATTGATATTGAATAAGTTAAGAAGTGCATAAGAAATAAAAATCCCATCTTTTAGTGGGGATCTAGGAACTTTAATTTATAATAATTTTTTTTAAAATAAAGTGATCATATCATTATCAATTTAGCAATTATATTTTTTTTATGATATTCGTTTATTCCCTATCACTCCACTTAACTGAACGATGAGAGATAAACCTTGACTTATCCCTTATCCATCCATGTAAAACTAAGGGAACCATGTATCCATTGATCGAGACACGTTGGAAGAGGCTTTTTAAAATCAATAAAAGGACATTGGAGGAAGAAGGATAATAACTAACAAGGATGCAAGAAGCATATGCATGTTGGAAGAGATTTCATAAGGTCAATAAAAGTACATCAGGATGAAGTATATGCATGTTACTCAATAATTTAGTTCAAATGTTGGACAATGATCTAAATGTGACTCAGATATAATGAGAAGATTAGATCCAAAATCTTTATTTAATCAAGCATCTATGAGAGATCCCCTAGATCTGTATTTGATATGTGGTCTCAATATCCAAGTCACTATACATGGGACGTACAAGAGTCATGCTCTTATCTCCAAGTATCCATAGAGAAATCGCATTATTCTTGAAAGAGATCAAGAATAATTCCATAGAGAAAACGTATATCCAAATATTGAGAAATGGATAATTAAATGTGATTTAATTATCATAAATAATATGAGTTTGATTCATATTATTTTGATGCATGAGAATGACGATTCAATATAATTAAACGTGATTTAATAATTATGGATATGAATAATATGGATAGTACTATCCATATTAATCATATATATTATAATGTGATTTATAACATATAAGAAAGAACTCTTTGTAAATAACATTTACAATTTAAATGTTGATGTGAATTGTATTCACATTAGAAAATTAATTAAAAATATAATTTACAATTTATTTTAGGTTGTGAATAAATTTACAATGGCATGATTGATATTTCACAAAATAATTTGAAATTATTTTGTGAAATAGTATATAATAAAAGTTATTGTATATAACGAAGGATTATATGAGATATAATATATATTATAATTGGAATGAGGACCCTCCCTTTCATATAAGGAGGGTGGATGGCCACTACTGATTTAGGAGTCAAGGTGGTCGTCTCCCCTTAATTGGAAGAAGGCTTGCATCCTTCCTAATCCTTCATGTCTCATTGATTTGATTGAATTAATTTTTATTGGTGATTTATTTAGTGTAAATTAAATTTGTTTTTACACCAAAATCATGATCATTGAAAGAAACATAAATCATCTCAACCACAGAATTTGTGTTGTCCATATATTGAGATCCATGGACTCCTGAAATATTATAAAAGTAGAGGAAACCCTAGCTCTTCTTTTAGAATATAGAATTCACAAGCTCTCTCTCCTTCTCATCATCATACACACCCCTTATCTCTCTCTAAGTGGTTGTCCACTTCTTGACCCGAAGAGGTTCACCATCGTCGTTATGCCATCGTGCTGCCACTTCAACCGCTCATGGATTTTCGTCTTCCTTCGTGCTGCCACTTCGACCGCTCATGGATCTTCGTCTTCCTTCGTGCCTCCAGTACATGAAGAGGACATCGGATTTTATGTGATGAAATATAGAGATCTGTTGTTTGGATAAACATCTTGGATTGAGAGAAGGACATGTTTCACAAACATGCTCGCAATCATCTCCTCCCCCGAGCAGGACTTGAGACCGGCGGTTTCTTCATTTAGATACTTTGATCGCAACCACGCTTCAATAGGTATTCGATATCTATTTTATGGTTTAGATGAAATGATCTTAGAATTGTTCTTGGATCATGTGTTTTCATCGTTTCATTTTTAAATTCCACTGCCTCAAGTAATTAGTGTTAATACACTTCAAGAGGTATTCCGATATCTATTTTGTGATTTAGATGAAACGATCCAAGAAGTGTTCTTCACGCTTCCGTGATGTGCTTAAGGTTTTCTCCAAAAACTATAATATAACGGTGGTTGGTCACCTATCATGATCACCAAAGAAGAAAGATCACTATAAATTAGAACAAGTACAACTCTCTCCATTCCCCCTCTCTCATTTCTTTCCTCTATATCTC
Organism: Ottelia alismoides; assembly: GCA_037367405.1. Classification (NCBI taxonomy): domain Eukaryota; kingdom Viridiplantae; phylum Streptophyta; class Magnoliopsida; order Alismatales; family Hydrocharitaceae; genus Ottelia; species Ottelia alismoides. The sequence goes on from JAZKJV010011278.1 coordinate 1,108,246, forward strand.
TCTCCCTCTCTAAGGGTTACAAAATTATTGTGGTGGTGTGGAGGCAATGCCCCCCACTGATGAATCTACGTTTCATCATCTTTATTCTATCATTTTGGCCTTAAAAATCCTAGTAAATGCATGTAAATAGGCTTAATTTAGGCATTTTATCATCCATGCATGTGTGTGTAAAAAGTGTACAAAATGCGGTTTTTAAAGCCAAAATTATAGAATAAAGAAAAGAAAAGAAAAAGAATAAAATATTGTAGATATTTGATGATCCGGAACCCCGAGACCTAGGCATCTCGATGACTAGGTCGACAAGGCATAAAGTAGGGGGAGATAAGGGCCAAAATACAATAGAAATACCTTTGTTTTTATTCATTCTTTATTTATTTTGGGACCTATTTTTGGTTCAACTTTTTATACCTCAAATAAAGAAACTTTGTACATAAAAGTTGTAGATAATTAAATAAATAAAAATACAAAATTGATTTCACTGAAATATAATGTACAGATAAAAAGTTATGATGTGAATAAAATTCCAGAATCCCAACTTCCCAGACCTGTATCTCACAAATGAAAACTCCAAATGCATGAACTCACCTTTAATTATATATAATTAAAAATAAGCTATTTAATGGCGGTGGTTTCGCATTTGGCAGAGCTACGGTTTGAAAGTTGAGTTTTGGACCCCTATTGTATAATTGTACAGATTAAAATATTAAATTTATTATTTATTCATTATTTTTATAATTTTGTAAATATTATTTATAATAAATATGTATATTAAAATCAGAATAAAAACTCAAAGAAAACTAAAAATAAAATACTTGTATATAAAAGACATAGGTAAAATACCTATATACATACCTGTATAATTTCTATTTCTATTTTATTAAATATATAAAATACTTCAAAAAAATACAATAAAAATATAATTAAGTGTATAAAAGTATTTTATAAATTTATAAAATAATAAATAAAAATAAATAAATTTAAAACACAAAATAAAAATAAAATATTAAAATATATAGATATAGATACCTATAAATGGCATAAATGGAAACTTGTAATTATAAGCCTTATATAAATAATTAAAATTCACCATAAAATAATTTATAAAATAATAAATATTTTTTATTGAATAACCTAAAATTAATAAAATAGTTTACTATTTTTTAACGAAATTAGAAATAAATTTTTCAGGCTTTTTCCTGGTTGGTCCACGTGGACCAACAAGGGGGGCTGGAGAGTTGACCTGCGGTCAACTCTCTGACCCCACCCTGTTCCTTGTGTCAGACGTGGTTTTGTCGCCTTATTCTCCCATTTTTCTAGGCCATTCCTTTCACCAATAGACTTAGGTCCTTTACGACTTTTCATCACATATGAACCATGATTCACGCCTATAGTTTTTTTCGAGGATTGGGCCGCCGATTCGCTCGGTCCACCTCGTTCTTTGGAGCCTCTCAACCACTCTTTAAATAGCCCCCGTCACCTCCATTCCCTTTTGAACCCCTTTGACCCTAGTTTGGACTCCCTTGGCGTCGCGCTCCGGACCGGAGGTGTGATAGACTTCCTCCAGCCGACGAAGGAGGCTCAGGCGAGGGCCGAGGCGGCCGTTCCACCCCCATCTCTGGCCCCTTGGCCGTGAGGTCTATTTCCCGGTTTTATTAGCCGGTCAAGGTTGTTTTTAGCTATATTTTCTTTGCTGTAGGATAGTTGTAGTGCCAGGTCTCATCTCAGCATTTTATTAGCTCGGATCGTGATTCATTTGTCACCATATACCCCCTCGCCGGAGCTTGCTCTGGCGAGCGCCTATCTTCGCCAAACACCGCCCCCATTCACCCACAACTTGCCCTAGAACCTCTTTTGTTGTTGTGCGTCTCTTTTGCAGGGTCCCAGGTGCCAAGACCCCCTCCTGGGATCGTTTTTGACACGGGCCGAACCTCTTGAAGCCTCCCTCCTCTGCCAACCTCGCAGCGGCGTGCTGGCTGCTCCCCAGCCATTTTGAGGCCGCCTGCCACTTGAGGAAGTTCCCAAGAGGCATCGTGTCCCTTCGAAGGGGACGAGAGAGCTCTGAACGTCGAGATTTTGGCGATTCAAAGTCGCCCGGAGCCCAGCGTGCGGACACGTATATAAGTGACACATTCCCAGCCGTCCGTGCCCGCCCTTGTTTGGGGTAATTTGCAGATTCACCCGAAGTCCTTTTGTATTTACTAATCAATATTGAAACATTCATCTGCCTTTTAAAATTTTTGTAACATTTGCGGATAGGACCCCCGTACTCTTAAGGCTTTGCAAGTTAGCCCCTGCCAGGTCATGTGCCTCGTGCACGTGACTTGGCGATTTTGCAGGAGGGCCCCTAGGTATTTGTTTATTTCATCTAAGTTCTGAAACTTTTTAATCAGTATTATATTTTCTGGAGAATTTACATGCACGCCCCTGGATGTTTTGCTAATTCCAAAATGCCCTTGCTAGTATGAAATTTCTTTATGTTTTCTCTAATTATTGCATGCATCTCTAAAATTGCAAAAATTGTCCAAAAATTAATTTAAGTTCCTGCTACATTGTAGTTTCAAACCAACATTTTTATTTTGCATTTCATTACATTTTAATATTTATAAAAATTCAAAAACACTTATTTTCAGCATTATTTGCCTCATAAAATCTATAAAAATTATAAAAACATCTCAGAAAATTCCTAGAAAAATATATTTTGCATATTTTAGTGTGTTTTAATTTCAGACCAAAAATCACTAAAAAATACAAAACAAAACTCCTAAAAATTAGAAAATCCCAAAAACCTTGATAAAAATATTAAAAATTCTACAAAAATCATAAAAATACCATTTCTGTTTCCAAATTTTCTTAGTTTGTTATCTTTGTTAAAAATTAATTTAAGAAGTTTTGGAACCTGTTTGCTATTTTTCATCCTCAATTTAGTTTAAGCCTTTTATTTTATTCACTATTATAGTATTTTTGACTTTAAAAATACCCAAGAAAATAAGGAAAAATCTAGAAAAATCATAAAAACAATAGAAAAATATAAAAAGCCTAAAAATATATTATTTCCTGATTTTTGAGTTTTTTTACTTATTTTTATAAATACACTATTCCTCTCTTTCTTACTTTGTATATCTTTACTTAATTATTGAAAAAGAAAATAAAAAAATATAAAATATAAAAAGAAAATATAAAATCTGAAAATTAAAAATCAAAATACAAAAATATAAAATCCGAAAAAAAATTTTAAAAAAATATAAAATTAAAAACCCACAAAAAAATTAGCATAAATAAGCAAATACATCACATTCACATTTTTGAGCAATTTTGCCTCGTTCTACTTGTCTACTCCCTGTGTTCGACCTCTACACATATTTGCACCTCTACACATCTTGTTGTAGAGTTATAATAAATTTTAACTCCACACCGATTTTCATTGTTTGATTTCTGTTGTGGGTTAATTGTTGTTTGAATTGGGATTTTCCTGCAGGCCGCCTCAGCGACATCGTGATCCCTCCTTGTGTGGATTACTCTAGACCTGTGAAAAATCTCGTTCAACACCCACCTCCTCTATGTAAAGCCCAATTACAAATCCATAGTCCTAATTCCATTAGGACTAAAAATAGAATACAACTCAATTACTATTAGGATTAAGATTCCTATTTCTTTAGGATTTCCAATCCTATTATGACTCCAAATTCCTAATAATATCCCCCTTGAGTTGAATTCCATCACGATCTCTTCATCGTCTTGAGTTTGTACTTGGCTATGCTCATCATCTGCGGGTCTCGTTAGCAGGTACTCACTGCCTCTGGGTGATGCACCCGTCGTTGAATTCCCATGACGTGCTACCTTACACAATCTCCTATCAGCTGCTGGTAGCAGAGTTCTTCAACATCTATGGTCAATTTCTCCAAAAGGCCACCAAATCACGACTTTTGAGGATTGCACATTTGTTGCATCGCACCGTCTCGTCGATGTCGATGATTGCTCTGATCCATCGCATCGTGTCCCTTCAACAATGTCGAGCTTGACTTTGATACCAGTTGATGAGAGCGAAAGCGGTACCAACTCCGCTTTTATACTATTTGATGGGACACGAATCAGTATTGTCTCCTCTTACATACTGGCTATTGGGATATGACACACCAATATCACCTCTGATCGGATACCGGAAGAACCCTTAGATAAGGATGCACAATCAACCGCCACCATAAAAGCACACGAATAAAAGAACAATCAGATGTAACGGTGGTCGGTCACCTCTTGCAACCACCGGAGAAGAAAGTTCACTATAAATTAGAACAAGTACAATTCTCTCTGTTCCCTCGCTCTCTCATCTATCTATCTCTCTCTCTCGCTCCCCCTCCCTAGGGGTTACATTGTTGTTGTGATGGCGTGGAGGCAATGCCTCCCACATCCTCTATATATAGCACAATTACAAACCCATAGTTCTATTTCCATTATGACTAAAAATAGAATACAACTCAATTACTATTAGGATTAAGAGTCCTATTTCTTTAGGATTCCCATTCCTATTATGACTCCTAATTCCTAACAAAATTTTCCATGAAAATATTTGGGAAGGCCTTTTTTTTTTGTTATATAACTTTTTTCTTCATATGAATGAGTATACCAAAACGATTGGTATTTATCTTTATCAAAAATTTATCCAATCTTCCAACACTAATTTTCAGATGTTGTATATTAGAAGACAATGATTTTTCATATGCATAGTCTATACAATTTTCACAATAAATTTGTATGATTAAATAACCAAAATAGGAAATAAAATCATATACTTCAGGGCCTTGACATATGCAGATCTCTAGGGTGCTTATGATCGAATTATAATGTGAAAATGCCTTTATTTACTTCTAAATTTTGGGATAACAAAAATGTTAATTAAATATTTTTCATATAGACTTATTTGAATCGAGGATTTGGTACTGATATAAACGTAATAGAAGCAATCAATCATCGATTAGCTAAGTATCTTAGAGAGCGTGGATACAATTCAAAGAAGGTTTAGAAAGTGAAAGGAGATGTAGCTATAGGCCACAAAATGAAGTACGATATGCTTTTCTCAATAATAGAGGGAATGACATTGCCTAAAGGAAGAGGATGTCGTAGTTCTGCATCCATTCAAGAGGATGTAATCGAACAGAGGATCGTGGTCATTCGATGAACATTGGAGGTTGATTATGAAGAGACAGTGGCATCACTTCCACAACAAGTGATAGATTTAGAGTCACAGATAAATATAATTAATAAGAGGAAATCAACAAACTTTCAGGATCAAATAGTTGCTGGAATTTTAGCATATTTTAAGAATTACCTGTTAAAATGTGGGACGCCATCGTCGCTTTCTCTATTCCATTCTATAGTACTTATTTTAAGAAAAATAGTATCATTTTTATACTTTTCTAACCATGTCAAATATACTTATTCTTTTTTAGATTTTTCTCAAGTACAATCAAGAGTCGACAGATCAGGTGGTTTCGGTCGTGATGTAGAGATTGAAGAGACACTTAGATATATAGCTTGATTTCTTTATTAGATCTTTAATGTGCTTTTGGTTTGTATTTTTTGAATGAAGAAAAAGAAGTTTAGACTTTCATGTAATTTTTAGCTAACATGTGACTTTATTTTCATATTTAAATGAATGAATCGGCTCTCGGCTCTGCTTTTTGTCATACCACATCCGCATTCGAATTATTTTGGCCGTACTAATACATTGTCTCTTGTCCTAGTACGTGTAATTTAAAAAAAAAACTAAAAAACTTTGATTGACTTCCATATGCACTGGAATTTGTAGACGTCGATGTTTAATAATGACTACAAAATATTATTTGGTGCAGAAATTTAAAAACGTCCACATACAACATACATGGGTAATTATGAACGTTGATAAAAAATAATTTTTGTATGTATGTTTTTAAAAAATGTCCACCAAGATAATTGTCCGTCGACACCTTTAAACATCTCCAATATGAGTTTTAGCCGATGTTCATTATAAACGTCCACAATATTTTATCTCGATGAAAATAGCCCGACAATTTTTTAGATGTGTTTTAACATGGGTATAACCCTATGCGGACGTAATAACTAATAAGGAACATAAGCCGGTGTTAATAAATGTCGGTAAAAGTCTTTCTGTGATAGTGACTCTCGAAGGAGATCATGTTGATTTTCCTTTCTCAATAAGTTTCATGCCACATTTGGACGGTTGAAACTTGGAAGAAAGTAAACAGTTCAAATCGCACATCTTTTTAGTTCGATTAGTAGTGGAGAAAAGTGTGAAAAAATCGATTGATTCATAGCTTTTGCATTTAAACTCGGATTTTTTGAAGACGAACTTTGCTGGATTCGTTTGGCATATATTCATAACATGATCCGAATAGACACAAGGAGATCTTCAAAAATATATTCTATTTTACTTTTAACCCATCAAACAAATGCGACCTCGTGTTACTGAAAGCAACTGAATATAATTAGGATCTTTGCGTAGGGTTTCTAATTCCATTTCTGTAATTAATGATTGAATGTCTTGTTCTCTAAAAATAAAATAACAGAATATGTATGCGAGGTCCGCTCAAGTGCTCAACGATGCACTCGCGGGGCATACTTTCTTCTTTATGGAGCTAATAGAAGAAACGTACCATTAATCAAAGATAGAGTACCAACAAGAAATGGCCCCAGGGAACTATTTCATTCCCACAAGACGACTTGAATGCCTGAAACAAAAAAGAAGAAGATCAAGCGACTGAAATCAAGCAAACTTTTGTGGGAGCGGATTGTCTGCTGCACAGCAGACTCTGCTGCAGTGTCGGAGCCGCTCGATCTCGCATGAATTCGCACGGTCGGGCCTACAAAAAGATGCGAATTCATGCGAACCGCTCGATCATCCGGACACTGCAGCAGAGTCTGCTGGCCAGCAGACGATCCACGCTCAACTTTTGTATGATCAAGGTGTGCGCCCACGTCTTTCACGTCTAATTTTTATATATGAAGACATGCTTACATCTTTCTTTCCTCCAGCAACTCTGCAGGATAAATAAACCAATGAAAATATTTTTCTAGACCACTTTGTTGGGATACCACTCGCAATAAATGATCCGAATACGATTGCATCTGTTTACTAAGAAAAACTACATTTTTCTAGTACTGGCATGTCTTGAATTATAATCATCTATGCACGTTCTCCATGTTGCACCATACCTTAGTGGTATGGGGTTGTTTGGTTCTATTTGCATCAAAGATCCGTTTGTTTCTGGAGTAGTAATAAATTCAAGGGTTTTTATTAGTTGTACCCCTCTGAGATAATGTAATATCAGTTATGTCCTTTCCTTTTCGGGAATATCAGTTGTACCCCCAACTTCTTGCCATTCTATCACTTGCGCCCCTCCGTTAGTCTAACCGTCAATGAGTTAAACTAATCATGTTTTTTTAAACATGGTGCAATTGAGAGGGGCATAATTGGCGAGACTTCATTGTCATCTTCTTCTTCCTCCATTTGTTCTTCTTCCTTTCTCTTCATAATTTTTCTCACCTTCGTGCATCCATTAAATCGTTAAAAATTTTACATTTTCACGGATATATCAGTCATTGCGGATCGAATGTTAAATTTTATTGATTTTTTCTATGAGCTTTTATGAATCAATTAATCAAAAATTTATCCTAACTAAACGAATACCGAAAGTTCCCTTGTTTCAACATGCAGCCTCCTCCCCTCCCACTACAAAAAAGCGCGATTGGCGTACACACTATGGCGTGCACTGGGCGAGCACATGTGCTCGCTCATAGTCTAGAGAGCACTTAGGTTACACATGTGCTCGCCAGCATGATCGTCCTTTTGAATCTGGAGGCGCAGTTATGTTTTCGTAAATGGGCGAGCACTTGAATAGCACAAGTGCTCGCCCCGATGTGCTCGCCAAGTTGAAATTCAAGGCGCAGCGGAACGAACGTATGTCAATTTTCGGGGCGAGCACCTAAAGAGCACGGGGCGAGCACATAAGTGTGCTCGCTCGCACCCGTAAACAGAACTGCGGGCGCCCCTTTCCTCATTCCTACACAACTTCTCCTTTCTTTCATCCCCTCCGGCGACAAGAGCTCCGTCGTTACCGCGTCGAGGGAATCCCATTTGACCATTCATTCACACACACACCCTCTTTAGGTATATCTTATCATCCTTTATCTCTTTTTTGTGTATTTCATTCGATTTCATACTTGTTTTAGAGGTTTAGGGTTTCGATGTTGTTGATTGTTTTATTCTTAATTTTAATATCACTAGTTGTTAATCTTGTTGCTTATGCTTTATATAGGTGTTTAATATGTAGTTGTATTTAGATTTGAGTAAATTTTTGTCTAATATAGATGCAATATTATAGGCATGTCAAGTGTTTGATTAAATGACACAAGTAAAGTGCTTAAATAGTGATGTAGGTGAATGTTAATATAGATGGAATGAGAGATACATTAGTTTCATAACACTAGGTTCATAACATTAGGTTCATTGAAAAATGCCATAAGACTACTTTAATAACATTAGAGAATGTTGATATATAGAAGTGCCATAACACTAGTTTCATAACACTAGGTTCATTGAAAGAGGTGATGGGAGATACAAAGCCTTTGAGAATAAGAAATATATAATAGATGTAAAATTAGACATTTATTTAAGTTAAAATCATTGGTGCGTGATAATAATTATAAATAAAAATATTTCTTCTGTGATAATTTATTATCACATTAAATTCTAGTTAATGTGATTAAGTATATCACATTAACTTATAGTTAGGTTGATGATAAGTCTAAAATACTAACCCTTAATTATTATAAAATCGCACAAAATCATTCACACACAGTGCATCCCTCCACACAGGGTGGCGTGTGGCCCCGCACAACGGGAGGCGTGTGCAATACATTGGAGGATTTGATCACCTCTAACTGTAGTATATTTTTTTATTATTTCACAGCACTATTGGACTCACTTTGAGATGTTTATCCCAGACCAATGGTCATGTATTTTGATATTTGCATGTTTAAAATTCGGTTTTTTTGCAGGTACCCATCTAATATTATTTAGCCAATCCACTCTATTATGCACTACATTAAGATCACACTTATCCCTATCCCCATGTTAACCAATCAAATTTACGTAATTGTCCGGCTAATATAAATGAATAAATATTTTAAGATTATTTTATAGTCCCATTTGTAGCACGTACAAATGTATGACGTAAAGTGATCTTAAAGTATTACATTTAGGTTAGCTTTCCTTAGTTCAGACATCCCGGACTAAGGGGCCTGTAAGGATACAAACTTACTAAAAGGTGATCGCTGTCACAAGCTCTTTATTTTTTATGGAAACTCGGTTCATAACCCCTTCCTCTTCGGTTTACCAAATCAATCATAGTTTATTATCGAAATATTCACTAATATGATTATTTTGAAAGTTGATTGTGATTGATTTATGAGATATACGGGAGAGGTGCATGGTTATGCTGCCGAATTTTCGTCAGAAATAAACAAGCTTGTGACACCGATCATCTTTTAGTAAGTTTGAATTCTTATGGACGGGCTCAAGTGATAACATAATTAAGACACTTCTCTTCTCATCTTTTATCGCAATAATGGGTTACGTTTAGGTATTCCTCAAATATTTTCTTGGATTTGACATTATAAATTTTTCATTCAGGTTGATCAATATGATTAATATAGAGTGGATGTACAACTGTGTAGTAGATGGACGTGTCGCAGATACCTTTCAAAGAGATGTTCAGAAATTTATACAATTTGCTTACGCACAAGGTTCCCGTGTCGTGGATTCGGATGGAACTATTTTGTATCCGTGTAAAAAAATATCGTTTAATGAGGAAGAGATCAAATGATGAAACTCGGTTACATCTTTATATAATGCGTTTCATGAAAGGATATCAGATTTGGTGGAGACATGGTGAGGATTGCGAGGACAGGATGAATGATGCGAAAGAAGCTGACAATAGTAATCCTTTTGTAGATATGGTTATGGACGTTGCGGGTCCAGATTTTAATGCTACTTTTTTAGATGATGAGAAACCATATGGAGAGTTCGTAGAATTTTACGAGCTGTTGAAAAAAGGGGAAGAGCCATTGTGGTTGGGTTGCAAGACCTATTCAAAACTCTCTGCGATTTCGGATCTTCTATCAATGGATATGGAGTATAATATGACCGATCATAATTTTGATGCAATGCTTAGGATTATCAAGAAAATATTACCAGAAGATGCAGAATTACCTGATAATTATTACAAAACGAAAAAATTATGCGGAAGATGGGTTTAGCGAAAGTTAAAATAGGCTCTTGCATAAATCACCATATTTTATATTACGGTGAACACCCGCATTTACAACGGTGTCCTGAATGTAACGAGCCAAGATTTCAGGAAGCTCGTAAGAGTGGGACAAAAATCTCGAGAAAGATTTTACGTTATTTTCCGTTGATTTCGAGATTGAAACGACTATATTATTGCAAAGAAACGACGAAGTACATGACATGGCGCGCGGAGCATAAAGTCGATGAGTACACGGAGCATCCATCCGAGTCTGATTGTTAAAAAGTATTGATGTCAGCTTTTCCTACATTTAACGAAGAAAAGAGGAATTGCGTTATAGGTTTATGTACAGACGGGTTTAATCCTAATGGAAGAAGTAAAAATTTCTCTTGCTGGCCAGTAATGACAACACTATACAATCCATGGTTATGTAATAAGTGACAGTTTATTTTTATTCCGTTGTTGGTACCAGGACCTACACATTTGGGAAAATACATCGACGTTTATTTACGTCCTCTTATATATGAGTTGAAAATGTTATGGGTCGATGAAGTTGATACATATGATGCTAATAAAAGTCAAAAATTTAACATGAAAATAGCTCTGCTTTGGACGATAAATTACTTCCCGGTATATGGATTACACTCATCATGAAGATGACATATATGAAGCATTCACACCAACACATGAACGAATATACTTAACAGAAGAAGTCCCAATCATCGAATCGATTCGATTGGATGATAATGAAGTTTTTTGTGTTGACCTACAAAATTATACCGACTCCAGAAATGATGATTCAGAAAACTCAGAAAATAAAGAAATATCATTTAATCCCACCGAAATAAATGATGAAGATTAGTTGTAAGTTTTATTGCACAATTATAATCGAATTAGCTAAAATCTTTAGTAATAACTATGTAATTAACTATTCCAGTAGGCAGCTCACCCCGGATGCTGTTTTAAATTCACAGTCCGACGATGTCCGACAGGTCGTAGCCTACTACAAGTCTCTTGGTTATCCTCCTCCACCCTTTTATGTAGGCGGCTATGGAGAGCCATCTACCTCAGCCGCTCCTAATGGATTTCCGGTCCTGATCCCCATATCTGCATGGACATCGATGGGTTCTGATTCTCTTTCTTCTGGACGTTCGAGCACCTCCGTACCTTTACCTACTGCAGTTGGACAGACTTCGATGTCCCACCCTTTGTTGGAGGTTACGACGGATGGGAGTTAAGATTTTAATAAATTTTGTCATTTAAATTTTTTCAAGTATTTATAAATTTTATCATATTTACAAAATTTACCAAATGCAGGGATTTTTTGAATAGCAACAGGGTGGCAAAGGAGATAACCAACATAATCAAGACACACTTGACATGCATGCAATTTATATGGTGTCGCATCCCTGCTACAGAACATGAGAGACTATTTGACATGTTTCTGGTAAGAAAAATTTCTAAGAAGTGATATGCAAATTTTTGGTCAAGTTTTTTGGATCTAATATTTTGTTGTAGTTTTTAAAGTAGGTATCGCCTTGGTTCTGTGATGAATACTCATTCATCACTCTTTATTCTTATATTTTAGCTACAAAAACCTTTGCAGACGCATGTATATAGTTGTAAATATAAATAATTACCAAAAGCATGCCTAGTGTAAACAGTAATAATTAGCATGTTTTTGTGAAAAAATAAAAGAATAAAGATCAAAAAGAAAAAGAGGGAAATATTTAGAATAAATATTGAGCAACCTAACCCAAGGGAGGGCTCAGCATGGGCCTGACCGCATAAGAGCCAAAGTAGAGGGAGATAGGGGCTCATGTGTGTAAATATATATGTATATAAAATAAAAATATTTTCCTCCAAAAAATAGACTAAAAAGGGCTTGTAAATATTTGTATATATTTATAAATATAAAAACAAGATAAAAATAGAAAAATCAAAAAGAAAATAAAAATAGATCACTTGTAGATATCCACCTTGTACATATAACCACACTTATATTTATTTCACCTTATAAATAAATAAAACTAATTTTTATAAAATTTGTATATATTCTACTTTTTATGTTGTAAATAAATAAAATAAAAACAATTAAAAGAAAAAGAAAATAAAAAGAACAAAATTAAAAATCAAAAATAATATTGTAAATATACCATGCACATAAATGTATATATCTATTTATTTCACCTATGTATATAAATAATAAAAATAAAATAAAAATATCTTTTTATTCCTTATTTTATGATATAAATAAATAAAATATAAAATGGGTATAAAATTATAAAAATAACTAATTAAAAATCAAAATTTAAAAGCCTATATTGTACATATACATATATATAGCTATATAATGTAAATACCTCATTTTATTTTTGAAAAATTAATTAAAAATCGCAAAAAAATAGAAAATATTAAAACAAAAATATTTCATGTTTTGAGTTTTAATTAAATAAGCCATTTGCTATTTTTAATCGAATTTCCAAATATTTTCCAGGTGGCAGCCTCCCATTGGTCCAGGGGAGTTGTTGACCGCCCGGTCAACTTCCCCCCCAGGACCACCTCCCACGGGTTTTGACACCCGACCCATTTTCTCGACTTTTTCGTGTCCAAACCCGATCATCATCCCCCTAAACCCCGGGTCCGTTTTGATCACGTCACACCCGACACCCTCGCCGGGGTATCCGCCTCGAGATCCGCGCTCCACATTACCCTACCCGACCTCTTCTAGCCGGACCTGCACCCATACTTAAGCCGAGCTCCGCCACCCTAATTCTTCATCTTTGGCTCACTTGTTTACCACCCAGGGACCTCCACCGTGTTGGCGAGAGTGACAGCTTGCTCCAGCAGGTGTCGCAGCGAGGAGGGAGCAAGGGACCACTGATCCGGCGAGCCACCACCGCCGTGCTCCGCCCAGAGCTGGAGCCAGAGCCTCGGACGTCGACGCTCCTCGAGGCAAGGACCCAGAGCTTCCCAAGCTCATCCCCAGTCGACCCATCCACCCAGGTAGCGTAGATCTTTCTTCCTTTTCTTTAATTTCCGATTACTCCCAATTCACCCCGTCGCCGACCACCTTCGATTCCGGTCACGTTCGCCTCCCATTCGATCATCGGGCTGCACCATAGCCTCCGCCTTCCTCCCGCGCACGTTCTCCGCACTTCCATTCAACCCAGCTCGCAAAGGAGCTGGGGTTCGAGCTCCTCCGTCCATCCCCTCGCCGGAGCTCGCCCGCATCGACTCCCCGACCACTTTCACCACGCCTAACTGGGTCGAGGCAGTTTGCCCTCGACCCGCGAGTTAGCTGGCACACTTTGCAGGTTCATCCAGGCCCATCTGAGGGCTTGGACCATCAGGTCCAGCAGCTCCGCCTCCGCCCGACTCTCCAGAGCTCCTCGGAGCTCCATTGAGCCATCGGAGGCCTCCAGCAGACGCGGAGGGCCCGCAGCTTCCTGTTCCGATCATCAGAGGGCTTCCAGGAGGAGGCCAGCGCCGTCACGACCCCGGCAAAGTTCGCCGGAGGCCAGTTCGTCCTCCATCCCTCTCCGCCGTCCGATCAGCTCCAGAGCTCCAGTTCAGATCTCGTCCATCCATTCCAGGAGCAGCAGCTACCGCACGATCTTCAGCAGGGCTGATCCACACCGTCCGATGGCCGAGGTTTAGCCGCGACGCATCTCCACCGTCAGATTCAGCACGTGGCGAGGCCCTGACCGTCTGATTCACCCGAGGGCTTCCTTCGTTGGGCGCCACCCCTTCCCAGCCGTCCGATCACTAACGTGGCGCCCATCCGTCGGTCGACTTAAATAAAGGGTAATTTACCCTTAGGCCCTTCTCTTTAGTTCATTTAGCATTTAGTCCTGTAAATACATAGAGTAGTTGTTTTATTTTTGGTACATTTGCACTTTGGACCCTGCGCTTTATTTCATTTGCATCTATGCCCCTGTTTGTGGTGTAGCACGTGCATCGACACGTGTTTTGTTGGGTATTTTGCATCATTAGCCCTGTAGTTCTGGTTGGTTAAGAAATGAAGAAATATTTTTAGATATTTGCATTGATACCCCTGTGCGTGAGCATGTGCTTTTTATTTGTGGGTAAATTACATTAAGTTCCCTGGGCTTTTAATACTTGTTATTATTTAGCCCAGGAACTTAGTTTCTTTGCAGATAGGTCCCTGAGTGCCCCAAGCACGCGCTACGCACGTGAGTCCTTGGGAATTTTGCACCGAACCCCTAGAGCTTTGGGCATTTGCACTCAGGTCCCTATGCACAGTACCTAAGTTTTATTTTCGAATAAAATAGCAAATCATCTCCGAATCCAATGAAAATTGGATACATGGCTCCTGCCATGTTGTAAAATTTTCTGGAATTTTTGGAGATATTTTTGTTTTGTTTTGATATTTTAAAAAAATCAAAAACAGCCATTTTTGCTAATGTCTGATTTGAAAAATCACAAAAAAATATTAAAGCCGATCTAAAAACTACAAAAAAATTAGCTACTGTTTGTTTTGGCTTGTTTGATTTTCTGGCCAATTTTGGCTATTTTTCATTATATAAAACTCCTAAAAATTGAAAAACACCTAAAAATTCATAAAAAATCTAGTAAATAAACTAAAAACCCAAAAATAATAATTAAGGTGCCTAAATTTTCCTTGTCTTTTTCTCATTACAGGAAAATTACCTCCAGGCTTATTAGGGATTTTTAGATATTTATCTAAGTCCCTTAAGCTCGGCTGGATAGTACCTTTCATTTTCTGACATTGTTTCATTTTTAGAAATTTAAATAAAAATCAGAAAAATCTTAAAAATTTATTAAAACAGTAAAAAATATAAAATACACAAAAACATTTTTATTTGAATTTTTGGTTGATTTTTAGTGCATGAAATAAATAGTTGAATTGCCTTGTGTTCTTGTTTTTCTTATTTTCTTAATTAACTAAAAATCCAAAAAAATATAAAAAGATTAAAATCCACCAAAAATACCCCGTTCTTTTCTTTTGTTTTCTTTTTGACTACTTCGTAGGCCGTGAGGCCATCACGTGCTCCTTGTGTTCGACCCTGGTCACTATACCAGGTTAAAATAATAGTAAGACCACTATTTGATTTCGAGTTGATTTTATCTTATTTGGTGGTCTCTTTTTCTAGATTGACCACGTCTGGTGACTTGGGTCGCAACGACCATTTAGTACCTTATACCTGAGTCGCTTGGCGTGTCGTCAGAATGGCGTCGTTGCCGGGGAGCACGACTTAGTAGTTTTTGTTTTTACCTTATTTTCTTTTTCACGGCTTTCCGCGGCTCTTTCAGAGTCCGCGGCTTTTCGCGGCTTTTTATTTTTATTTTATTTTTGCTTTATTTTATTTTATTTTATTTTTGTTTTTGTTTGATTTTTGTTTGTTTATTTTATTTGCCATTTTTGCACATATACCCTTGTCTTTTATTTCTTGTTCATTTTTTATTATATTATTATTGGCTTGACACTTGTCTCCTTTCTTGCGAGGGCCCGAGGACCGAGGCGGCAGCTTTCGAGAAGCCGACGCAACCGCGGGACTTGGAGGCGGCTCCCTTCTGCACAGAGCCGCAGGAGAGCGTGAGAGAGGCTGAGTGGAAGAGGATTAGAATAGGAGTAGATTAGATTTTCTTTTTATTCATTTGATTATTGTAATAATATAGGGACACTCAGACTTTGGACTTTGCTTGAACTACTTAGCGGGTCTATTTCGCCGAGCACCGGTGTGCTCGGGGGACCCTTAGGTTTTTCGCGGCTTTTTCGCGGTTTTTGTTTTCTTAGCCGCCTTTTACGGTTTTACACGGTTTTTATCGAGCCCCTAGACTTAGGATTTTCTGCTTGGCTGTGCCGTAATTAGTAGGATCCCCACACCTAATTGATTTCCTGTTCCTATAGTGCGATTAATTGGACCTACTAATAATTCACTAATAAAAATAACTAACTCATCCCCTTCGTAGCCTACGTGCCGTAGCCTGCCCTGCCAAGCGTTGCTCTTGAACCCGATGTGTCGGGAGAAGGAGGGGTAGACCGAGACCGGACCTTTGGCTTGAAGGATCGGTGACCAGTTAGACGGTTCTTCGAGTAGAATTGCCTGTGTAGGACTCGGCTTTTTACCGCTGCACCATATAGGTAGTTTATTTTCTGTCTTTACATTTCTGCTCGGATCACTTGCATGTAGAGTGCTGGAGGAAGGTACGCATTTCTATCTCTACATGCATCATTGATTTCTTCGCGCATCGGCTTTTTCGTCTTCTCCCCCTTGTTTTTGACTAAATAACCAGGAGAACCGAAAAATTCGTTAGGCGTTTCTTTTTATTGAAAAATATCTAAAAAACAAAAACAATAAAATCGGGACTGCTAATCACACTTGACCTAAAAGACACTTTACTAAAAATCTGTCTTGGGGAGAGTAACCCCTTCCTTGTTTGGTTTGGATGAGCGAGAGAGTGACCCGCACATTAGGATAGAGCCTCCGATTGTTCTTGACTGATTACCGTCTTTCAGTATGGGACAGTCGGTTGAGAAAGATCTGGATACCTATTTACCTCACGTAATCGCTCTGATAGATTGGATGATCACCTAAAATAAAATCGACAAGATAATTGACCAATCCTTTCGGTCTTCAGCTCTTTGTGCGTAGGTGAATTGGGGGTTTGCTTGTTCATCTTGTGTGATTTCCAGATCTCTTCGATCCTTCCCCATCCTCTTCTCTATCCATCTGGTTTCCCACCCTCACCTCCCTTCATTCCCTTCTTCTCCTTTACCCCTGGATAATGGATCCCCCTCACTTCGAGCCGACTCTTACGACTTCTTCTCCATCTTCTGACCATCACTCCAGTCTACCTTCTAGGGAGGTCGGATCTCCGACCAACCTCCCGCTCCCTCCCTCCCTTTCATCTCACTACTCTGGGCATGATGTGTGAGACGTCCGAGGATACCAGATAGAGCAGATGCGAGACCCGGACGATGCCGTTGCTGAGTTGAGAACGCACTCCGTTGGTGATCAGAGAGAGCAGTGGAGAGCAGCAGACATATCCTATTCTAGAAGGATGGAGGATCAGATAGCACAGGGAGTTGAGTCAGCTTCTACATTACATCCATTCGTCTTGGATTTAGATTACATTCAGTGACTGCCGACATTTTCAGGAGAGGCGCACGAGGAGCCGTATCTTCACCTGTCCGCATTCGAGGAGTTTTGCAGAGCTCAGAGATATTCAGATATCACTGCAGAGGAGCTGATGAGCACGACCTTCCCCTTCACACTTCACGACAGAGCCATGAGATGGCACCGGCGATTGGGGAGGACATTCGAGACGTGGGGAGAGCTACGCCGAGAGTTCTTGCAGAGATACTTCCCCTCACGTAGAGCAGATTTCATGCGGTCTTTGATCACCGACTTTTCAGTAGACCCCCAGGAGCCATTGCATGAGGCATGGCTGAGGTTTCTTGACCTCTTGAGGAGATTTCCAGACCATGGACTTCCATTGACAGACTTGATTGAGATCTCCATGCGGGGGATGATCGCAGAGCAGCTTGCACTGGTGATTACCACATGTGGCGGTTCACACCGCGGTTCTGACATTCACCTACTGGATACCATCTCGAGGCTACTTTCACAGAGTTCTCCTTCACGAGATGCCTTAGTCGGAACAATACATGCGGACGATGCAGTACCAGTGCGGTGTGTCACTTTACATGATGATACAATTTCTACACACCAGCCCGGGGACTTGGAGCAGACAGCACCACTGACAGAGGAGATGACTGCCATAACAGAGGTTCGGACCCAGAGTCTACTTGAGTTACCGTTGGTTTTCCAGCTGGAGTTCGAGTCAGCCCCAGAGTTCCTTGTTGACGAGTCTTGGATATCAGACCTTCTGATACTCCAAGAGTCGGAGGAGCCCCAACTTTTGCAGCCATTGACTCAGCTACTTCAGTTTCCAGTCCCGGAGGAGTCAGTTTCCTTCCTGCAGAGACACTTCTTAGATGCAGACAGCTACCAGGACTCAGCCCAGCAACCACAGCACGATGAGGGACACCACTTTGAGAGTACAGACACAGAGAGTCCAGTATTCGAGCCTTTTGTCCTCCACTCTGACGAGACAGATACACTTGCTGAGGACCAGTTAGCAGCCAGCATAGCCGCAAAGCGAGGATCAGCCGCAGACACTTCGCCAGCTTCCGCGGTGTTGACTAGTACCTTCTCCTACTTCCAGATTGCCGAGACCTACACTTCCGATGATGATGCAGCCTGGTGCACCGAGTGGATACTTGATAGCAGTGCAGATGCCCATTTAGATCCTGATCCTCTTCTTGTCACTTCTGATCTTGCATCTCTCCCCGAGGGTTATCTGCGGGAGGATGCCGCACTCGATGAGTACTCGGTTTCACCTGCTGAGAGTGTTTCCGATCTGACGGAACACGAAACCGAGTCTTTATATCCTTCTGATTATGAGTCTTCTCACCTCGACGACCCTCGCGAGGAAGAGCCCATTCTGGAGATATTCGATGATTTGCCTGATCTGATTTTATTTGATGCATCGGATATCAGTCTGCTTAGAGAGTCTCCTGATCCTGATTGTCCACACCTTTTGAGACATTGATTGATGTGGAGGATTCTATTACTGATCCATTCTTCTCCACGTTTGATTTCTTCAGCTCCACATTTCCACTCCAGTCTGACCCAGAGCTGAAGATTTCCTTTGTGCTACCGGATCCTGATCACTTATTTACATATTATTGGCCGGTAGCAGACACCCGCTTGATTGCATACCTGGGTGTCTTACTTTACACTGTTGAGTTCGTCGCTGTTCTCACACCGAGACTGCGGCGACAGTACGGCATTCGACTTACCGATGCCGTCCTGAACCTTGATACTGCATTATCCTAGCCTTTGCGCCCAGCTAGGGGCGTAAAATCTAGCGCTTGTTGAGAGGCACCTCAACATTGTACTCTTTTGTATATACGTGTTTCGTCTTACGTTGATCTTTCTATCTTCCGTTCTTGTTTTCACCCCAGGTCTCGCTTAGGATTATCTTTGCTATACTTAGGATATTGCTCATCCTAGTATAGGGGGGTGAAAACACCGAGTTGTTCTTTGTTCTGTTTCATCACTTCTGTTGTTGCCTATACTTAAGGTTCTTCACCTTAAGTATAGGGGGAGTGATATCCTCCTTCTTGTATATATTCGTTCATTTTCTTCGTGTTTTGCTACCCCTGTTTTGCTGCCTATACTTAGGGATATTTCACCCTAAGTATGGGGGGGTAGACCCTGTACATTCTCCTCTCAGTTTTCCCTTCGTGTACAGCCTGCTATACTTAGGATTACTTGATCCTAAGTATAGGGGGAAGACCCGAGATCCTCTTGACTTTCTATTCATTTATTCGTCTTTGTATATAGCCTTCCTTTTTACTTCCCTATACCTAGCACGAATTATGTCTTCTTCATCGCTCTTGACTCTGAGGACATCGTTCGAGCTAAGTATAGGGGGTGTGTATATATTTCATATATACTTTAGCCATAACTCGTACTTTGTGTGAGTGTGTCAATAAATAAAATGGCTAAAAACCCTAAAAATCACAAAAATTAAAAATTTTCCATGTACATAAACATTATTTTATTTGCACACAAATAGCTAGTGTACAAAGTATTTTTGTAAAAATGATTTCAAAAATCTTTTGTGTAAAGCTTGTGTAAATATTTTCTTATCAAAATTATGTATATAGTACAAAATTTTTCCAAAATGTTTTGAAAATCAAAAATTTGCAAAAATCTTGTGTAAATGTGTGTAAATACTTTTTGCAAAACTTGCACTTCATGCATCATCCATTCATGATTTCAAAACATTTTTCAAAAATTTTGCATGGTTGTAAAAATTTGTGTAAATAGCATCTTTTGTACATACGTATATAGTTTTTCTAGATGATAGTTGACATTTAAACTAGCCTGGAATCAAATTGAGGAATGGAGCTTGATTAAGATCTTAATCCACCTAATTTATAAGAGGAACCTTATAGGGCTTAGGTTTAAGGCTTTTCAGGTCCATGGTGACTTAATTCTTTGAGTCCACTAGGCTATGATCACATGTCATCTCAATGAGCCTAAGTAGAGCACTTAACAAAAACACATGACTCATATAGACAATGGCTTTACTTGGACACTAGCACTTTGCACCGAGCTCTCTACGGATGAGGTGGTGAGGAGGCAGTCTTCCTTGACATGGGGTAGCATATGAGGGTAGTACTTCTAGGCGGAACCTCTCTTCTTCTTTTAGTGAAGGAAGTGCGTCTCAACTTGGTCTGGTTGCCATGAGGTCTAACGACGGGAGTTGTGGGTTGCGATAAAGCTTCAAAAGAGGGATAGTCTACTGGCTCAAGAGGAAAAACTCCTTGTATATATGCTGCACATGTATATGTTGTATAGATGCACTTGAAAAAAAAATGCAAAAAGAAAATAACTCCAAAAAAGTGGTGGGTCTGATAGAAAATGAAAATCCCACCGGAGTATGTATATAGAGTGCAATAAGCAAAGCTTGAGTTCATGATCCACCTTATCTAGCTTGCAGCAGGGAGACTTGGCTACACTGGTCAAGCTCCCAAGGATACATGGCTACACTGGCCATGGTCCATTCTCTTCTTCCCCCTCTTCTTGAGCTGGTTGAACTTGAACTTAGAAGGGAATACCCCGCTCCTCGAGGAAAGAGTGGCCAGATTGAGGTCATAGAGTTACCTTGTTTGGGGAGGGTTGTCAAGTTGCCATTTCTGAGGTGGAGAGCTTATACCTCACATTCACAGGACAAGAAAAGATTCATGGTCTTAAGGGTTTGTGATTGATGACTTGTTCTGACCTGGAGCATTGAGGAGTCTTGATTATAGATTAGTGGAACTTAGAGGATGTTGAGTTTTAAACTTAGGTCCAAATAAGGTTCCGACACATTAATAATCCAAAGATCTGATCGAGCTCCATACCTTAATTTAATGAAGGCAAGTTTAATAATCAACCTTGATCCATGAACATTCTCTTTTTCTTTTTCTTTCTTTCTTTTTCACTTCTTTTTCAAATAAGTGTTTGCTAAGGGACTAGCAAAGTTAAGTATAGGGGGGTGATGAATACTCATTCATCACTCTTTATTCTTATATTTTAGCTACAAAAACCTTTGCATACGCATGTATATAGTTGTAAATATAAATAATTACCAAAAGCATGCATAGTGTAAAAAGTAATAATTAGCATGTTTTTGTGCAAAAATAAAAGAATAAATATCAAAAAGAAAAAGAGGGAAATATTTAGAATAAATATTGAGCAACCTAACCCAAGGGAGGGCTCAGCATGGGCCTGACCGCATAAGAGCCAAAGTAGAGGGAGATAGGGGCTCATGTGTGTAAATATATATGTAAATAAAATAAAAATATTTTCCTCCAAAAAATAGACTAAAAAGGGATTGTAAATATTTGTATATATATTTATAAATATAAAAACAAGATAAAAATAGAAAAATCAAAAAGAAAATAAAAATAGATCACTTGTAGATATCCACCTTGTACATATAACCACACTTATATTTATTTCACCTTATAAATAAATAAAACTAATTTTTACAAAATTTGTATATATTCTACTTTTTATGTTGTAAATAAATAAAATAAAAACAATTAAAACAAAAACAAAATAAAAAGAACAAAATTAAAAATAAAAAATAATATTGTAAATATACCATGCACATATATGTATATATCTATTTATTTCACCTATGTATATAAATAATAAAAATAAAATAAAAATATCTTTTTATTCCTTATTTTATGATATAAATAAATAAAATATAAAATGGGTATAAAAATGTATAAAAATAACTAATTAAAAATCAAAATTAAAAAGCCTATATTGTACATATACCTATATATAGCTATATAATGTAAATACCTCATTTTATTTTTGAAAAATTAATTAAAAATTGCAAAAAATAGAAAATATTAAAACAAAAATATTTCATGTTTTGAGTTTTAATTGAATAAGCCATTTGCTATTTTTAATCTAATTTCCAAATATTTTCCAGGTGGCAGCCTCCCATTGGTCCAGGGGAGTTGTTGACCGCCCGGTCAACTTCCCCCCCAGGACCACCTCCCACGGGTTTTGACACCCGACCCGATTTCTCAACTTTTTCGTGTCCAAACCCGATCATCATCCCCCTAAACCCCGGGTCCGTTTTGATCACGTCACATCCGACACCCTCGCCGGGGTATCCGCCTCGAGATCCGCGCTCCACATTACCCTACCCGACCTCTTCTAGCCGGACCTGCACCCATACTTAAGCCGAGCTCCGCCACCCTAATTCTTCATCTTTGGCTCACTTGTTTACCACCCAGGGACCTCCACCGTGTTGGCGAGAGTGACAGCTTGCTCTAGCAGGTGTCGCAGCGAGGAGGGAGCAAGGGACCACTGATCCGACGAGCCACCACCGCCGTGCTCCGCCCAGAGCTGGATCCAGAGCCTCAGACGTCGACGCTCCTCGAGGCAAGGACCCAGAGCTTCCCAAGCTCGTCCCCAGTCGACCCATCCACCCAGGTAGCGTAGATATTTCTTCTTTTTCTTTAATTTCCGATTACCCCAAATTCGCCCCGTCGCCGACTACCTTCGATTCTGGTCACGTTCGCCTCCCATTCGATCATCGGGCTGCACCATAGCCTCCGCCTTCCTCCCGCGCACGTTCTCCGCACTTCCATTCAACCCAGCTCGCACAGGAGCTGGGGTTCGAGCTCCTCCGTCCATCCCCTCGCCGGAGCTCGCCCGCACCGACTCCCCGACCACTTTCACCACGCCTAACTGGGTCGAGGCAGTTTGCCCTCGACCCGCGAGTTAGCTGGCACACTTTGCAGGTTCATCCAGGCCCATCTGAGGGCTTGGACCATCAGGTCCAGCAGCTCCGCCTCCGCCCGACTCTCCAGAGCTCCTCGGAGCTCCATTGAGCCATAGGAGGCCTCCAGCAGACGCGGAGGGCTTGCAGCTTCCTGTTCCGATCATCAGAGGGCTTCCAGGAGGAGGCCAGCGTCGTCACGACCCCGGCGAAGTTCGCCGGAGGCCAGTTCGTCCTCCATCCCTCTCCGACGTCCGATCAGCTCCAGAGCTCCAGTTCAGATCTCGTCCATCCATTCCAGGAGCAGCAGCTACCGCACGATCTTCAGTAGGGCTGATCCACACCGTCCGATGGCCGAGGTTTAGCCGTGATGCGTCTCCACCGTCAGATTCAGCACGTGGCGAGGCCCCGACCGTCCGATTCACCCGAGGGCTTCCTTCGTTGGGCGCCACCCCTTCCCAGCCGTCCGATCACTAACGTGGCGCCCATCCGTCGGTCGACTTAAATAAAGGGTAATTTACCCTTAGGCCCTTCTCTTTAGTTCATTTAGCGTTTAGTCCTGTAAATACATAGCGTAGTTGTTTTATTTTTGGTACATTTGCACTTTGGACCCTGCGCTTTATTTCATTTGCATCTATGCCCCTGTTTGTGGTGTAGCACGTGCATCGACACGTGTTTTGTTGGGTATTTTGCATCATTAGCCCTGTAGTTCTGGTTGGTTAAGAAATGAAGAAATATTTTTAGATATTTGCATTGATACCCCTGTGCGTGGTTTATTTGAGCATGTGCTTTTTATTTGTGGGTAAATTACATTAAGTTCCCTAGGCTTTTAATACTTGTTATTATTTAGCCCAGGAACTTAGTTTCTTTGCAGATAGGTCCCTAAGTGCCCCATGCATGCGCTACGCGTGTGAGTCCTTGGGAATTCTGCACCGGACCCCCCAGAGCTTTGGTCATTTGCACTCAGGTCCCTGTGCACAGTACCTAAGTTTTATTTTTGAATAAAATAGCAAATCATCTCCGAATCCAATAAAAATTGGATATATGTCTCCTGCCATGTTGTAAAATTTTCTGGAATTTTTGGAGACATTTTTGTTTTGTTTTAATATTTTTAAAAAATCAAAAACAACCATTTTTGCTATTGTCTGATTTGAAAAATCACAAAAAAATATTAAAGCCGATCTAAAAATTACAAAAAAATTAGCTACTGTTTGTTTTGGCTTGCTTGATTTTCTGGCCAATTTTGGCTATTTTTCATTATATAAAACTCCTAAAAATTGAAAACACCTAAAAATTCATAAAAATTCTAATAAATAAATTAAAAACCCAAAAATAATAATTAAGGTGCCTAAATTTTCCTTGTCTTTTTCTCTTTACAGGAAAATTATCTTCAGGCTTATTAGGGATTTTTAGATATTTTATCTGAGTCCCTTAAGCTCGGCTGGACAGTACCTTCATTTTCTGACATTGTTTCATTTTTAGAAAATTAAATAAAAATCAGAAAAATCTCAAAAATTCACTAAAAATAGTAAAAATTATAAAATACACAAAAACATTTTTATTTGAATTTTTAGTTGATTTTTAGTGCATGAAATAAATAGTTGAATTGCCTTGTGTTCTTGTTTTTCTTATTTTCTTAATTAACTAAAAATCCAAAAAAATATAAAAAGATTAAAATCCACCAAAAATACCCTTTTCTTTTCTTTTGTTTTCTTTTTGACTACTTCGTAGGCCGCAAGGCCATCATGTGCTCCTTGTGTTCGACCCTGGTCGCTATACAAGGTTAAAATAATAGCAAGACCGCTATTTGATTTCGAGTTGATTTTATCTTATTTGGTGGTCTCTTTTTCTGGATTGACCACATCTGGTGACTTGGGTCGCAACGACCATTTAGTACCTTATACCTGAGTCGCTTGGCGTGTCATCATTCTGGTCTGGGGAAGGAGGCTTATCGTCGAGCCTTTATTCGTTTGGCAGAAAAGAGAATGAGCGATACATTTTTCAAGGCGAGGAGAGACTTGCATGCGAAGACGTGATGTGAGGAGATGAATTTTGAGGAGATGAAGAGGTTCCCGCCAACATGGTGTATGGAGGATAGGTATTATATTTCTTAAATAATTTATAATAAAATTTTTAAAGTAATCAATAATCATAACATATTCCTTGCAGATGACTGGTTTTTGTGATGCATTCGTTGCGGATGCGGAGTTTGGAAGAAGATTCACGACGGGAAGAACAAACCGCCAAAAACAAAGGATTAAATTAACACGTGGTTCTAAAATCGACAATCAGATTAGAGCGGAGATGGTATTACAATATAAAATTTATTTTTTGAAATTTACTTTAACATAATGCAATGTTGTTATCACATCTTAAAATTATTTTTTAGGCAGCTAGGTTGGAAAGAGAACCCTCTTTTCAGGAGTGGTGGTCGAGGCCCCACATGAGTGAGAAAGAAGGAGAGTCGCAATGGTCCACTCCTGAAGTAGGAGAATTGTTGGTAAGTCTATCAATTTATTTGCAATTGAAAGATATATTATAACTCATTTTTCTATATTTCACTTTATGTTTAGGATCGTTGTTTGGCACTATCTGCAGAAAAATGGGGTGGTGATCCAACTGGAGAGCAACCACCATTTGATAAAACAATCTGGAAGCAGGTATAGATAAATATTATCTTACTATACTCATTTCTAATATATAATTTCATATTAAATAATGAAAATCTTATAAGGTGTTGGAGGAGAGGGACGTTGTGGCGAACAGGAAGCAGACGCTTGGTGGTCTTCCTCTATATTATGTGGAGGAACATCATCATTCCTATTCTGCATACTCCCAGACGTCGTACATACAACCACATTTGTCCCAATCATCAACTCCAATGGAGTCGCAGATGGCGATGATGGTGGAGCAGGTGACAAAGTTCCGAGAAGATTTCACGGCATACATGTAAGTATTCTACTTAGAATGAGTAATAATTGTATATTTCTATATCTACAAAATGCAAGTAATATGTATATATCTTCCATATATAATATAGATCACAAGGGCACACATCTCAACCCGAGGAGATTGACTCCGATGATGAAGAGGAGGAGGAGAACGACCCTTAAGAAGAGGCACACATGTATGCTAGGTTCAAAGAAAAGGAGAAGGTAAAAAAGAAATCAAAGTATGATTTAATGTCTAAATTTTTTAGATCAAAGAAGAAGTAAATTGTTGTTGGTATTGACTTGTATTATTGTTAAACTTTTAGCACGTCTTTTAATTTATATGAACTTTGATAATATAATTTGTTGTAATTTTACTTGTCGTTGTTGCTTCGAACATATATTTGTAGTATTTAGATATTAAATTTGAACGTTTAGTTTCTAAGTTCATGTATATTGCGTGACTTCGACTTGTCAGTGCTAGTTAGCTTAGTTGACGTACTGGTATACTATATATATGCTAAGCGAGCTCTGATAAGCACATGCAGTGATTTATTGGCAGGCTATACAGGTTCTACGGGGCATCAAAACCCCGCCAAACCTGTATAATTTTTTTCTTAAAAATCAGTTTGGGCAATCACATGTGCTCGCTAGGTGCTCCGTGAATGATCTCCCTATTTTATAGGGACGATCATTTCAACGAGCACATATGTACACGCCAGCAAGCGGGCGAGCACTTAGCATCTCAATGTGCTCGCCCACCTGCCGGAGCGGCTCTCGAAGAGGTGAGCACACCCTAAACGAGCACATGTGCCCGCCCATCAGTCGGGCGTGCACATAGCGTGCACCTAGTGTGCACATTATGAGCCATCATGTACACACTAATCCCACTTTTTTTTGTAGTGTCCCCTGTTTCAACTTGTAGCCTCCTCCTCACCTCCCCTTCCTCCTCCGCCCCCTTCTTCCTCCTCTACCAGCGCCTTCTTCATCCTCCTGTGCTCCCGCCTCGTCAGGAAAACTTGTGGCTCCTCCAGCAGTCCATCCCCTCCGATCATCCGAAGCAGCGACCTCCTCCCTACGATGGCGATGGCAAGATGCCCCTAGGTAGAGGAGGAGGAGGCTGCGAGGCACAACACATTGTGTGGAAGAGTGGGGGCGGAGAGGGAGGTGCGAGATGGAGGTGAGGTGCGTGGCGGAGGAGCTCAAGGCGGAGGGAGAGATGTAGGGGCGATAGGAGGAGCTGGATGCGAAGGAGAGGTACGGGTGGTGGGGATATGCAGGGGATGATCTCGCAGCGGAGGGGAAGGTGCAGGAGCGACAGGAGGAGACATGGGCGGAGAGGGAGGTGCTTGCGGCGGAGATAGAGGTGCTGGCAGAGGAGAGGTGTGGGTGGAGGAGCTTGGGGCAAAGGGGAGGTGCAAGGAAGGAGATGAGGGGGCGGGCTAGTTAGGAGGGGCAGAGGAGGGGCCGAAGGTGGGGGAGGAGGTGAGGAAGAAAGGGGCCACAATGGGAGGTCAGGTTGGGGATGGAGGAGGAGGGGTCGTAGGTGGGGGCAGAGGTCAGGCTGGGGATGGAGAGGGGAGGTCTGGATGGGGATGGAGAGGAGACGAAGGTGGGGGAGGAGGTGGAGAAGCAAGGAGAAGTGGTGGGAGGGACTGGGGGTGGTCGAGAGGAGCCGATGGAGGAGCATAAGGATGGGAGGAGGAAGAGAACGTGAGGAAGAGGAAGAGGATGGTGGAGGATGAGGAAGAAGAATGGGATGGACATTTCAATCCATTTTTTGAAACTAATTCTTGTTATGTACTCAAAGTTAACGTCCGTTTGCGTTGGAGATGGATGACAACTAACCCGACGGGTATAACTCATAGAATGTCAAGAAGTCAGGAGCACAACTGATATTCCCGAAAGGGAGGGGCATAACTGATATTGCAATATCTCGGAGGGGCACAACTGATAAAAACCCTAAATTCAATGAGTTAGAGACTTAAGGCCCATTCGGTAGGAGAATAAGCAGGAATAAGGATGGGGAATAAGGGGAATAAGGGTCTATTCTCCGTTCGGCTGGAGGATAAGAATAAGGAGAATAAGGTGAAATAAAGGTAGGTAAGGTGTGATAAAGATAGGAATAAGAGTGAAATAAGATGAAATAATGGGGAATAGTCGTACCACGGAGAAGCGTGTTGGGAGCTTATTCCCCTTATTCCATTCCTCCTTATACCCCAAACGAACAGGGCCTTAGAGTTCTCTATATCTTATGTTTTTTCTTCTCCACAAATAGTGAAAAGAATATTGTCGTCCAAAACGTAGTCCGGTTACGTGAAAACCTTGTAAATACATATATTTACGAATTTGTTTGATCGATCGTGTTTGTACGTATTTATTTTCACTGCTTGTAGCATTTGGGTTGTCCTTGATCAAACAGTTTCCATTTAAGATTACGGACATGAGGTATGAAGTTTCGGTGGAATATCTTAAACCAATAAGTCATTTTATTTGAGTATATAACTCAAATATTTAGCAATGATAACATTTTTGACGGCGAAGAATGTAACTGACTTGAAAATAGAAATGGAATAATCATTTCCGGTCGGGGCGTGCTCTCCGTTTACTATTTATTAATGTAAACTAGTCATCTCATTATGCTGGTCGTGGTATTATTTTAATCAAAGCAAAGGATTTGTTGGAAAGGAAAATGGCCCTCCACCATGCATGTCAGAATATAACAAACACAAAAGGGATTTTTGCCTCACGATATCTGTAAATTTTGAAAATAACTTTCTCTACTTTCGAAATAATGTAATCCCTCATCGACTTTGTAAACTTACTCCGTCTTACTTACGGACCATACTATTAATTTGAGATTTTTTGAACTAACTCTCTTGGATTTAACGTGAGTTAATTAACCCTAACAAATCAAATGATAGGTTTTTTCCACTCTCTCTTTCTTATTCTCTCCCCCTCCTTCCTCTTCCACTCTCTCTCCTTCGGCGATGGCGGGTTCCACTCCAGGAGCCAACGAATGGTTCGCAGTCGGACTTGTGGCTGAGTTCACCGTTGAGCTGGAAGATCTAGGCTGCACACCTCGCTGGCATCCGGATGCGACAACCCCAGCTCTTGACCTTGGTGTGGCGGTCCTTGATGCGATGCGTGGCGAGGCCGAGGAGGAGGATGGTGAGGGTAGGACCTAGAAGGCAAGGGGAGGTCTTGGAGGAGGGCGAGGGCAGGAGGATCTGGAGGTGGAGGGGGAGGTCGGGGAGAAGGAGGGCGATGGGGAGGTCGGGGAGGTGGAGGGCAAGATCGGAGGTCAGGTAGGAGGAGGGCGAGGGCAGGATGACCTGGAGGTTGAGGGCAATGGCAGAAGTCGGGGAGGATGAGGACGGAGGTCAGGGAGGTGGAGGGCGAGGGAGGGAGGACCTGGAGGGTGAAGGGAGGTCGGGGAGGAGGGCGAGGGTGGGAGGACCTGGAGGTGAAGGTCGGAGAGGTGGAGGGGACCCTGAGTAGTACACAGTTGATGGATGAATGCATGATAATTGTAACATCCGAGGGTCACTGAAGTATCTGAAATTTCCACGATGTTACTAACTATTGACTAAAATATCAATTCCATGGAGATACTTCAGAAATCAACAATCGATACAAGAGTTTAATGAAGTTAAACAACTCCTTTCCAAACAAATGAAACATATGAAATCTAATGAGAATGGTCTACTTACATTATCCGTTCTAGAAACCATGACGCACGGAAGAAAACAAATTTCTACTCTGAACTCGTTCAACACTCAATGGAAATGTGCACAATTGTGGAAAGGTTGCGGGATGGATTGGGAATAGAATGCTAATCAACAGTTCGATTAATATGAGAGTGGTCGAATGCCTGTGCCAGAGGCTGGGTGGGGCAATGCTCCTCACTACCAAACCGGGTACTCGGTTCTACCCATGGGTTTTCCATCAAGTCACTCAAGTTGAGCTGGTCGGCAACTTATGAGTACCCAACTCGGATATCTTTTCTATGAGTACCCCCGTAAATTCTAGGGCAAAATTCATGGAGCAGGTCGGATATCCATTGATCCTAATAAATTGAACGCTCCTATCTAGAAAGTCGTAGCGTAATTGACAAAATTTACAAGGTTCGTCGGTAAAAATCCACATTCTAAACTAGCTATAATTATCCAACGTGTCGGTTAAACCTTCTTACTTGTATTGTTTTCCTTAAGCGGCAAAGTCGTAAAGTGAACATCTTGAATCAGTTCGGTAATGAAAATTACCTTTGATAATGATGGTATTAATTGTGTGGTGGGATTTTCTTCACTAAATTAGAGATTGCTGGTCACAAAGAAAAAGAAAAAGGAGAGATGGCTATCGTGATTTTGGCATACAAAGAAAGAATATAAAGGGTTAACTCAAGTCAAATCATCTCGGAACCTGGTGGCGCATTCTTTTCTTTCTAAACTCTTAGGGTTCGTTTCGTTGCAGGGTTCGGCAGGGTTGGGTTGGGTACTATTCATAGGGGTACTCCTTCCTCACAGTTTACTATTCACCCAGCCCTGTAAATAGTACCCAACCCTGTCCAACCCTGCAACCAAATGAACCCTTAGGCCATGTTTGGTTCAAGAATATGCCCTGTACACGATTCCCAGTGGTATGATTATTCTCCATTATTCTATCTTATTTCACTCTTATTCCTATCTTTATCCCACATTACCTACATTTATTTCACATTATTCTCCTTATTCTTATCCTCCAGCCGAACGGAGAATAGACCCTTATTCCTCTTATTCTCCATCCTTATTCCTGCTTATTCTCCTATCGAAGGGGCCCTTAGGTCATCTTCGGCTAGGGGGTAAACCCCCTTTGGGGGATTTACCTCCATAAACCTCTCTTTTTCTCTCTCATGTGAGGCCCACTTTTCCTCACTTTTTTAACACATTATAAATCATTTCTCTTTTATTTATTCTAAAAAATAATATATTATATCATCTAAAAAATATAAACTACTCAACTTCTACCTACTTTTTCAAACTCTAATACAATCACATCACAATAACTACTCACTTTTCCAAACTTCAATACAATCATATCACAACAAATCCACCCCCATTTTAACCCTCTATCCGAATACCAAAACACAAATATTGTATCATATTCATATAAATAAAATATCTTAAACTAAATATTTTTTCTTAAAAAAGAAAAATATTGTATCATATTCATATAAATAAAATATTTTAAAAACAATCACACAATCCTTGAAAGTGAGCATCATTAAGGGAGAATGTTATTTTATAATTTTGATTAATTTGGTAATTTGAATAATGGTATTAATTATATTTACTATTAAATCCTTAAAAGTTGGTTGGTTGGTGCATGATGCATTTAATATTGTAGTCTCAAAAGTTGGCTTGTTGGCTTGATTTTTGCCATGTGGAAAGGAAGTGATTTGGCAACCATCCAACACACTTTACCCACTCTAGGTAAAAGTAATATTACCTAGAGGATCCGAACCCGTTACCTCATACCAATTTAACCCACCTTAACCCGCGTACCAAACACACTCTACAATACATTGAATTTGATGTTTTTTTACTTAGGTTTGGCTATGAGTTTTTGCAAATGTACTTATTGTCCTAACTTTTTTGCTATAATAGAAGGATAATATTGTATGTTTTGCAAGTGTTATTGCGAAAGAAGTAGGGTCGCGGAAATTCGGAGGGATACAATTTAAAAATACTTTCAATTTAAATTTATAATTTTAGATAATTGCGGAGTTGACTTTAGATTCTTTATTAGTTTAACTCGTCTCAAGTATTCCACGGATTACGGGACAAGATAAGAGCGGAGGAGATTGATTGAGAGGTGTAATGTTGGTGAAGATCGATTGAGACTGATTATTAATATTATCATGAGGACGGCTAAATGAAGTTTCTTAATTAGAAAATAAGGGGACTTTTAATATGATATAGTAAGTAGAGCAGTGCAAGATAGATTGAATTAGAAATGAAATTAACTTGTCTGGAGGATGGCACTAAATATCCAGATACAACAATATGCTTAATAATATTGAAAAAATCACGAGCCAGTGAAGATAAAAGTCTCCTTATATCCGCAGTGCATTTCCACCAATTTGCATTCTTCAAACTTACCACACTCTTTTTCAAATCGAGGGTATGGGTATGTGTTGGCAACTTGGCATGTCTCAGGATTTGGATACAAAGGGAATTATAATGGAAATTATAAATTCTGTAAGTGCTGGTAAAGTAGGTCATCAAGATTACAACCGGCCGAGTTTGGAGTCATTACATAGAACTCTGGTTAATGAAATTAAGGAGCAAGGGCCATTCATGTTAGTTTTGGATGATGCATGGGACACGAAAAGCGATCATTGGAACGAGATATTGGAGCCTTTGAAAGTTGTTGGGATCGTATGCAAGATCATCATCACAACAAGAGATCAGAAGGTCGCAGATGCCATTCTGCAGGATAAAGGAAAACTCATGTATCTAGATTTTTTAAAGGAAGAGTATATGTGGCGTATCTTTAAGAGACGTGCATTCCTTGGTGATAATGCAGTTTTTTATCCAGAACTAGATGCAATTGGTAGAAATATTGTCCAAAAGCTTAAAGGCTTACCTTTAGCCGCAGAAACCATCGGTGGCATATTACATGAAAGCAAAGATGCAGCATACTGGAGGAGTATATTAGAGAGTAAACTTTTAGAAATACAACACGAGGGAAACTATATGCTTCGTATACTTATGTTGAGTTACAACAGTTTGCCACTACTCCTTAAACGGTGTTTTTCATATTTCTCTTTGTTCCCAAAAGATTACAAGTTTCGGCATGATCTTTTTATTCGTGAACTTTTACTCTTGGATGAGAACTTTGACATCAATGATATAAACTATGCTACTCATTGTTTTGAAATCGATGATATTTTCTACCAATGGGTGGCCCAAAATTTTATACAAAGGCAAGATGACAAGCGTAGAAAAAATATTGAGAGCGAAATCATTATAAGTTTGTTGAATCGTTCCCTTTTGCAGCTTGATCAATCTGGTTATATTACAATTCATGATTTGGTACATGATTTGGCTGAGATGGTTACAAAGGAGGAATTCCTACGATGCAGTGATGGTCCTGTTAAGCAGATCCCCAAGAAGCTTCGACATCTATCATTTTTTCATGTGAAGTTATTATATATGGAGAATCTAGACAGAGATGCAAACACGCTTCTTCGGGAGCTTAAAGAATGTAAAACCTTGCGAACTTTGATCTTTCATAAGTATCTTGATAAATTAGACATTACTTCTTCAAGTCTCCTCAATGGTTGGTTTGATAGTTTGAGATGCTTACGGGTGCTTTCTTTACACAATTATTTTATAATATCGGTGCCAGATTCAATTGGAAATCTTAAACTTCTTCGTTGCCTTGATCTTTATTTGCCACAAATCAAGAAGTTGCCTGAAACTATCTCTACTCTTTACAATCTGCAGCAGTTGGATCTAGTCGGTTGTGAAAGTCTTTCTAGACTACCTAATTCGCTGACAAGATTAGTTAATTTGAAAGCTATATCGATTAATGATGATATGGAAATTTTTGACAGCATTGGTAAGCTTACAAACCTCGAGAAATTAAATGCATTTAATGTCAAGCGTCAAGAGGGACATAAGGTGACAGAGATAGAGAAGCTAAATGGACTCTGTGGATCTCTTCGCATCCTCCATCTAGAGAATGTTGAATGCAAAGAAGATGCGCAACAAGCTCACCTTGATCAAAAAGTCGGCCTTGAACGCTTGAGACTTAGTTGGCGTGGTTCTGCGAGTAGTGGCCAAGAGCAGATGCAAGTAGGAGTTCTTGAAGGACTTCGTCCAAATACTAACTTGAAGAAGTTATCTATTGATGGCTATCTGGGAACATATTCACCTGATTGGTTGGATTGCAAGTATCTACCTTTGTTGAAAATTATCGAGCTAGCGGATTGTTTGAAGTTGAAATCCTTTCGCCCTCTAACAAGAAATCTCGAAAGAATAGAAGTTGAAGGTTGTCCTGAACTTGTAGAGCTCCCTCTTTTACCTCCTACACTGCAAGAGCTTATATTGTCAAATGTTGGAGTGGCATCATTGATGCCCTCTCCGTCGGCATCACAATCGCTAACATCACTAAGGAGGCTCAAAGTTGATGGCTGTGCCAACCTTGATGAATCCCTGAATACACTTCTTAAATGTTCTTTGCCGTCACTCGATTATTTATACATCTCAGATTACAGACATCCATTAGAAGTTTTATCGCATTTAACAGCCTTGTCAAGAATGGTACTAGATAAATGCTTTAAGAAGGTCATCATCGATGTTGAAGCTCTAATACCATTAAAAGATCTTAATATTTCCTATTGTCCAGATACAACAATAGAAGGATCACGATCAAGTTCGTCTCTATGCAGCTTCCTACGCCAGTTATTTATCAAAAGTAGTCCTCTGCTGTTCAAGTCCCTGTGCCAAAGCAGAGTTTTACTACCTTCCTTAAAAAAGCTCAAGATAAAGGATGACGATATTGATGAATTCCTACTTTCAAAATGCCTTACCTGCGTTACAGCTTTAGAGGAACTGATCACAAGTGATTGTCCGAACATAAGATCGATTTCAGGAGAAGTGCTGCATAAAGTTGTTCTTCTGAGGACATGTAAATTTTCACGTTGTGAAGGGTTAAAGGATTTGGATCTTCAAGCCATCAGCTCACTCGAATTTCTCAAACTCACGAATTGTCCCGATCTCGTGCCGCAATCTTCCTCCAGTCTTCTTCTTAAAGTGCTAGAGTTGGAATGGTTCAGTTTAGAAAATCTAACTACTGTCTTTGGATGCCTTTTATATTGTTAATAAAAGTCGGCCACACATTAGAACTGCCCTTCTCATCTCATGTGGCTAATCTTTTTGCAAGATGGCATTGTTTCTCTTGAACATTCTAGGAAAAAATTGTCCCATTTGAAATATCAATATAAAATGAAAATTATTGTTTTTTTTGTTAAGCCACGATACTCCAATGCATCAGTTACGTTGCATGCATTTTCTTAGAAACAACAAAGCAACTTTAATCGAGAGTTATTGCAGGTGTTGACCATCTGGACCCTGCCGTAAAAAAAAGATTAAGGATAGTATTCGACAATATAAGACTTGAATGAAAAAGTGGAATCATTTTCTGGTACCTTCATTATTTTATCCATGTGCAAATATATTCAAGCACTTGGGTATCGAATGCTTCTTCTCCGGCAATCAACTAATCAGTGCGTGTGATTGAGACATGTAGTTAACTACTCTCTATGTAAGTTCCACAACATTTTAAATTCCTCCTAATTGGATCCGAAAATTGAATGACAGTTATTAATTTCAGATGAAAGCTGAAGGCAGCTCCAGCTTTGCAGAAAATATGGTGGTTATTTCGTTCAGGAGGTTGGATTATTTTCATATTTTCAAAAAAATATGTTGATGGTATCGTCAATGCTTCCTTAGCCGACTGGTTGGAAAATTAATATATGCTCGATCAACTAGCCATCTCTTCAGTTACTGGTAATTGTTATTATCATATATCTGTTTGCCTTAATATATCAATTTTAATCGGATTATGTGTGTGATTATGCAGGCCACGGTATGTATATAATCAATGTCTAAAAGACCATCCATGTAAAATATGGAGGAGATTTTCTCTTTTAGAATTGGCAAGTTGTTAGATATTGTTGAAATCTAGTGCAAGAATCAAGATAAAGACACAATGATTTACGAGGAAAACCTTACGGAGAGGGAAAAAACACGGGGCACGCACAACCCTGATCTCACTAACGAGAGATTAGAGTTCTCTCTTCACTAATGAATATGAAAAAGAGGAGGATGGGTACATATATAGGATGGTGGGTATATGACCCCTCATCCAAGATCCGTTTACCCATTTTAATATCTATACAACTCAACACTCCCCCTCAAGTTGGGCATACATATCAACCATGCCCAACTTGCCCACATTCAGCTCAAATTGCACCGTAGGCAGTGTTGGAAAATCGAGGGATTCCCTTAACCTGTCCTGCAAAGGATGACTAGCAACGGAACGTTCTCCACACATGAACCAAGAAAATAATCGTAGCACAATATTCAAGCAATCACAGAGAGACAAGAATTTTACGTGGGAAAACCCTCCTTCGCTGTGAGAGAGGGGAAAAAACCCACGCGGCACGACGATCCACAACAAAATCCACTAGGCTGAAAAAATGAGAGGGCACAATGTCTTCTCAGTTTTGTTACCCAACAAAATTGAGACTCAGTTACAAGAATAAATCAGATATCTGCCACCTTGTGCTTGGAGAACACGATACCAATGCTTCTCCTCGTTACTAGCTGTCCCTCCTCAAGAACGAACCTCTCTGGCGGTTGCTCCTTGTGCCTCCAGCACAGACGTTCCTCGCGGATGCGACTTCTTTTCGCGCTCCTGCGGGCTAACTCTTTCTTCGCGCCTTGCTCGAACTTGCTCCTCACGCCTTGCGTGGGCTACTTCTCTCCTTGCTTGGGGATAGAGAACTAAGAGAGAAGAGATGGAGAGATTCTTGAGTTAGGATAATCCCCAATACCATGCATGGGGTCTTATTTATACTAATCTTACCTCCTCTCTCTCCTCCTACTCCTATTTGGAATAGGAAACGCAAGTCCCACTCCTATGACAAATAGGACCCTAAGGGGGTAATTGTTCAACAACGTCTCTTCCCTTTTTTCTTTGTTTTTGGGAACGGATAATAACCAACAACCTCCCCCTCCGATCCCAATGGGGAGGTGTCATCAAGAAGATGATCACTGAGAGGTGGCATAGCTCATCTCTCTACAGAGCTGCAGCTTGTCACGAGTCACGACCTTTGTCAGCATATCTGATGGATTTTCATATGTGTGGACCTTCTTCAGAATGAAATGCTTCTTGTCAATAGCGTCTCTCAGCCAATGATATCGCACGTCTATATGCTTTGTGCGAGAATGATGCATCGTGCTCTTGCTCAAATCAATGGCGCTCTAGCTATCACAGAAGACAATTGACTCATTGTCTTCGCATCCAAGTTCACCAAGAAATTGTTGTAACCACAACACTTCTTTTCCTGCTTCTGCTGTTGTGTACTCGGCTTCAGTCATTGAAAATGCAATGCATTTCTGCAACTTGTACTGTCACGAAATTGCTCCCCATGCAAAAATGAAAATGTACTCAGAAGTCGATTTCCTCTGATCTACATCTCCTGCCATGTCAGCATCGGTGTATCCACAGAGTTTGGGATCTGACCTCCCAACATCAGACATATACTTGAAGTCCCTCTCAAGTATCTCAGAATCCACTTCACTGCTTCCCAATGATCCTTCCCCAGATTCGACATGAATCTGCTCACTATACCCACGACGTGAGAAATGTCAGATCTGGTGCAAATCACGACGTACATAAGGCTGCCAACTACGGAGTGGTAAGGAATCTTGGTCATCTCAGCTTTCTCCTTAGAAGTAGACAGATATGTCTCTTTCATCAACTTGAAATGAGCAGCAAGGGGCATGCTGATAGGCTTCACATTATTCATGTTGAACCGCTCCAAAATACGTTTAACATACTTCTCTTGTGACAACCACAACATGTGCTTCTTCCTATCATGAGTGATCTGCATCCCAAGCATGTTGATTGCCTTGCCCAAATCCTTCATCTCAAATTCCCTGGAGAGTTCCCTTTTGCGCTTTGCCATCAATCTGGGATCATGACTAACTATCAGCATGTCATCCACATAGATCAATAGGATAATAAACCTGTCATTGGGAAGATGTCGAACGTACACACATGGATCAATTGTAGTCTTATTGAATATCTACTTCGTCATGAAGCAATCAACTTCAAGTACCACTATCTATGGGCTTGCTTCAATACATAGAGATTCTTTCTCAGTCTGCAAACCATATGCACTTTCCCTTTCTCCTGTTATCCTCGTGGCTGCTCCATGTAGATCTCTTCCTTTAGGTCACCGTAAAGAGAATCTGTCTTGATGCCCATCTGCTCTATCTCAAGGTCTAGGCTTGCAACAAGGCCTAGCACCACTCTCACAGAATTCATCTTCACCACTGGTAAGAAGATCTCATCGTAATCTACGTCCTCTTTCTGGTTGAATCCCTGCACAACCAATCTGGAAATGTACTTCGGTTGCTTTCAACCGTTATCTGACTTCAGCTTGTAAACCCACTTGTTCTTCAACGCTCTCTTGCCTACATGAAGCTCAACAAGATCATAGATATGATTTTTCTTCAGAGACTGAATCTCTTCATTCATTGCATTCTGCCAATGATCTCTCTCCTTAGCTTTTGTGCTTCTTCCAAAGTGCATGGCTCATCATGATCAGGCAACATCACGTACTGAGAAGTAGGATAGCGAGATGATGGCTGATGTGCCCTCTCAAATCTCCTGACCTGAGGCTTTGCTGCATCTGCTTCTTGATGAGGTTGCTCCCCCTGCCCAGGGTCTCTTGGACCTACAGCAGCAGGGTCTGCATCTGGCTCATACTGTTCTGTTTGTGCATCTTTTCCATCTGTACCTGAGACTGGAGAAGGATCTGATTCCTCATCGTTGTCATCATCCATAGCAATCCCATCCGAGTCAACATCACCATTTTTGTCCCCAGCCAAAGTCCGGTTCTCATAGAAAATCACATTTCTATTCCTGGTGATGGTCTTCTTCCTTGGATCCCAAAGTCGATATCCAAACTCCTGATCTCCATGGCCAACAAAAATATAGGACACTGCCTTGTCATCAAGCTTCTTTCTCTGTTCCTTTAGTATAAATACATAAGCTTGCATCTGAATACCTTCATACGAGCATATGAGGGATCCTTTCCAAACCAAATATGCTCAGGAACTTGAAATTCAAGATAAAAGATGGAGATCGATTAATCAAGTAGCAGGTGGTCCGAACCGCCTCAGCCCAAAAGGTCTTGGGCAGCTTCGTTGTCTTCAGCATGTAGCGAACTCTTTCCACAATTGTCCTATTCATCCGTTCAACGACACCATTGTGTTGAGGTATGCCGGGCTCTATCCTTTTATGCATGACCCGTGCTCTACACAGTAGCTCTGGAAGCTGTAAGAGGAGTACTCTCCTCCATTTTCCATGCGCAAACACTTCAACACTCTATTTGTCTCGCGCTCCACCATGGCATGAAGTTTCCTAAAGCAATCAAAGACTTGATCCTTCGTCCTCGGCATATAGACCCACACCTTCCTTGAAGCATCATCAATGAAAGTCAGAAAATACTTGTTTTCACCTAAAGACACTATGTCCATGGGACCACACACATCGGGGTGAATCAACTGCAGAAGGTCTTCCTTCACCTTTGATTTGGTCTTGGCATGTGCACTTTTGTTCTTTCCAATCACACATGAATCACAAGGTGATAGCGTTATGTCAGTGTGACATGATATCAACTCCTTCCTACTCAAAAGTTGTAAGCCCTTTTGGCTCATGTGTTTGAGCCAACGATGCCAGAGATCTGATGTGCCAACCTCACTAGCATGCAGGCTGCCATCCATGACCTTCACCCGAGTCTTGTTGAGTGTGCAACACAACCCGCCTCTGACCATGTTAAGAGAATTGAGATGGTGCCCATGCCAATGATCTTGGAGTAACTGTTGTTCCCCATCTTGACTCTACCAAAATCTCCCTCTGTATAGGAAGTGAAGAACTCCATGTGTGGAGTCTTGTGGTAGGAGGCGGCCGTGTCAACGACCCACTCGGAGTCATCCTCTGTATGTAGACACTGCTCCTGAATAGTGAGAATCAACTGATCCTCATTTTCATCAACTATTGTTGCAGCAACGTTCTCATCTTCATCTTTCTTCTGATTCTTTTTGTCTTCTACTTGCTCTCTTTTCAAGACTATATAGTCTCTCTTCCTGTGATTAGGCTTGTTGCAATGATGACACTTTCCTCTGTCCTTGGACTTCTCCTTGGTTCTCTCTCGTGATTTTCCGCTGCTGCTTGGCCTGCCTCTTCTTTCAACTGCGTACACATGTAAAGAAGAGGACTCTCTAGATTATCTTCGTCTGATTTCTTCATTTAAGAGACTGTTCTTGACCCTAGTGATGGTCAGCTTGTTGTCTGTAGCGGAGTTGTTCACGGTGTTAGGAGAATATTCTATGTGCTGGAGAATATTCTATGAGTATATTCTTGTTAGGAGAATATTCTATGTATATTCTTGTAAACCCGTAAGGGGTATTTATGTACTTTATCCTTTGATCTCTCTAGGGTTTTGTCCTATATAAGGACCCCTATACGTCTTGAATAAAACAAGCTCTTTCATTCTTTTGTTGTTCTTAACATGGTATCAGAGCATCAGTCCTAGACCGGTGTTCTGACCTAACCCCACCGCCAGCACCCCCTTCCCTTCTTCCCTCCCTCCCGCGGCACTCTCGCCTTCCCCTACGGCTTCCTGCCACCTCCTGCGGCCTGTCGCCACCCTACGGCCCTCTGTGCAGCCTCCTGCCCCTCTGCGGCCCTCCGTGCAGTCTCCCCCCCATGCGGAGACCTTCCCTGCGGGCTTCCGTTGCCCCCTCTCGACGCGGTCCAGCTGCTTCCTCCAGCCTGCCTCCCTCTGGCCCCTCGTTGTGGCTATGTAGCCTGTCGTTGCCCCCTGTGGCCTCTCGTTGTACACCAGCGGCCTCCGTTCAATGTTGTGTTAGGCCTCTCGCCGCCAACACCGCTAACTACGACCCTCCTGCGGTCCCACGCACCGCGCCTCTGTTCAGTGTTGTGCTAGGTCTATATGATTCCGAACACTACGGGGACTATATAAGTCACTTTTTCTTGACCTTTGCGGCCATCATGGCATCCGCAAAATCAAAGTCCCTATATCTGACTTCTTATATGATGATCCAAGGAACTTCTATCAAGCTCAAGGCTTCTATAGAACTATGTACCGTGGTCTCGATCTTTCAAAGTTTTTATTGGTGGTTGATGAATCCACATTTTATCATCTTTATTCTATCATTTTGGCCTCAAAAACCCTAATAAATGCGTGTAAATACCC
Source organism: Ottelia alismoides (assembly GCA_037367405.1). Classification (NCBI taxonomy): domain Eukaryota; kingdom Viridiplantae; phylum Streptophyta; class Magnoliopsida; order Alismatales; family Hydrocharitaceae; genus Ottelia; species Ottelia alismoides. Next base: position 1,149,396 of record JAZKJV010011278.1, read on the forward strand.
TTAATTCCAGCATCTTAGCATTTCTACATGTGCATGAAATAGTGTATAAAATACTATATCTAAAGCTAAAATTATAGAATAAATAAAAGAAAAGAAAAAGAATAAAATATTGTAAATATTTTATAACCGAAACCCCAAGACCTAGGCATTTCGATGACTAGGTCGACAAGGAATAAAGTAGGGGGAGATAAGGGCCAGATACCTATTCATTTTATTCTTTCTTTATTCATTTTGGGACCTATTTTTGGTTCCACTTTTTATACCTCAAATAAAGAAACTTATGTACATGAAAGTTGTAGATAATTAAATAAATAAAAATACAAAATTTATTTCATGCAAAAATACTGTACATATAAAAAGTTATGATCTGAATAAAAATCCAAAATACCAACTTCCCAGACCTGTATCTTGCAAATAAAAACTCAAAATGTGTCAAACTCACCTTTAATTGTATATAATTTAAAATAAGCTAGTTAATGAAGGTGGTTTCGCATTTGGTGGAGCTACGGTTTGAAAGTTGAGTTTTGGACCCCTATTGTATACTTGTACAAAAGTACAATATTCATTTTATTATTTAGTCATTATTTTCATAATTTTATATTTTTATAATCTTGTAAATATTTTTTATAATTTATGTGTTTATTAAAATCAGAATAAAAATACAAAAGAAACACAAAATAAAACACTTGTATATAGCATATCTATGTATAATACCTAAACCTATCAAATTACTATTTATATTTTATTAAGTGTACAAAATACATCAGAAAAATAAAATAAAAATATTTTTAAGTGTATAAAAATATTCTATAAATTTATAAAATAATAAACAAAAATAAATTAATTAAATATACAAAATAAAAATAAAATAGTAAAATATATAGATATATATACGTATATAGGGTATAAAAGGTAACTTGTAATTATATACCTCATAAAAATAAATAAAAAGCACCATAAAATTCTTTATAAAATAAGAAATATTTTTTATTTTATATCCTAAAATTAATAAATTCATTTACTATTTTATTTTGATTTTACAAATAATTACCGATTAGAATTTCCTGGTTGGTCCACGTGGACCAACCAGGACCAGTCAAGTGTTGACCTCGGTCAACTGCTTGACCGAGGTCTGCCAACTTCTGACAGCCCGATTTGAGCACGATTTTGCCCAATTTCCGAGCCTAATCCTTGCGTCTTTTTCCCTCAACCCCTTCTTGGAAATTCTTCCCTGATCATCACTAGCCCACACCACACCTTCAGATCACGCAAAATCTCCATCATGTGCGTGTGGCCCTGATGAATCTCCATTTCATCACCTTTATTCTATCATTTTGGCCTCAAATACCCCAGCAAATGCATGTAAATATCCTCAATTTGTACATAATAGCACCTATTATTCATTGTATTAATTGTATATAAAATAAGGTTTTTAATGCCAAAATTATAGAATAAAGAGAAGAAAAGAAAAAGGAATAAAATATTGCAAATATTTTATGACCCTAACCCCGAGACCAAGGTCAGCATGGAATTGGTCGACAAGGAATAAAGTTGGGGGAAATAAGGGCCAAGAGTACAATAAATACCTCATTTATTAATTCATTCATTTATGCATTTTTGACACCTATTTTGTACATAATTATTTATTCATCAAATAAAGAAACTTTGTACATGAAAGTTGTAGATAATAATGTAAATAAAAATACAAAGTTGAGTTTGTGCAAAAATAATACACAGTGTACATTTTACACCCAAAATAAAAAGTCAAAATCTCAACTTCACAGACCCATATCTTGCAAATAAAAGCTCCAAATCACCCAAACTCACTTTAGTTGTGTATAGCATTTTATAAACTATTTTATAAAATTGGTTTCAAATTTTTTGGAGTCCATCTGTGGAAGTTAGGTTTTTGGCCCTTTTTGTACATAATACCAGATTAAAATATTCATTTTATTCAATATTCATTATTCTTACAAAATTATATTTTTAGAATCTTGTAAATAATGTATATAATTCATGTACATATTAACCTTAGAATAAAACCAAAAAGAATTTGTAAAATAAAAATAAGTCTATAAAATACATAGACAAAAATACCTATGCTACCTAATGTACATAAATAAAAGGGATTTTTATTCTTTTATTCTTTATTCTTTTATATTTTTATAATAATGTATATAATATATATAGCTCATTAAAAATACAAATTCATAATAAAAACAAATAAAATTCATTAAACACATAAAATGTATATAACATATAGGTAAAATACCTATAAGTATACTTACATATCCACAAACACATTTATTTAAAAATGTAAATAAACTCATAAAAATTAAATAAAAATATATTTATACTCACAAAAATAAGTTACAAATTTATAAAATAAGAAAAAAATAATAAAATAAAATAAACAAAATAAAAATAAATGTATATAAATATACTTATAAATACAATATTTTAATAAAACCGTAATAAAATACTTCAAAAAAATAAATAAAAATCATAAATAAATACTACATTAATTTATAAACATTTTTTATTTTATAAGTAAATCCTAATTAATTCATTTAATACGTCAAATAAATCGGTCAACTTCTTGTTGACGTGGACCAATCAGGCGCCTGCGTTTGTTGACCAGTCGGTCAACTGCGCCCCCTGGCGCCTGACTTGACGTGGTCTGTCTTTTCCCCCGATTTCTTGCCTTTTTCCCGCTCGATCTATCACGCCATCGACCACAGTCCCTTCACAGATTTTATTCTCTGATCCTCCACGATTCCCGCCGTGATCTTGGAACCCTTGTACATAGTCCCGATTCTTCAATAATCGCCGGTCCTTGGGGGTCTCCAGGAATGTGTATAAATAAAGTCCTCCTCCTTCTCCGCCGAATTTGGCCAATTTCACCCCCCTTCTTTGTGCTTGAATCAGTTCCTGGCGGAGCCCTCGTGACAGGAGGCGCTCCCCAGCACCTCGACTCGGCCGGAGATGGAGGAAATTTTGTCGCGGTGGCGCTCCAGCGGCCACCCTGCTCCCTGGCGGCCCCCGGGTATAAGAGCTGCGCTTTTAATTGTTTTAGATAGGTTTTAGTTTTAGCATTTCATTTCTGTCTTTAGATTAGCGTTTAATTATTAGACTTAGCGTAATTTAGGTGATTCGTAGTTCGCCGGAGCTTTGCTCCGGCGAGCTTTTCACAGTGCCCTCGCCGTGTTCCGACCACCTTTTCACCTCCATTTCTATACCCCTTTATTTCCCTACGCCCCAGGCACCTCCGTTCACCCAGATCTCCACCAGATCTGGAGATCAGATCTCCTCTTCCGCCTCTCGCCGGAGATCACCGCCCCGCACCCCCTTTCGCTCATTTCGACCCAAATAAGGCCCCCAGCCCTTTGTTTTTGTGCGCTGAGCTTTCTTGCAGGTGCTGGAGGCCAAAGGACCCCTGTTGGGGTCGATTCGATTCTTCTGCAGGTTCCTGGAGCTCGCCATCTTCATCGACCTCGCTGGACCGTTCTGGTGAGCCTCCGGCTCCCTTGAGTGCTCCAGTCGACAAGGTCGAGCCCCAGGAAGCTATTTGGACCATCAGATGCCCGAGGGAGCGCCGGACGAGCGAGCAGCACCGGATCGAAGGTCGGGGAAGGGGGAGTTCTTCCCTGTTCTTCGTGCCTTCGCCTTCACCGTCCGATCGTGGTCCCATCCCAGTTCAGATCCCAGCCGTTGGATGGAGCTCTGCATCGACCGTCAGATCACGCGGCTGATCTAATCTCAGCCATCCAGCAGCGAAGCGTCATCGGGCGAGGAGGTGATGACGCGTGTCAAGTGGAGAACGCTAAACCGTTGGATCGCGCGCCTTTTGTGGGTAATTTGCATATCCCACCCCCGTCTTTTTTGTATTTAATATTTAATTCTGTAAATAATTTTGCACGTTATAGAATAATTGTATATTTTGCAGTAGGACCCCTGTGTTTCTTGAAATTACATTTAGGTCCTTCCGCGCCTCACGTGCAGTCCACGTGAGGCGCGTGAAAATTGCATGTAACCCCTGGCGGTTTTTGTATATTGTAAAATAGTTCTAAAAATTAAAATAACTGTTTATTTCTGTTGTATTTTTGCACTGATGCCCCTGAAACTTATTTTATTTGCAAAAATACCCCTTCTAGGTTGTTTGATTTTTGTGTCTTTTATCCATTTATTATAAATACCTAGGTGGCTTTTAAAAATTCACAAAAAATTGGGATAGATGCTCCATGCCATGCTTGTTCACGCCCATATTTTATTTTGCATTTTTTTGCATTTTTCCTAATTATTAAAAATGAAAAGGAAGCCATTTTTACACTGTCTAAATTAAAAAAATACAAAAAAAATTAGAAAATGTTTTTGAAAAATTCCAAAAAAATCATATATTGTATAATTATATATATATTGAGTCCAGAAATTGAAAAACCCTAAAAATATGAAAAAGAAAATCAAAAAAATCAGAAAGCTCCAAAATCCAACAAAAAATAGAAAAATCCTTAAAAAACCCAAAAATATATTTTTCTCTTTTATAATTATCTATATATTATTAGTAATATATTAAAATTAATTTGGGTAATTTTGGAGTTTATTTTATATTTTTAAAACCCAAATTATATACGGCTATTTAATTGGTCCAATATTGTGGACATTTTTTGAATTCAAAAATACAGAAAAATTAGAAATATAAATGGAAAATAACAAAAAAATTAGAAAAATATTAAAAAGCAAAAAAAATATGTCTATATATATTTTAAGTATTTATATCTATATTTATTTAAACTATATTATTCCTCTCTCTCTCTTCTTATATATACCTCTCTTTATATATTTTTATATATACATATATATATATTTATATAAATAAAAATATCATTAAAAAAATAATAAAAAAATATAAAATATAAAAACAAAATAAAAATTATAAAAACAAAAATATAAAAAAAATTAAATTACAAAACCCACAACCCACCAAAAAACAATAAAAGGACATGAACAAAGGATTGAATAAATTATCCAGCACATACAACCTTTCGCCTCCCAGTGTTCGACCTCTACCTGTACTTACACCTATACACATTTACATGTAGAGTTATAATAAATTTTAACTCCACATTTTTGGATATTCATTGCATATATTTATTGTGGGTTAACTGTTGATCGATTCTTGGGATCTGTTGAGCGGTCGCCGCAGCGACACTGTGATCCCGCATTGTGCGGATTACTCTAGACCCTCGTCAGGTCCCGGTCATCAAATGGCGCCGTTGCCGGGGAGGCAACGGATTTTGTATGATTTTGTGAGCATAGTTGTTCATTTATTTAATTCTTTGCTCATGTCCTTCATTTATTTGTTTGTGTGATTTTTATTTATTTATTTAGCATCATTTTATTGACTGCTCTGACCATCTCTTTTCTTTGTCTTTGATGCGAGGGACCGCCAAGCGAAGGGAGACCTTCTAGGAGGACCTATGCACCCCAGCAAGGCGGAGTTGGCTTTTCTATGCCAAGCCAACAGGGGAGAGCATCCATGACACATGAAGGAGAATTTTTGAAGACAGTCTCCATTTTCATGCATTTTATTTTATTTAATATGTATATTTATGTGAGAGAGTGACCCTTAGAATTTTGTAATAATACAGGACTCTCACAGGTACACTTCGACTCCCGAGGTCCATTTCCCGAGGGATTGTTCCCTTGGGGCCTCGATGACTTGGACTCTTTTTCTTTTATTTTTTATTTATTTCATTTTTATTATTTTGTGTGAATGAGCCTTAGCTTAGGAATTGCTTGCTCGTAGAGTTAGGTCCAAACACCCTAATTGATTTGCATGTACATATAGTTCGCTTTGGACCTAGATCAAACTCTAAACAGCCGCTCATTTATCTCTTAGCCTTTGTGCCACAGCGAGCCCCGCAAAGCGCTTTCTCCTAAGCTCAAGCGTGTTGAGCACAGAGGAGGGGTGAGCAAGACCGGACTTTTTGAGGCGAAAAATGAATGAGCGACTTGTGGTTCTTCACGACAATAGCAATTTCTGAACCTAGGGCGATTTCTTCTGCTTGCATTTGCATAGAGCATAGGTTTCAAATTCTGTTATGCATCCCGCATGGAGAGAGCTGGGAGGCACTGTAAGTCTTCTGACTTAGCATGCATCATCGATTTCCGACTTGCATGGCTTTTCCGATCTTCTCCCTTTGATTTTTCCAACCTAGGATGCTAATGGGAATTGGAACCTCGATAAGCACGTGCCTTGAAAATACCCAAAAAAAAGTGATAACTTAAATAAAATTGGGACTGTTAACTCTATTGGACCTAAAAACAAAACGTAATGGATTCCTTGTCTTGGGGAGCGCAACCCCTCATTGTATGTGTTTTAAATTGTTTACATACACACTAAGGAGTAGAACCCTAATCCCATCAAGCCTCCTAAGTGATTGTACAATTTCTGTGGTTCTCACCTAACTCTAAAATCGAAAAGATAAATGACTGTCACCTGATGGTCTTCACTGTGTTGAGTAGGTGAATCAGGGGTTTGCCTTGTGTCTTGATTGTGACTTGGAATCCATTATGCTTTTCATTCATTACTAGAGTAGTCGGTCCCGCCCGTGTAAGTCATGCATTTTTATCTTTGAGTCTCTCTACTTCTCTTATACATATATCTCTTCATTTTACATCGAGTCGTGATATTGGCGCTTGAGCTCAATCATTCTTCGCCAAGTCCTTTGTTTCCCTCTTCTTCATCATTCCTCGTATTCGTCGTACCATCATCATTCTCTGGTTTAAGGAGAGCACTCCCCTTGAACCGCAATTTTGACAGTATTCCCGCCTTGTGTGGAACACCCACTTTTGTCTGTATCCCGATCTTCTCACCCGCCCTCCTCGTTCCCTTTGTATCGCCTTTCTACCACCCACGATATTGGCACGCCCGCTCAATCAGCTTCTCCATTGTGTTACCCTTCTTATCCATCTTCCTCGTGTACCCCGTATCACCTCTCCCTTTACCCGAGAATGATGTGCATATTGATGAGGCCCGCGTTGAGGATTATTTATACAGAGTATTTATGTAAGTCGGGCCTATAATGTTGAGGATGCTGAGATTAATATACTATTTGTGGTGGATTTGTCTTTGATACATGCATACGAGCTTCTTGAGGATTTTTGCTGATGCATGGAGCATAGGTGTGATGCATTATTGAGGAATTTCAGTTCTGCACACCGGATTAAGGATGTGATGTGATGCGATGATTTGGTGAAGATTTCATGAGCAATGATTGATCTATCTATTTGAGGTTCCACCCATCTTGATTTTTGAGGATTGACTGATTATTCTACTTTGGACTTCCTGATAAAGGTGTGCGGACCCTGCATGATCTCTCATCTTCCTGATTGACCCATCCTTGATCTCCTGACTCTCTAATCCACCCTGGCACTTAGAGGATTCCTGACTATTTTTCGTGCCATCTCAGCTGATTGGATTGATCCAAGGGATGTTTGGTGAATGACATGATTATTTGCTCCCTTGCATGATCTTGTGCCCTCCAAATGATTGAATGATTTATTGCTTTTGAGGACCTGAGATGACTTGCCAGCATTCCATGACCTACATTGATTTAGCTCGCATTACTCTCCGAGGACTATCTGCGGGAGAATGCGATAATTTCTAGGACTGCGGTTTCATTCACTGCTTGGGTCGCCATTATGATGGGACCCGGAACCAAGTCAGTTGATATGTTTGATTGGCCTCCCCCTGTGATTGTGTACCTGACATGTCAGTACACGAGGCCAATGTACTAGACTCATCTGAGTCCGCTCTCCTTGACGGTCCTCGCAAGGCAGAGCTCCACTTTTCCGATTATTCCCGTGCCTAGTTCATAGCTCTCCGAGGGTTATCTGCAAGAGGCTATGACACATTTTTGCTCTCTTGGTCTCTTCTGCTGGTAGATGATCTGTCGTCTATCGAGACCACTTTTTCTATGGATCCGTCTGATGGATCCAGCTCCTTTGATCCCTCTTCTCACCTTGACGACCCTCGCAAGGTTGAGAGGCACTCTCTGACTATTCCTTGCCTAGCTCGCAGTACTCTCCAAGGATTATCTGCGAGAGACTGTGACACTCTATTTACGCTCGGTTCCCCCTTCTGCCTGTGTCTCCGATCTGCGGGAGCACGGAACCGAGTCGTCTGATATGCATGATTTTTCTTTGGTCCCATCTTGAGTTGCTTATTCGTCTGCGGATCATGGGACTCATCTGATTAGACTCCTTTGAGTCTGCTCGCCTTGACGGTCCTCGCAAGGTTGAGCTTCTGATATTCTGCTATTATCATGCCTAGTTGGCGGCACGCTCCCCGAGGGTTGTCTGCGGGACGCTGCCACACTTTCTAGATTTGTCGGTCTCTTCTGCTGGTAGTCGATCTGTCGCCTACCGAGACCGTCTTTGTGATCCGTCTGATGGATCAAGCTCCTTTGAGCCTGCTCACCTTGACGACCCTCGCAAGGGCGAGCTTCTGTTCTGATTATTCATTGATTAGCATGTACTACTCCCCGAGGGGTATCTGCGGGAGAGTACATCATTTTCTAGGTACTCGGCTTCATTTCTGGTGTCTCCCATTTGGTGGAGCACGAAGACGGGTCTTCTGACTTGTGTACTCGGTCTCCTCCCTGGTTGTGTCTCCTCTCTGTTGGAGCACGGAGTCGAGTCTTCTGATTATTCTCCGATTCTGCTCACCTTGAGGACCCTCGCAGGTTGAGCCATGGCCTGCGGTATTCGGTGTGTAATGATGATCTTTCTACTTCACCATCATCGGATACCATGATGTCTCTTGTTCCTTACCTTTCCATATCTTTACAGAGACCATGATTGACCGGAGGAATCTGTACTGCTCTTTCTTCCTCCCGGTCGTACGGTATCGGCTCCGTTCCCTCATGTTGATCATATGAGCCGATTGACTGCTTCATGCTACCAAACCCGATATCTATCCTTTCGACCTGTTGTTCCTGGTAGCTGACACCCACTTGATTGCAGATTCGGGTGTCTTTTCACCTTTTGACTGCGTCCTCGTTCTCACAGGGAGACGACGACGAGAGCACGGTAGTCGCTTACCAGACACCGTCCTGTACTACATCAGTTTTTCACCACTTGTATATATGTGTGCCTTGTTCATTCTTTCTCCCGCATGTTGTGTATGCCCCAGATCTATCGCCATATCTTTGTGTCTGTACTTAGGACGTACCTTGTCCTAAGTATAGGGGGGCACACACCGAGTTGTTCTTTCCTTACACATTTTCGTCACTCCTGTTTCTATACTTAGGGATATCTCACCCTAAGTATAGGGGGAGTGATGTGTATATTCTTCATGATCTCTTCATCTATCTGTATATATCTATCTTTTCTTCTTTTCTTCTTTTCTTCTTTTCCTTTTCTATCTTCTGTATCTAAATAAAAGGTGTCGCCCCTTTGTATCAGTTTTCTGTATTTTAGGACGTACTTTGTCCTAAGTATAGGGGGGTGCACCCATGATTTGTTAATTCTTTCATCTGTTTATTCCCACCCTTGACCCTCCCTGCTTTGTGTACAGTCTGCTATACTTAGGATTACTTGATCCTACGCATAGGGGGATGGTCAACTTCTATTTCCTTCGTCTTTTATTCATATATTCTTTAGACTTGTCTATACTCAGTACGAGTTATGTCTTCTCTTTTCTTTCGATCTATGGGGACATAGCTCAAGCTAAGTATAGGGGGGTCGTATATACTATGTATATACTTTAAGCCATAACTCGTACTTTCGTATTACCTTAATAATATGACTAATAATTCTTTAAATTCATTAAAAATCCTTAATAAAAAGATGTGGTTGTTCCTCAAATTCTTTTTGTATATACTGATTAATAAATCAGGTGAAAATATTTTTTGCAAAATGTTTGAAAAATAGTTTGAAAAATTATTA